>JASVEL010002702.1:0-184422 GCA_032618575.1 Nicotiana noctiflora | reverse complement strand
TGTTAGGTGCCCACCTTCGAATACGGGAATATTTTTCTGCATCGCATTGCACGTTTAAATTCTGTTAGGTGCCCACCTTCGAATACGGGAATACTTTTCTGCATCGCATTGCACGTCTAAATTCTGTTAGGTGCCCACCTTCGAATACGGGAATAATTTTCTGCATCGCATTGCACGTTTAATTTTTGTTAGGTGCCCACCTTCGAATACGGGAATACTTTTCTGCATCGCATTGCACGTTTAATTTCTGTTAGGTGCCCACCTTCGAATACGGGAATACTTTTCTGCATCGCATTGCACGTTTAAATTCTGTTAGGTGCCCACCTTCGAATACGGGAATACTTTTCTGCATCGCATTGCACGTTTAATTTCTGTTAGGCGCCCACCTTCAAATACGGGAATATATTTCTGCACATCATGGTTTATATAGCTAAAAGCCCACACTGGGGCAGAAAAAGAAAAAAGTAGTTTGTTGTTTTGTTTTGAGCAGGTTCAGCTCGAGGGCAAGAAGTACCATTGAAAATCAAAAAAAAAAGAAGAAGAGGAAAACAAGAAAGAAAATCAACAAAAAAAAGGAGAGTCAGCATCTCAAAAAATCAAAGAAAAAAGAGACAAGGAGAAGCAAACAAAAGCTAGGATAGGAATAATTGTAATTGTAGAATCATAGCTTAGAATAACTTCTTCATTTTACATTCCCCCGGTGTAATAAGGAGGTCGGCAAGCAGTAACCGCAACAGCAGCAACAGTAACAGCAAAAATCACAGTTTCATTGGTAGTCCCAGCTACCAAAATTTCCCGAACTACACTGACCTGATTCCTGTTTAGCCCAGGATATGTAGGCAACCTCTGAAGCAGGGTGCGGTCAAAAGGCTTTCAAAAATGCTTCTCACGGAGTGCTCAAACGGGCAAAAATCGCTCGTATCCGCTCACTTGTCTTTGCACGAAAAACTCTTCGTGTTTACGCGCAAAGAGGGGCAGCTGTGAGCACGTGATTTTTGCCCTATAAGAGAAATACTCCCAAAGATTCAAAATAAAACAATATTAGTTTGCTTGCAATTGTTGTGAATTTTGTGTTATTTTTCTTGTATTATTTGCATTTATATGTGCATGTTTATTTGTTTAACTAAATAAAAATACAAAAATATATTGCATTTGCATATAAAATTCAAGTTTACAATTAGGAGTAATTAAGTTTGTTTTACGAAAATGAAAAATCACAAAAAAATATG
The DNA here is from genome assembly GCA_032618575.1 of Nicotiana noctiflora. Lineage (NCBI taxonomy): Eukaryota > Viridiplantae > Streptophyta > Magnoliopsida > Solanales > Solanaceae > Nicotiana > Nicotiana noctiflora. Next base: position 183,193 of record JASVEL010002702.1, on the reverse strand, counting down.
TATTTTTGCATTTTTAGCATTTAATGTCCAAATTGTGCGATTTTATTTTAAATTATTATTTAATTATGTGTGATATCTATTATTAGAAATTAATTAGTATTTTGATAAATTAATTTTGTTTTGTAATTTAATTTAGGATTTATAAAATTTTAAGTTTTGGAAAAGAAATTTGAAAGAAATCAATAAAAAAGAAGAAAACTCGGAATTGGACCAATTTTTGAATTAACCCCAAGCCCAAACCTATTCTACCAAACCCAAAACCCCTTAACCCAAGCCCAATCACCCCCATCTGATAAAAAACACACCACTTTATATTATTTTAATATACTAAACCTAAAGAAAAAATAAATAAAAAACCTAAAACAACTAACCTAAAAGACTACCCGCCCCCCTCCTTCCTTTTCTCCTTCTTCACTATCAAACCCACCAATAGCCACCATGGTCTAGCAATCAAAACAACCCTCAACCAACCTGTCCAGCTTACCATCACTGCCCAAATGATCCCCCCAGGCCACCAACGACCATCATCTCAACACCACCATCCCACCACCAACAACCCGTGTCTAACGACCACCAAACACCCCATTGTCGACGTCCAAATGCCTCCTGCCGTTACCAACCTTCCCCCATGTCATCGAGCTCCAAGTTTCGACGACCAGCAGCAGCAGCAGATCGACAACCATCGGCGGCAGCAAGCTCGTGAAAAACCAAACAGTTTTCGTCGCCATCGGAGCTCCGACGATCTTCCGGCCATAACCGACGTTCAAAATCCCTTTCCCGACGTCCCCGAGTATATATATATATATATATATGTGTGTATAGGTGTATATATATATATATATATGTATGTATATATATGTGCATATACAAGTGTACATGTATGTATATATGCATATATGTGTATGTGTATACTTTATGTATATATAATGTATATATAATGTATATATGACTATATTATAAGTATATATATATATTTCATATATATTTCGTTTTTTCGAACAGTATGTGTATATATAATATTTCATTTTCTTATTATTATTATTATTATTATTATTTTTTCGGCCAGAATATATATATATATATATATATATATATATATATATATATATATTTAAATTTAGATAGTATTATGGTTGATTTTGTTTCTTTTTTGGTGGTCATGATGTTCTTGATTATTTCTTCATTTTTTATACTTTATTCATGTGTTTTGTTAAGTTGTTAATATAGAAATGTTATAGTCAATCATTTTTTGCATCTTAAATCTTGGTTGTAATGTTGGTAGGCTTAAATTGAATTTTAGATGATTATTGAGTTTATTAGAATAAATTTGGTTCACTATTTTTGCTTAATTCTAATTTCGGATTTTAATTACAGAATTAAAATAGTTTGTTTGATATGTAAAGTTTAAGTGATTTAAAGTTACTTGTTTGTTGTTATTATGAATTTAGAAAATTTTTGTTGTTAAAAATCATGTTGTTCTTGGTTGTTCATCAAGATTGTTAGAATTGTTGTTAAAACTGTTTAGGAATTGGTTAAATTTGCTATATTTTGGTTGTTTGATTTAGATGAATTGGTTATAGCTGATAAAGGTATAGTAGTAAATTTCTATAATTTTGGGGTTATTTTGGTCATTAATTTGTAGTCAATTATTTGAATTAATGTATTTTGTCCATTTGTTGTTTAGATATTGTTAAAATAATTAGGGTGGAAGACAAAATATTTTGTAGTGTAGAATAATTATTTTTTTTAATAAGAGTGTGGGAAACAAAGTGTAGTGGTATTAAAAGAATTAATTAAATATACATAATCATGCTTTGAAATAATATAAAAAAAATAGTGGGGAATAAAACATAAGGTAGTGGAATTAAAAGTGGGATTAAAATAAAAAAGAAAGTGGAAGTCTTACTTTTAGTTTTTTAATTAATATTGGTTTGTTTTTAATTAAAAGGGGACCTTGAGTCTTGTATATATAAGTTAGAATCATATTTCATTTAGAGAGGGAGAAGGAAACATTTTAGAGAGAAGAATCTGAAAAAAAAATCTTAAAGAGTGTTAGCAAATAGTAAAACAAAAACGAAAAAAAAAATCTGAAAAATTAGTCTTCCATTTTTACAAATCTTATTCTGAAGTTCAATTCTGGTTATTAAATCTTATTGCTTAAATCCGGATACTGGGTATTTTTGAGGTTGCTGTTGCTGTGATATTGTTGTGTTGTTATTTGTTGTGTTGATCACCGGTGTTCTTTTCTTTCCAATATCAGGTACATACCTAATCATGTTTAAATGATAAGATGAGTACATGGGAAAGATGAGGATTTTGTTGAAATTTTAAATAGTTTTTTCTATCTTCTTTGATTATGTTTTAATAAATTCCGTATTAATATTTTGTAAATTTTGTGATAACTTTAAATAATTAAGCCTTGTTGTAGAAATAATAATTTACTTCTAAAAATGGTTATTAAATAGTATAGTTATAAATGTGTTTATTAATGTTCAAATTGTTTAGGAAGAATGAATTACTCTTTTGATAATCGAATTAATTAGAACTTCTTTAATATTGTCTTTAATAAATTAAGTTGTTAACATGTAGGTAAGTTCAATAAAAATGCGAATTTTAATTATTTTGCGTAAATTAGGCATTTAGGTACGATTTGAGTTTTCAATAATACAAGAATTGTTTCTTTTCTAGTTTAACCATCTCAAAATATAGGTGTAAATAATTAAGGTTGATTATGGTTTTGAATAATATTTGTAATTAGTTAATATCAAGGGTTTAAGTTAAAAAATAGTAAAAAAAAAGTTAAAAATATGAGTCTAAATTATTTATAAGATTGGTTTAGTTTGTACATATATTAGTTGTTGGTTTTGCACTTTTATTTTTAGTTTTAATTTAAGTACTGGTTATTTTAAAAAAATAAAAAAAAATATTTCCAAACGTAGCAAATAAATATTTTTTTTAGTATGTAATCAATTAGGATTTTTGTTGTTTTTTTTTTAAAAAAAACGAATTTAAATAAAAATTACATTGATTTGTGATTTCTGTTTTTTTTTACTTAGTTTTAAATAATTGGGAATAAATACTTTTATCATACAAACTTTAATATTGTTATAATTTTTTTTGATAGTTTTTGAATAAATGATTTTATTGGTTTTTCTTTTTTATATATTCAAGTTTTTTTAATATTATTCTAAATTAGATTTTTTTTTTATTATTAAGTTGTGAAATTTCGTATTTAATAAAATAATAATAATAATAAAATAATAAATAAAACAATTTCGAAAAAAAAAATTTTGTTTAAACATAGATTAAAATCTATTTCATTAAGTTTTTTTGTCATAAATAAGATAAGTATTGCATTTTTAATTTCTAAATTATTTATGAGATTTCTTTATTTATAAAAACTAAAAAATGGGAAATGTAGTCATTTTAGAATTATATTGTTAATAAAAATGAGATGAGCCTCGCCGCACTAAATACACAATTGCGGGGCCCTCAAATTAATTGTAAAGACTTAGACTCGGGAAGACCGTTTAATGAATTTCACGGTCTTTCCCAAAGTTAATAAAGACGATAGAACCCTTAGGCACGATTTGTAAATAAATTACTTTCCTAAATACGGGTGCGCATTTATGTGACCCAAATCTTACTCTCGGGGAAACTGAAATGCATTATAGTCACAGGCGTACCGGTTGCGGTGTGACTCGAAATGTGTTTTCGTGACGTCGCAATTCTTCTAAAATTAAAAGGCGGAACATTAAAAGCATCTAGTTAAAATATAAAAAGAAATCAGATAAAAGCAAAAAGAGCAGTTGAGCGACCGTGCTAAAACCACGGAATTCGGGAGTGCCTAACACCTTCTCCCGGGTTAACGGAATTCCTTATTCAGGTTTCTAGTTTCGCAGACTGTATTACAGAGTCATAAATTTCCTCGGTTCGGGATTAAACCGGTGACTTGGGACACCATTATTTTTCCAAGTGGCGACTGTGAAAAATTAAATAAATTGATCCCGTTCCGACTGTCCTTTAAGTGGAAAAACTCCTTCACTGATTATTATTATATTCCTTCTCGGGGTGTAGTATTAAACAGTGGCACATTTACATTTATACGTTATGTGTGGTAAAAAAGGGAGGTGTGACATTAGGTACCCCTCAAGATCCACTAGTGTGGTTCCCGGCCATACCATAATTGTGACTTTAAATGCAAACAAACAAGTACAAGAAGCACAAAAGGTTAAAAGAAGTGCTTGAATTTAAAGGAGCAATTTGTTTTGTAAAAATGTGCAAGTAGAGGGTAAGGTCGAGTACTTAGTGCAAATATTCCAAAAAATCATGTGAGAAAGCAGAAATTTGGAAGTACAATATCTTTAGAAATTCAAAAAATCAAATTTGTTAAAGCTAATAAAGAAGGAGAAAGGGGTCCTAGGTTTATATATTACATGGATCATACATACAACATGGGTACTTAATTGTACGCGAAGTGTTATCGTGTAATCATCATCTCCATGTCTACCCTTCCCACCCCGTTAAGGTATTAAAGTGCAGAACGGTATCGTTTACTTACCGCATGCTACTACCCATCCCAATCCTATCAGTTCCGGGGTATTAGGACTTCTAATACTAAAGGGGAAAGAAATAGATGGAGGCCTTTATGGAGTTTAAAGGATAAGATTCTAACTCGACATTCAATACAAGTAGCAAGTAAGAGGGGAGAACAAACAATCATACAAGGCTCAGATTAAACCCAAAAATCAAATAATCATTTAGTTTAACATGCCTTAACAAATACTATTTGGTTTTAGATTAAAATTAAGCCGTGAGCGGACCGGTTCTGCACGTATTTAGATAGAAAGTCTGCATTAGGCAGCTCAAATATAGTTGTCAGGGACTGACCCAATTTATTAATTAACCAACCCCTCTGTCTGTGTGATGAAATAAAAACTAGGCGAATGATTTATTAGTTTTAGGAAAGATGCAAAAGATTTGCCAGTAGTTTTAGAAAAGATGCACGTTGAATTTCAGAAAAAGGTTATTAGTTTTGACAAAGAGAAAAGATGCAAACCGACTTTAGAAAAAGAATTACTAGTTGTTTCAGAAAAATGCAGACTGACTAAAATGTTCAGGAATGTGCAGATTAATTATTAAAAGGGGGTTTACCAATTTTAGCAGATTTCAAAAAAAAAGTAGAAATTACCAATTTTAGTAAAGATAGATACAAGTTTCGGCAATTGGTTATCTTTTAGAAACGAATGAGGCTATTATAGGTATGCTTTCTATATGCTTGCTAATTTTAATACACTTTGATGACGTTAATAGAATCTTATACACGGGAGGTCTATATGTATCTTTGTTATTAAGCCTATAACAGTTAGCCTAATGACATTTGCGTATGCAAAAAAAATGCAAGAGCCTATAGACATATCTCTCTATGTGCAATTACAGAACATGAATGTTGAATTATATAGACATAATTTCTAGGTGATTTTGGTAAAGTTAAGCGTCAAATCATATAGGCATGGTCTCTATATAATTTAATTCAGTATTAAAGCTCCTATAGGCAGGATTTCTAGTTTGGTAATATAAATCCTAGGTCATGATTTCTACCCCTTAGGATGCAAGAAAGTAAGACCCATCCCACGTCCTTTTACTATAATCCCCGAGTTTTATACAAAATTATTACAACCCAACGAATCAAACTGGAAATTAAAAGACATAGCAAAAGCTAACAGCTAGATCCGAACAGCCTAATTCAAACTTAATGTCTAATAACATATGATTGAGCCATTTCCGGGATCTATATTTCCAAAGCCTTCTCTTTATCCAAGGTGTTTCAAAGTTTCAAAGAATCTCGGGGATTCTAGGCATTGCTTACACCGAGGATATTATTACAATTAGAATAGTGCAATATGAAAAAGCCAGCTCTCCGGCATCCAAGTTCAGAGGGAGCTTAGGGGTTCCCAAAGCATGGCTTCCAAGTGAGCGGCAGAACTTATAGCTAGGAATAAGTACAAAGTGAAAGGGAATTATAGAGCCATGGCAGGTGGTGTTCATACCTAGCCATAAAGTAGGTTGTCACATTCCTGGCCACTTGTTTGGTTGAACAAGTTAGGAGTAGATATTTTGAAGGTCAGACTAAAGTTTGGATAGTGACTAGGACACTATCATACCCAAATCCAGGGCTCAGACTGTAACGACCCGACCGGTCGTTTTAGAAAATTACGCCACAATCCCTAATTTAACTGTTTCCCTAAGTTCATTTCTGCTATTGTGGTTTGCCGGGAGAGTCGGTTCTGAAAATTTGAGCATTTTGGGACACTTAGTCCCTAAATAAGAGCTTTGAAGCTAGAAAATGGCCCGTAGCCGGAACAGTGTTAAGACGATCTCGGAACGGAAATCCGATGGTTCCATTAGCTCCGTTAGGTGATTTCGGGGTTGGGAGCGTGTTCGGAATGTATTTTGGAGGTCCGTAGCTCAATTAGGCTTGAAATGCCGAAGGTTGAAATTTTGGTGAATCCGAACGTTATGTGAGATTTTGATCCGGGGGTCGGAATGGAATTCCGACAATTTCTGTAGCTTCGTTATGTGATTTTGGATATGTCCGCAAATTTTCAAGTCGTTTGGACGTCGTTTGGCCGGGTTTTGGATTGAATGTTAGTTTTGAAAGTTTTGAAGAAACTTAGGCTTGAATCGATGTGATTTATGGGTTTTGATGTTGTTAGACGTGTTTTTATGATTGGAATAAGTTCGTATCGTGTTTTGGAGTATGTTGGTGGTTTTCGTTGGGGTCCCGGGAGCCTCGGGATGAATTCGGACCATCAAGCGGGCAATTGGAACTTTGAAATTTCTGCAGAAAATGCAGCAGCAGTGCAGCAGACGTTAAGCCTACGCGTTCGCGTGGCAATGGCCGCGTTCGCGTAGGCATGGTAGGGCAAAGCATCGCGTTCGCGTCCATTGAGTCGCGATCGCGTAGAAGGGAAAGAGGAAGCACCGCGTTCGCGTCCCAGGTGTCGCGTACGCGTAGAAGAAAAAAATGGTCGACTGGAAGGTTGTTCTTCGCGAACGCGTGGGAGTCGTCGCGTTCGCGTTGAGGAAGGGAAATTGTGCTTCGCGGACGCGGGGGGGATCGTCGCGTTCGCGATAGGTAATGCTCGTAGGTCATCGCGAACGCGTGGGTTACTTCGCGTTCGCGTAGAAGAAGTTGGGCTGTTCATCGCGAACGCGTGAACAGTAACGCGAACGCGATGAGTAATGGGGTCTGGCAGTGAGCTTAAGTTCAGAACATAACACCCGCGACCCCCATTCACAAAAACGCCATTTTTGAGCTCCAAGAGAGGATTTTGAAGGGGAAACGCTAGGATATCATCGGGAAATCATCGGGGGTAAGTTTCTTGACCTTAATTCGTTTGTTTATCATGAAATCCGTGATTATTTCACTGAAATTGGGAGATTAAAGGTGGGTTTGAGCCCTAGGCCTAAATGTTAGAAAATCTCCGATTTGAGTGGGCAAATGGAGTCCGATTTTGGTAAATTTTATATGCCTAGACTCGTATTGAGATAAGGAACCCGAATATATAATTTTCGTGATTTTTTGATAAGCGTACCGAAAGTCGGGTTTTGGCAACTTGTGGGTTTTGGTGTATTTTGAGTTATTTTGATTGGGTAATGCCCAATTGACCTATTTTGATGTGATTGTATTGATTTTTATCAGATTCTACACTTGTGGAGGCCGACATTCGCGGCAAGAGAGTTGTTTCATAGCGGTTTTGTACCGGAGTCGAGGTAAGTGGCTTGTCTAACCTCGTGTGGGGGAATTCTCACCCCTAGGATATTATGTGATAGTTTAAATGCCTTGTACGCGAGGTGACGGGCGTGTACATGCGCTGGTTGTTGAAAACGCACTTTAATTAAAATGTTCTATGAGCGATATTCCTGTCTTTGGCTTTTAATTTGATATTTTTACCCGGTAGTGGTTAGGAAAGCATGATTAGGTAGTACTTAACTATTTAGTTGCCTAATTGCCTTGTTTGAACTCCTTGATAATTATTGGCACTATTTTTCGGTGAAGTTATATTTAAGCATAATTATTCTCTCTGTGGATTCCTTTATTGGTTGTGTGTGTGGACTACGGGTTCGATTCCCGAGATCCTGAGTTATTGGTAGGGACTACGGGTTCGATTCCCGAGATCCTGAGTTATTGGTAGGGACTACGGGTTTGATTCCCGAGATCCTGAGTTATTGGTAGGGACTGCGGGTTCGATTCCCGAGATCCTGAGTTATTGGTAGGGACTGCGGGTTCGATTCCCGGAGATCCTGAGTTATTGATTATTTATTGAGACAAGGGCTGCGGGTTCGATTCCCGGAGACCTAGAGGTACTGTCAATGGGACTGTGGGTTCGATTCCCACAGGTCCTGGACTGGTTTTATTGAGTTGACTATTTGTTGTTAGCTTAATTGTAGACGATTGCAGTAATCATCTTATTGTTGTTATTTAGGAAATTATTATCATTTAAACTGTTATTTTGATATCATCATTATATTATCGTTTCTCAGTAGGGCCCCGACCTTCCTCGTCACTACTCCATCGAGGTTAGGCTTGGCACTTGCTGAGTACCGCCGTGGTGTACTCATGCTACTCTTCTGCACACTTTTGTTGTGCAGATCCAGGTACATCAGGACAGGCTCACACCAGGTGATTCAGCAGCGTTTTGGGAGACCTCGAGGTATGATCTGCTACGTCCGCGGATCCGGAGGCCTTCCTTCTATTCTAGTGCTAGTAGATGATTTTCCTTCATTCCGTTGTTAGATACTCTTTTTTACATAGAGCTACAATTGTATGATCTCTTTTAGTCTGTGTTACCCGTGGGATTCCGGGTCTTGGTAGTGTTTTAAACAGCGTATTTGATTGGTGTATGTGCCAAGCGGCATGGATTACATTCCTTTCATCTTATTTTCCGCTAATTCTTATTAAATGTTCATAAACCGGTATATTCCGCAACGTGTTAGGCTTACCTAGTCGTGGGGACTAGGTGCCATCACGACATGTTCACGATTGGTGAACTAGGGTAGTGACAAGTTGGTATCAGAGCTCTAGGTTCATAGGAGTCACGGGACACAGACCGGTTACTTAGAGTCTCGCTGATCGATACGGAGATGTCTGTATTTATCTACGAGGGGCTATGTAACTGTTTAGGAAACTCTTCATTTCTTTGCATTCCTTGTCGTGCGACATTTTTGGCATCAAAATCTAAACTATTGATTTCTATTCTCTCACAGATGGTGAGGACACGAGCTACTCGCGACGATCAGGTACCCGCGCCCCCTGTTGCCACCGTCAGAGGCCGGGGCCGCGGTAGAGGACGAGGACGCGCCCGAGGTGCAGCCACAGCACCCGCGCGCGCTGCCGCTGAGGTGCCACAGGTAGACCAGGTTGGAGCGCAGGCACCTGGTACACCGACTACAGCTGCTACTACTCCAGCACTACAGGAGACCCTGGCCCAGTTCATGAGTATGTATACCACTTTAGCTCAGGCGGGATTGCTTCCTCTCGTCGCAGCTACATCTCAGGCCGGGGGAGGGGCCCAGACTCCCGCAGCCGTTACACCGGAGCGGCGTGTGCCGGTGGGACATGTTCCGGATGTTTTGGTTATGCCTCCTGCCGCCCCAGCACAGCCCGGAGGTTGGCCAGCTGCCTCCGAGGACGAGCGGCGTAGATTGGAGAGGTTCAAGAAATATGACCCTCCAGTGTTTAGTGGTTTGGCTTCGGATGATGCATTGGGTTTTCTAGAGGAGTGTCATCGTATTCTTCGTACTATAGGGATTGTGGAGACCGGCGGGGTTTCCTTCACTGCTTTTCAGTTTCGTGGGGTCGCTTATGATTGGTGGCGCACGTATGAGTTGGATAGTCCGGAGGAGTCTGCTTCATTGACCTGGACGCAGTTTTCAGATCTGTTTTTGAGGGAGTTTGTTCCACAGAGCCTTAGGGATTCTTGGCGCTCGGAGTTTGAGCGGTTGCGACGGGGCTCCATGTCAGTATCGGAGTATGCTATCAGTTTCACCCGTCTAGCGAGGCATGCACCGGCTTTGGTAGCCACGGTCCGGGAGAGAGTGCGGAGATTTATTGAGGGCCCGATTCCGCCGATCCGGTCCAGCATGGCCAGAGAGTTGGAGACAGATATATCTTATCAGCAGGCAGTTAGCATTGCCGGGAGGATCGAGAGTATGCTCCCTAGAGAGCGGGGAGATAGAGAGGCCAAGAGGTCTCGTGAGTCGGGCCATTTCTCCGGTGCCCGCACTTCAGCAGCCGGTCGTTTTGGCAGGGGTTATTCCGGCCGACCAGTTCACTCAGCATTGCCCGCGGCCGGTAGTACTCTAGCTCTTCCAGCACCTCAGGAGCCTTATTATGCTCCCCCAGTTTCCAGTGCACCTCCTGCGTGGGGTCCTTCCAGGGGTCAGACTAGTGGGGGTAAGGCCGGTCAGTCACAGTCATCGTGCCCTCCCAGAGCTTGCTTTGGGTGCGGGGATACTCGCCATCCGGTCAGGGAGTGCCCCAGGCGTAGGAGGGGAGCACCTCACCAGTCTTCGCAGCATCAGCCTGGCTCTCAGGGTCAGCAGGCTATCATTCTAGCTCCAGCTGCCACTCCACCTGCCCAGCCAGCCAGGGGCGGGGGTCGGGGTTCCAGAGGCCGCCCTCGAGAGGGGGGACAGGCCAGATTCTATGCTATTCCTGATCGCGCTGCGGCTGTTGCATCTGACTCTGTTATCACAGGTATTATTATGGTTAGTCACAGGGAGGCATCGGTTCTATTCGACCCTGGTTCCACTTTTTCATATGTGTCTTCTTACTTTGCTTCTCATCTGGGTGTGCCTCGGGATTCTTTGAGTGCCCCCATTTATGTTTCCACTCCGGTGGGTGATTCTTTGGTTGTGGACCGCGTATATCGGTCGTGTTTGGTTACCATTTGTGATTTTGAGACCAGAGCGGATCTATTGTTGCTCGGGATGGTCGATTTTGATATTATTTTGGGCATGGACTGGTTGTCGCCCCATTATGCTATTCTTGATTGTCACGCCAAGACCGTGACGCTGGCTATGCCAGGGCATTCCACGTATTGAGTGGAGTGGTACCCTAGATCACACCCCCAGCCGTGTTATTTCTTTTCTCAGAGCTCGGCGTATGGTTGAGAAGGGGTGTGCTGCTTATCTAGCCTATGTGCGGGACGTCGGTATTGACACTCCCTCTATTGATTCTGTTCATGTGGTACGTGACTTTGCTTATGTATTTCCAGCCGATCTCCCGGGCATGCCGCCCGACAGAGATATTGACTTTGATATTGACTTGTTGCCGGGCACTCAGCCCATTTCTATTCCACCGTACCGTATGGCTCCTCCTGAGTTGAAGGAGTTGAAGGATCAGTTACAAGAGTTATTGGGCAAGGGTTTTATTCGACCCAGTGTTTCGCCTTGGGGTGCTCCTGTATTATTTGTGAAGAAAAAGGACGGTTCTATGCGTATGTGTATTGACTATCGTCGGCTGAACAAGGTTACAGTGAAGAACCGGTATCCTTTGCCCCGTATTGATGATTTATTTGACCAGCTACAGGGCGCACAGGTGTTTTCTAAGATTGATTTGCGCTCTGGGTATCACCAGCTGAAGATTCGGGAGCCGGATATCCCGAAGACTGCCTTCAGGACCCGGTATGGTCACTATGAGTTCCTCGTGATGTCTTTTGGGCCGACTAATGCCCCAGCAGCCTTTATGCATTTGATGCACAGTGTGTTCAGGCCTTATCTGGACTCGTTCGTGATTGTTTTCATTGATGATATTCTAGTATATTCCGGAGCCGGGAAGAGCACGAGCAACATTTGAGGATAGTGCTTCAGATCCTGAGGGAGAAGCAGCTTTATGCCAAGTTCTCTAAATGTGAATTCTGGTTGAGTTTAGTGGCATTTTGGGCCACGTGGTGTCGAGTGATGGTATTCGAGTAGATCCGAGGAAGGTGGAGGCCGTGCAGAGAGTTGGCCCAGACCCTCCTCCGCTACTGAGATTCGCGGTTTCCTTGGTTTGGCGGGCTATTACCGTCGTTTTGTAGAGGGGTTCTCTTCGATTGCAGCACCTATGACTAGATTGACCCAAAAGGGTGCCCCTTTTCAGTGGACAGACGAGTGTGAGGCGAGCTTTCAGAAGCTCAAGAGAGCTTTGACTTCGGCCCCTATATTGATGTTGCCTACAGGTTCGGGGTCCTATACTGTATATTGTGATGCCTCACGAGTTGGACTCGGTGCGGTATTGATGCGGGACGGTAGGGTGATTGCCTACGCGTCGAGACAGCTGAAGGTGCATGAGAAGAATTACCCTGTTCATGATTTGGAGCTGGCTGCCATTGTTCACGCCTTGAAAATTTGGCGTCATTATTTATATGGGGTTCCTTGTGAGATCTACACCGATCACCGGAGCTTGCAGCACTTGCTTAAGCAGAAGGACCTGAATATGCGTCAGAGGAGATGGTTGGAACTACCGAAAGACTATGATATTACTATTCTCTATCATCCGGGCAAGGCTAATGTGGTTGCTGATGCCTTGAGTCGTCGGGCAGAGAGTTTGGGGAGTTTAGCATACCTTCCAGCTTCGAAGAGGCCTATGGCGATGGATGTTCAGGCTTTAGCCAGGCAGTTTGTTAGACTGGACCTTTCGGAGCCCAGTCGGGTTCTGGCTTGTATGGTTTCTCGGTCTTCTCTATTTGACCGCATCAGGGAGCGTCAGTTTGATGACCCTTATTTGCTTGTCCTTCAGGATAAAGTTCGGCATGGTGATGCTCGAGATGTTACCATCGAGGATGATGGAGTCATGAGGATGCATGGGCGTATCTGTGTGCCCAATGCAAATGATCTTCAAGAGCTGATTCTAGTAGAGGCCCATAGTTCGCGGTATTCCATCCATCCGGGTGCCGCGAAGATGTATCGGGACTTGAAACAACATTACTGATGGAGGCGGATGAAGAGGGATATAGTTGATTATGTTTCCAGATGCCTCAACTGCCAGCAGGTAAAGTATGAGCATCAGCGTCCGGGTGGATTGATGCAGCAGATTGAGATTCCCGAGTGGAAATGGGAGCGCATTACCATGGACTTTGTATCTAGACTTCCACGGACGGTTAGGAAGTTTGATTCTATTTGGGTCATTGTGGATCGGCTGACCAAGTCCGCCCATTTTATACTCGTGTGCACCACTTTCTCATCGGAGTGGCAGGTGGAGATCTACATCAGGGAGATAGTTCGGCTGCAAGGTATTCCAGTTTCCATCATTTCAGACAGAGGCACTCAGTTCACTTCACGGTTCTGGAGAGCCGTACAGCAGGAGTTAGGTACTCGGGTGGAGCTGAGCACAGCGTTTCATCCCCAGACTGATGGTCAGTCCGAGCGCACTATTCGGATTTTGGAGGATATGCTCCGTGCGTGCGTGATTGAGTTTGGAGGTTCATGGGATCACTTCTGCCACTGGCGGAGTTTGCTTATAACAACAGCTACCAGTCTAGTATTCGGATGGCACCGTATGAGGCCCTATATGGTAGGAGGTGCAGGTCTCCCGTGGGTTGGTTCGAGCCGGGCGAGGCCAGGCTGCTAGGTACTGATATGGTCAGGATGCAATGGACAAGGTCAAGGTGATTCAAGATAGACTTCGTGCAGCCCAGTCTAGACAGAAGAGTTATGCGGACAAGAATGTTCGCGATGTGGCTTTTATGGTTGGTGAGCGAGTTCTGCTTCGAGTCTCGCCCATGAAGGGCGTTATGAGGTTTGGGAAGAAAGGAAAGGCTGAGTCCTAGATTTATTGGCCCTTTTGAGATTTTGAGGCGTGTTGGGGAGGTCGCTTATGAGTTGGCCTTACCTCCTAGCCTAGCCGGAGTTCACCCCGTATTTCATGTCTCCATGCTCCGGAGATACCATGGTGACCCGTCGCATGTGTTGGATTTCACATCCGTTCAGCTAGACAAGGATCTGTCTTATGTTGAGGAGCCAGTAGCCATTCTAGACAGGCAGGTCAGAAAGCTAAGGTCAAAGAACATCGCTTCGGTAAAGGTTCGGTGGCGGGGCCAGCCGGTCGAGGAGGCGACTTGGGAGACCGAGCAGGATATGCGCAGCCAGTACCCTCATCTTTTCACTACTCCGGGTATGTTTTCTATGCTCGTTCGAGGACGAACGAATCTTTAAGTGTGGGAAGATGTAACGACCCGACCGGTCGTTTTAGAAAATTACGCCACAATCCCTAATTTAACTGTTTCCCTAAGTTCATTTCTGCTATTGTGGTTTGCCGGGAGAGTCGGTTCTGAAAATTTGAGCATTTTGGGACACTTAGTCCCTAAATAAGAGCTTTGAAGCTAGAAAATGGCCCGTAGCCGGAACAGTGTTAAGACGATCTCGGAACGGAAATCCGATGGTTCCATTAGCTCCGTTAGGTGATTTCGGGGTTGGGAGCGTGTTCGGAATGTATTTTGGAGGTCCGTAGCTCAATTAGGCTTGAAATGCCGAAGGTTGAAATTTTGGTGAATCCGAACGTTATGTGAGATTTTGATCCGGGGGTCGGAATGGAATTCCGACAATTTCTGTAGCTTCGTTATGTGATTTTGGATATGTCCGCAAATTTTCAAGTCGTTTGGACGTCGTTTGGCCGGGTTTTGGATTGAATGTTAGTTTTGAAAGTTTTGAAGAAACTTAGGCTTGAATCGATGTGATTTATGGGTTTTGATGTTGTTAGACGTGTTTTTATGATTGGAATAAGTTCGTATCGTGTTTTGGAGTATGTTGGTGGTTTTCGTTGGGGTCCCGGGAGCCTCGGGATGAATTCGGACCATCAAGCGGGCAATTGGAACTTTGAAATTTCTGCAGAAAATGCAGCAGCAGTGCAGCAGACGTTAAGCCTACGCGTTCGCGTGGCAATGGCCGCGTTCGCGTAGGCATGGTAGGGCAAAGCATCGCGTTCGCGTCCATTGAGTCGCGATCGCGTAGAAGGGAAAGAGGAAGCACCGCGTTCGCGTCCCAGGTGTCGCGTACGCGTAGAAGAAAAATGGTCGATTGGAAGGTTGTTCTTCGCGAACGCGTGGGAGTCGTCGCGTTCGCGTTGAGGAAGGGAAATTGTGCTTCGTGGACGCGTGGGGATCATCGCGTTCGCGATAGGTAATGTTCGCAGGTCATCGCGAACGCGTGGGTTACTTTGCATTCGCGTAGAAGAAGTTGGGCTGTTCATCGCGAACGCGTGAACAGTAACGCGAACGCGATGAGCAATGGGGTCTGGCAGTGAGCTTAAGTTCAGAACATAACACCCGCGACCCCCATTCACAAAAACGCCATTTTTGAGCTCCAAGAGAGGATTTTGAAGGGGAAACGCTAGGATATCATCGGGAAATCATCAGGGGTAAGTTTCTTGACCTTAATTCGTTGGTTTATCATGAAATCCGTGATTATTTCACTGAAATTGGGAGATTAAAGGTGGGTTTGAGCCCTAGGCCTAAATGTTAGAAAATCTCCGATTTGAGTGGGCAAATGGAGTCCGATTTTGGTAAATTTTATATGCCTAGACTCGTATTGAGATAAGGAACCCGAATATATAATTTTCGTGATTTTTTGATAAGCGTACCGAAAGTCGGGTTTTGGCAACTTGTGGGTTTTGGTGTATTTTGAGTTATTTTGATTGGGTAATGCCCAATTGACCTATTTTGATGTGATTGTATTGATTTTTATCAGATTCTACACTTGTGGAGGCCGACATTCGCGGCAAGAGAGTTGTTTCATAGCGGTTTTGTACCGGAGTCGAGGTAAGTGGCTTGTCTAACCTCGTGTGGGGGAATTCTCACCCCTAGGATATTATGTGATAGTTTAAATGCCTTGTACGCGAGGTGACGGGCGTGTACATGCGCTGGTTGTTGAAAACGCACTTTAATTAAAATGTTCTATGAGCGATATTCCTGTCTTTGGCTTTTAATTTGATATTTTTACCCGGTAGTGGTTAGGAAAGCATGATTAGGTAGTACTTAACTATTTAGTTGCCTAATTGCCTTGTTTGAACTCCTTGATAATTATTGGCACTATTTTTCGGTGAAGTTATATTTAAGCATAATTATTCTCTCTGTGGATTCCTTTATTGGTTGTGCTTGTGGACTGCGGGTTCGATTCCCGGAGACCCAGGGCTGTGGGTTCGATTCCCAGAGACCCGGCGTGATATTGGTAGGGACTACGGGTTCGATTCTCGAGATCCCGAGTTATTGGTAGGGACTACGGGTTCGATTCCCGAGATCCTGAGTTATTGGTAGGGACTGCGGGTTCGATTCCCGGAGATCCTGAGTTATTGATTATTTATTGAGACAAGGGCTGCGGGTTCGATTCCCGGAGACCTAGAGGTACTGTCAATGGGACTGTGGGTTCGATTCCCACAGGTCCTGGACTGGTTTTATTGAGTTGACTATTTGTTGTTAGCTTAATTGTAGACGATTGCGGTAATCATTTATTGTTGTTAATTTCGGAAATTATTATCATTTAAACTGCTTATTATTGTTATTATCATTATATTATTATTTCTCAGTAGGGCCCTGACCTTCCTCGTCACTACTCCATCGAGGTTAGGCTTGGCACTTACTGAGTACCGCCGTGGTGTACTCATGCTACTCTTCTGCACACTTTTGTTGTGCAGATCCAGGTACATCAGGGCAGGCTCACATCAGGTGATTCAGCAGCGTTTTGGGAGACCTCGAGGTATGATCTGCTACGTCCGCGGATCCGGAGGCCTTCCTTCTATTCTAGTGCTAGTAGATGATTTTCCTTCATTCCGTTGTTAGATACTCTTTTTTACATAGAGCTACAATTGTATGATCTCTTTTAGTCTGTGTTACCCGTGGGATTCCGGGTCTTGGTAGTGTTTTAAACAGCGTATTTGATTGGTGTATGTGCCAAGCGGCACGGATTTCATTCCTTTCATCTTATTTTCCGCTAAATTCTTATTAAATGTTCATAAACTGGTATATTCCGCAACGTGTTAGGCTTACCTAGTTGTAGGGACTGGGTGCCATCACGACATGTTCACGATTGGTGAACTAGGGTCATGACACAGACACATAGAGGGGAAAAAGGAATGGGAATTGATTGAGTTAGGAATTCAAAGAACCTAGTTCAGAGCCATAGACAGCAATATTGTGTGCTATTATGCCTTGAACCATAACTCACACACAAAGGGTGAGGGGTAAGGGGATTCATAAAGTATCAAATTCACAACAAACAAACGGTTGGACACATTATTTAAATACTGGACTGTAAAGGAAAGGGGAAACATGTGACAATATTCTAGAAACAAATGGGCAGAATTAAACACATTGTTGTTGACACATGTAAACTAATTGAGACATACCAGTATAGAAGAAAAAGAGTGCAGAAGAAAAGCAAACACAGTCCACAGCAGTGCAAGTATCAGAAAGAGAGAGTATAAGGGAAAGTGAATTGTGAAATCATTTTGATCTATGTCCGTGTGTGTTCAAAGGGAAAGGAGGAGAGTATTTATATTGTAAAAACAGGCAGAAAAATAAGGCAAGATTGCAGTTCAGTAATAATTAGGGGAACACGTTTCAATTAAAATCAAATCAGTTTCAAAGACTTCCTTGAATTAAAGAATTAAAATCAAACGGTAGCATACAAGCATTAAACAAGGAAAGAAATCACACAGGGTTGGACAAGACAAATAAGGAAATATTTTTAGCACAGTACGAGTACATCACATGTATTAGGGGTTAGGTTCATTAGACCTTAATTAAATAAAGGTTTGTAAGGATCCCATACTAATGTAATTAAGGTAATGGGGATTAAATTGAAAGGAAAATATTTCAACAAGTCCAAGAAATCAAGGAAAATCAAGACAATAACTGGAAGAATCAATTCAATAGTGCAATGAGAATTACACAAAGAGATTTGTAATCAGGCCATAATCAAAGGTTATTTTGAGAGGAAAATTTAACCTATAAAGAGTGCATAAATATTAAGTATGCGAGGTTGGAATTAAGACAAAGAGAAGTGTCATGCGACAAAAATCAGTGAGAGGAAGACTATAGGAATGGGGTAGTCATCTCAGGAAGAGGGAATCATACGATAGCATGCGAAAGTCAGGTAAAAGGCCTTATAAAGAGGTCAGAAAAGTTAACATAAAGACTTTGAAATTCAGTCGAGCAGTAGAGGAAGCAACTTCAGGAATTCAAATAGATCCAAAGATATTAGGATTTCGAAATGAAATACGTTCATAAATAAAAAACAAACAAGTCACGTAACAAGTAGCCTTAACAACTCAAATGAACTCCAAATTTTAGGGCTTTTACTACCAATTAAGTCTAGAGAAGAAAATAAGTAAGTGAGGCAAAAATAACAATGAAATAAGTGCAGAAATCATAAGGGACATGTACTTCCAAGTAGAAGAGAGTCATGCAAATCATACTAAAAGAACAATCATGGTCAGGTTTTTGATTGGATGTTGGTTTCGGAAGTTTTAGTTGAAACTTAGGCTTGAATCCACCTTAATTTGATTATTCGTGTGTTTAAGGGTATGTTTTTATGATTTTAACAAGTTCTTATTATGATTTAGAATGGGTTTGTATTTTTGGTTGAGGTCCCCGGGGCCTCGAGATGGTTTCGGAAGGTTAAACGGGAAATTTTGTGCATTGCATCAGGTTTGTGCTTCAGGCTTCTAGTATTTCCGCTCCTGCAGAAATAGACCGCAGATGAGAGTCCGCAGAAGCAGCTTTAGGAGCGTAGGTGTGAACCTTTGGTGGCTCAGCTGGGTTCGTAGAAGCGGACATTGGTCCGCATATGCGAGCTCGCAGAAGCGGGAACTCGCCCGCAGAAGCGAAAGGGTCAGTTTGGGGGTTTGCGCAGAAGCGGATCATATTTCGTGTATGCGGGGGTTTCCGTAGAACCGGATCACTATTTAAGCAAGATTTTTAACTGCAGAAGCGGTGTAGGAGTTTAAGTGGAATACCACAGAAGCAGTCCAGCGGTCATAGAAGCGAAACCGCTAAAGCGACTTCTGAGCCGCAGAAGCAAAAGTCCCTGTAGGTTTAAGGCTTCAGCTTATTCAAAATTTCAGTAGAGTTAAACTAATTGGGGCTTCGAACAAAGAGGGATTTTGGGTGATTTGAAGAGGGATTCGTGGAGTATCATCAGGTAAGGACTATTGGACCTATATTATGTCATTATATTGATAAAATATGTATTTAATCTCTGAAAATGGAGGAATTAAGATGTAAAAATGGGGTTTTTTGCTTGAGGCCTAAGATATAGAAAAGTGATGATTTGAATGGGCAAATAAACCTCAATTTTGATAAACTTTATATGTATGGACACGTGGCGAGTCGAGGATTCTAAAAATATGACTTTCGTAATTTTTCGAGAAGCAGGCCCGGGGCTTGGATTTTGTTAGTTTCGAGATGTTTCATGTATTTCAATTGTTTTCGATTGGGTGTTGTTCCATTAGCCTATTTTAATATATTTGTACTGATTTTGGCTAGTTTTGATGCGTGTGGAGGCCGGTTCGAGGAGCTAAGGCATCGCAGGCTTGAGTTTTTGCCGGGTCGAGGTGGGTAATACTTGTAAATGATGTACTAAGGGTTAGTAAGCCTCGGACTTGCACATCCTAGTGTTGTATTGAGGTGACTTGCATGCCGGATAATGGGCGTGGGGTATAGCACCATTGGGGATTGTGACTTGGTCTGTCCCGCTTACTAAAAATACTACCTAATTGCTTGAAATTGATTGACACTCTAATAAAGATATTAATTATCATAAATTGGACCGATTATCATGTTTGGGGCTTCGTGCCAAATATTTAAATCCTTCAGGGATCGATATCACTGTCTTGATAATATTGTGCATATTTTCATCTCAGTCTAAGGTTTTGAAAAGGTATTTTGCTACTTAACATTTTTATAAGATTTGAAAAACTTGAATAAGGTTTTGATGACATTTTAGTTGTGAGTTGTTATGACATTGTTGCCCAAGAGGCTTATATGCATTGATGACTATGCATGGATCGGGCTGCATGCCGCAGCAAGAGTGATATTGATATTGCGCTTGGGCTGTAGGAGCCTCTCCAGAGTCTGAACCCCCACGGTGAGCATGGTCTCCTTTGCATGGATCGGATTGCACGCCACAGCGTCATATGCATTGCATTACATACATACATTAGCTTACTTGTACTACGTGGCATGACATTTAGCACTTATACATTACTGGCATACATGTGTTATCTGCCTTATTGACCAGATCCCCTGGTAGAAAATGTTAAGGAGTGTTGAGCCCAAGGGGCTGACTTGAGTGCAGACTTGCACTGTTTGAGGTTGTACCAGGTATTGATTTGTTATAATGAAAGGAAGAGATGTTAAAAAAAACATTTCTAAGTAATCTACTCACATATGCTAAAAAGGAATAAAAATGAAAGTGTGTTGTAGTTTAAAAGATGGTTCGGTATTTTATAGCATGAGATAGTGCTTTGTGTGGTTTTCTTATCCTTGGCATTACTTACTTTTATTACCGCTGAGTTGGAAGTACTCACTCGACTCCCTGCACCATGCATGGAGATTCAGGTACTTGGAGGCTTAGTTGAGCTTGGTGTTGGTCTAGACCCAGTTGGGATCGTCGAGGTAGCTGCCTGGCATCCGCAGGACCCGATATTTCCCCATGTTACTCTGTTATTACTTGTTTTATTCCGCGAACTCTTAGAATTGTAGAGCATTTACAGTGTTGACTGATATTCTGATAGAGGCTCTTGGCTCATGACCCTAGATCTTTGGGAAGTTATGTTGTATTTTGGGAGATTTCTGGATATTCTTAATACTATCAGTTTGATCTTATTTTCCTTCACTATTGATGACTTAAAATAAATAATTTTGAGCTCTATGCTCGTGATGAGAGTGTATTTGGTCGGGCTGTCCTAGCAATACGTTGGGCACCATCACGACCGGGTTTTGGGTCATGATAAGTTGGTATTAGAGCCTAGGTTACTAGGCCTCATGAGTCTTGATCCGGTTAATAGTGTCTCGCGGATTGGTACGGAGACGTCTGTATTTATCCTCGGGAGGCTGCAGACCTTTTAGGAAACACTTCACATTCTTGGGATTCTTATCCTGCGTACTTGATTCAGCTTGAAGATATAATTCTTAAAATTCCTTCCACACGTCTGTATACGCACTCGAGTGCTTAGTATTATATTTTCCATGATCGCTTGTGATTCCCCGATCGAGGGGCGAAAGATAATCTCTGTGAGTTCATGTTGGGCCAGTCGGGAGGACTTGGGGCCGGATCTTTATCTATGGCTTGAGCACCAAGGTGCTGATTTTGTGAGCTGCTATTATGAAATTTATATGATTAGTATTGTCCCTAATTGTGGAAATGGCAGCTTGATAATGGGTGAGCTGTTAGGTGTTCAACTTTTATTCTGATCCGTTGTGTAGCCCCTAGCTCTGGGCGTGGTGAATATGCTCATGTCTCTTAGTGGAAAGGTAAAGTGCACTACGTGTGGTAGTATGATTTCAGACTTAAGAAGACCGAATTGGTTATGCTATGTGTATTGTGGTGAAAGGTATTTGATATATGTTATGATTTGAGCAGGTACAGCCATGTTCATGTATCAATTTTGATAATATAATTTGTATAGTATTATGATTAATGTTGTTGATATGCATGGTGATGTCTTGTCGAGTTGTGGATTTATTGTCAGGATGGTTTTGGTGATTCTTTGGCAGGTGGATAGGCCAAATTACAAAGGAAACTCTGTCAAAGTTTTTGGAAAATTTGGGACTTAGAAAAGCTTTTGTCACCTAAAGAGTGGGCTTAACTGTTACGTGTGAATGAATGCAAGGATTGCAGAGGAGTTAAGATTTCTGATGATTCAAGTCTCCGCCAAAGCTTGTAAATGATTTGAGTTTAATCTCACTATAACATTGCAGCATCATTTGAGTAAGAGTGTTATGAGTGGTTAAAGGTGCTTTAATATATGGCTTCGAGCCAAGTTGGGGAGGTTGTTATTGTCACGACCCCAAATCCGGTCGTGATGGCGCCCAGCACACTGCTAGGCCAGCCCGACCAATCAACAACAATCACGGAGCCACAAGCTCACTTTATCCAATTTAAGCATAACAATTGTAAAATAACAGTGATGGATATATCGAAACAGGGGAACCAAGTCCCAACGCATACCAACTCCCATAGACCGAAGGGTCAAGAGTCATGAGCCTCTACAGAGTATACAAAGTGTAAATAGAGAATATAACTGTGCACAAGTGTGAGAAGATCAGAACAAAAATACAAACAACTGGAGAATCAGGTCCTGCGAACGCTGACAGCTACCTCGATTGTCCAAAAGCACCCTCGAGCCGCAATAAAATCAGCTCCACTGTGATGTACCTGGATCTGCACGCAAGGTGCAGGGAGTCGGGTGTGAGTACTTCCAACTCAGCGGTAATAAGAGTAAATAATGCTGAAGGGAAGAAAACCACGCAAGGCACTATCTCTTGCTACACAATACAGGACTATCATTAAACTTCAAAATACTATCATTTTATTCCATTTCTAGCATATGTGAATAGATTATTAGAAATCTAAATCTTTAGCTACTTTCTTTCATGATAATATACCAATACCTGGATACAATCTCAAGCAGTGCAAGTCCGCACTCAAATCAGCCGCTCGGGCTCAGCACTCCTTATCAATTTACACCAGGAGATCTGGTCAACAAGGCAACTAATGCATGTGTGCCAGTAATGTATGAGTGCTAAATGTTATGCCACGTAGTACACGTAAATCAATGTATGTATGCCATGCAATGCATATGACCGCTACGGCGTGTAGCCCGATCCAATTTGGGTACCCGTGCTCACTGTGGGGGTTCAGACTCCGGAGGGGCTCCTACAGCCCAAGCACAATATTAATATCACACCTGCTGCGGCGTGCAGCCCGATCCGTATACCCACTGCGGCGTGCAGTCCGATCCATGCATGTGTATGCATATGCTCACATGAATGTCATGCCCTAACATATGGCCCTCGGCCCCAATCAGTCTAACAAATAATCAAGAAAGCCCCACGGGCAACAATATCATATTAGCTCACAGCTTAAAATGTCATTAATACCTTGTTCAAGTTTTTCATAACTTTAGAAAGATGCTGAATAGCAAAAATACCATTTTAAATCTTAAATTTAGATAAAAATATGCACAGTGTTATCAAGACAATGATACCAATCCCTAAAGGATTCAAATAATCAGCACGAAGCCCAAACATGATAATTAGTCCAATTCATTTCAACAATTAAGTGATTATTATTATTACGCGGGACGGACCAAGTCACAATCCCCAATGGTGCTCTACCCCACGCCCGTTATCCGGCGTGCAAGTCACCTCGACACAGCACTAAGATGTGCAAGTCCGGGGTTTACTAACCCTCAGGACATCATTTACAAGTATTACCCACATCGAACCGACGAAAGCTCATGCCCGCGACGCCTTAACTCCTCGAACCGGCATCCACGCACGTCAAAACTAGCACAAATCAGCACAAATATATCAAAATAGGCTAATGGGACATAACCCAATCGAAAGAACTCGAAAAATATCAAAAATCACGAAATTGCAAAACCCGAGCCCCGGGCCCACATCTCGAAAAATTTCGAAACTCATATTTCCAGAACCCTCGTCTCACCACGAGTCCATACATATAAAATTTACCAAAATCGGACTCCGTTTGCCCACTCAAATCCTTGTTTTTCTACAATTTAGGCCTAGGGTTAAAACCCACATTTAATCTTCCATTTACAGAAATTTAACCAAGGATTTCATGTTAAAATGATGTAATTAAGCCACAAAACTTACCTCCGACGAATCTCCGATGAAATCCCAGCAATCTCCCGTGATTTCTTCTCTCTAGGGCTCAAAATTATGTTTTGGGGTGTGAAACCCGTGAGCCCTCTGTTCTGTGATATAAATTCACTGCCAGAGCAATTTGCTCTACGCGTTCGCGTGAGCTCCCACGCGTTCGCGATGCTCGGCCTCCAGTTACCCTTCGAGAACGCGACGCCAACCACGCGTTCGCGATGCTCAAACTCCCAGCCGCCTAAATTCCTTCTACGCGTTCGCGACTCCCAGTCACGCGAATGCGATGATTCCCTCCATCTGGCCTACGCGAACGCGACCCCAGGAACGCGATCGCGAAGCACAAGGCTCCTGGCCCACGCGAACGCGACGCACCTGATCGTGAACGCGATGAATTGATCAGCCTGGCCTTCGCGAACGCGGCCCATTCCACGCGAACGCGAAGGCTAAAATGCCTGGGCAGTAACCTGCAATTTACAGCAGACTTCCAAGTTCCAAAAAATGCCCGATTGATGGTCCGAAATCATCCCGAGGCCCCCGGGACCCCAACAAACACCACCAACATACTCCAAAACACGATACGAACTTGTTCCAATCATAAAAACACCATCCTAAACATCAAAATCACCAATTACACACGGATTCAAGCCTAAGTTTCTTCAAAACTTCCGAATTACACATTCCATCAAAAACCCGACCAAACGACATCCGAATGACCTGAAAATTTGCAGGCATATCCAAAATCACCTAACGGAGCTACTGCAACTGTCGGAATTCCATTCCGACTCCCGGATCAAAATCTCACCTAACGATCGGATTTCGCCAAAATTCAACCTTAGCCAATTCAAGCCTATTTCTACACCGGATCTCCAAATTCAATTCCGATTGCTCTCCTAAGTCATAAATGATCCCTCGAAACTAGTCGAATCATCAGGAATCCGATTCCGAGCACTCTAACTCGATAGTCAACTCTAGGTTGAATTTCCACATTCAAACTTCCTTTAAACATGCTATTTGCTTCATTTTCAATTCAATTCACTCCTAACTCACCCGATAGGCTCTAACACTGATATAAAAGCATAAAACATATAATTGCAACATGACGGGGTGGTTAATTCCCGTAATGACGGGCCGGGTCATTACATTCTCCCCAACTTAAACAAACGCTCGTCCTCGAGCGGACTCAGAGTTGTACTAGAAGCAACCCAATAGCCGAATGACCTTACCAAGCATATATCCGGGTGATCATACGTCACCCTATCTCACATAAGTCCGAAAACACCACATAGTCAAAATTTCACAGACCATCTGAACCATAAATCACATTGTACTTTCTGAAATCATATGCCAATTGCAAATCCCATGCCTAATACTTAGGATACACTCGAATACATTGCAATAACCCATATTCACTACTCTGGGTGGGATCATATGATGTATCAACAACCCAATCACTCGAGACGATAGTTTCTAATCACAACAACTGGCCACAATAGCCAAATACTAGCTGAAAACCTCTTTCATTAGATAGAGTCTTATTCCAACACCTCCATATCCTGCCCACGGCAGCTGAAGCACGCGATATACCGAACCCATCTCTCAGGTTAACCATTCGTAAATCCATTTCCCTTTTAAAACTGATACCACAATATGCTCAGGAGCCCAACCTCGATATTACCTTTCTAACAAGCTGAGACCAACTATAATCACACTCATTGTTGGCTCAAATGATCATTTCGGTTATAACACACCGCACTGGTGATATGACACCTCAACACCGGCCTAAGCCACGACGAGCACAACATAGGCTCCAATAGAAACGTCTGCACACACTCGACTCATGACAACTCAATTCATGACAACTGTCTCCAGCAAATAGAGCTGAAATTCAATTCATCTGTGCCCTCATAACATAGAACTGAGATCGCGTCTCGCATTATAGAAATAGAGTACCTGAATCCTCCTCGAGAGGTCATAACATCACGTGGCCTTGCCACGATTCGTGATTCTATCCAAACATTATTACTCATGGATTACCTCCAGTTATCAAGCTCGAAATGGTCAGCCACACACATATTTAGGTCTGAACCCAAGCAATCAATCTCACCCACGGTGAAACAATTAATGTATGCTATCACGTCTTGAAAGGACACAAACAATGTGCCATTCGCCAAGCGATACTCAATTCGGACTCTTCCTCAGAAGCTAGGAAGTATTGTATACCAGGTAATATATAACTAACTCTATTTTCACAATATTCTGTTGCGGCGTGCAACCCGCTCCAATGACATACCCGTGGCGGCGTGCCACTCGATCCGGATACCATACCCTCGCTAAAGAAATGCGCGTCGAGTCAAGTTGCTCATTATGGTAAACATATATATATAGCCTCAAGTTTGGCCACAAGAAACGCATCCAACAAAGTTCCTCAATACCAGAACAAATCAATGGTAGATACTTCTACACTAACATCCGCCACTAAGGTCCAACTGACAAAGCTATGCCTACCAGCCGTCCGCTGGTCCTGGGTACAACTACTCTGTTGGAGCATACTCCGATGCTCTCTACTACGCAATTTGTGCCATTTTCCGACATAGTCCATATCACATTTGTCTAGACGACCTGACTTATGTCAACCAGTCAGCAATCAAGTATCATATTCCGAATTCGTCTTATCAAGTTAAGAGAGAGCCTCTAGGGCTTCCGATTTCCAATAATCACAAAATGGTGCCGATACACACGATATACAACCACCTTATAGGCGGACTAACGAGAACTTCAAGTCTCTTACACATATATATCACATGAATCACCATGCCTGATTCCGTACTTCACCGTACAAATACATAACGCACATCATGCGTCTATTCATACCACAAAAGCCATTCGGAAACTTCCTTATGCCATTTACAACTCAATCATCAATGTCAACCTAACAAGAGGATACCACCACACCACTAAATATTATCCGTTTACATTACCTTGTCCCTTTGCACCATATACCCTGCCAAATTACTAGAATAGCAGTACCATTTTCTTAAATCACCAGCAGCTGTCCGCGCTGCTCAATAATTTTATTGACTTCCCATATATTATGAACTGATCTCAAAACCTAGAATATACCATTATCAACTTTCCATAACACATCGTGTATACCATATCACACTAAGACATCATGGAAATTCATATCCCTTTCCTCCGCCTCAACATCGGCGCACTCCACTAGTCAAGGACTTTCGTGATCCCATATAGAAGAAAACTTATTACACATTCCACGCCTTACATATCAACAGAAAATATACTCATTTTTAAACCACATTAAAACACATCATAAACTCTTTCTCCCAATTACTTTGCATAAGTTAAACTGTCAGGACTGAGTCCTTATACCCATCTCGAGTTACACAACTGCCAGCACTCAAAAACTTTGTTGCACAATATCTGCAAGACTCATTACTTCAATCACATACCAACAATCAATCGTATTCCTTATCATACCGCTTCGGTTTATTAACAAGTTGCTCCATTTACTCAATTTCTTTTCTGAACCATCTTTAACTTAGTATTAGCCTTTACTGTAGCGCTACCATAACTCAACTCATGTTACCACACGAGACTCGTACATAAGACCACACGGTTTAAAACCCCATAGGCCACTCTCAATGTTTCCCAGGAGTACCACATTCTACAATACTTGTTTTGAAGAACTTCATGTGATTTTTGAATTATTATCATTACTTCCCAATACGGATACGTAGAATCCCATCCTTCACATGATATTACACAAGCCTTGATCTTCTCTAACGAAACCGCCATCTATAGCCACATACACAATCTTAAGGCATCTGACTGTTACAAGCAAAATTTTGAACATTGCAAACCATTCTTGGGCGTCATTCACCCTTATTCAGTTATAATTCAACTGTCTTATTGAACAGAACCACTCGTGTCTTGTTAGAGTTCTGACATCGTAGAACATGATTACATACAGATCCAATTAGCTATCTTTCTTTTCTATACACCAAACATTATTTACCAACATAAGTTCACAACATCCTAGTATTTCTTCACATCTACGAAGCACCATGACCTTTATCAAAATCTCCCAACATACCTAGAGACAGAGACAACACAGCACACGACAGTGCAATCTGTTAATCAATAACAACCTCCCCAACTTAGCTCGGAGTCATACATCAAAGCACTTTTAGCTACTCATAGCATTCTTACTCAAATGATGCCACAAAGTCCTAGTTAGATTAAACTCAAGTCATTTACAAGCTTCGGCGGAGATTCCAATCATCAGAAATATTAACTCTTTTGCAATTCTTGCATTCATTCACACACAACAGTTACGCCCCCTCTTTAGGTGACAAAATCTTTTCTAAGTCCCAAATTTTCCAAAAATTTCGGCAGAGAGTTTCCTTTGTAAATTGGCCTATCCACCTGCCAGAGAATCGCCAAACCATTCTAACAATACATCCACAACTCAACAAGATATCACAATGTATTTCAACAACATTAAATCTCAATACTATACGAATCATATTATCACAATTTATACTTGAACCTGCGTTGTACCTGCTCGAATCATAACACATATCAAAATCACTTTAGTCTTCCTGTGTTTAAACTCGTTCCACTACACATAAGGCACTTTACCTTCCAATTACGAGATATGATAATTATTTCTCACGCCCATAGCTAGGGCTACATATCAAATCACAATAAGAACTGAATACCTTACAGCTCTCCCATTATCAAACTGCCATTTACACAATAAGGATCAATACCGATCGTATGAACTTCATAATACCGACTCGCAAAATTAATACTTTGGTGCTCAAGCCATAGACAAGGATCCGGCCTCAAGTCCTCCCGACTGGCCCAACATAAATTCATGGAGATTATATCTCGCCCCTCGATCGGGGAATTGCAAGCCATAAGTCAATTATATTACTGAGCGCTCGATGCGTACACGGACGTGCAGAAGGAATTTCAAAATTATATCTCAAGCTGAATCAAGTGCGCACGATAAGAATTCCAAGAAATGTGAAGTGTTTCCTAAAGGTTCGCGGCCTCCCGAGGATAAGTACAGGCGTCCCCGTACCGATCCACAAGACTCTACTAACCGGCTCAAGACTCATGAGGCCTAGTAAACCTAGGCTCTGATACCAACTTGTCACGACCCCAAATCCGGTCGTGATGGCGCCCAACACACTGCTAGGCCAGCCCGACCAATCAACAATAATCACGGAGCCACAAGCTCACTTTATCCAATTTAAGCATAACAATTGTAAAATAACAGTGATGTATATATCGAAACAGGGGAACCAAGTCCCAACGCATACCAACTCCCATAGACCGAAAGGTCAAGAGTCATGAGCCTCTACAGAGTATACAAAGTGTAAATAGAGAATATAACTGTGCACAAGTGTGAGAAGATCATAACAAAAATACAAACAACTGGAGAATAAGGTCCTGCGAACGCTGACAGCTACCTCGATTGTCCAAAAGCACCCTCGAGCCGCAATAAAATCAGCTCCACTGTGATGTACCTGGATCTGCACGCAAGGTGCAGGGAGTCGGGTGTGAGTACTTCCAACTCAGCGGTAATAAGAGTAAATAATGCTGAAGGGAAGAAAACCATGCAAGGCACTATCTCTTGCTACACAATACAGGACTATCATTAAACTTCAAAATACTATCATTTTATTCCATTTCTAGCATATGTGAATAGATTATTAGAAATCTAAATCTTTAGCTACTTTCTTTCATGATAATATACCAATACCTGGATACAATCTCAAGCAGTGCAAGTCCGCACTCAAATCAGCCGCTCGGGCTCAGCACTCCTTATCAATTTACACCAGGAGATCTGGTCAACAAGGCAACTAATGCATGTGTGCCAGTAATGTATGAGTGCTAAATGTTATGCCACGTAGTACACGTAAATCAATGTATGTATGCCATGCAATGCATATGACCGCTACGGCGTGTAGCCCGATCCAATTTGGGTACCCGTGCTCACTGTGGGGGTTCAGACTCCGGAGGGGCTCCTACAGCCCAAGCACAATATTAATATCACACCTGCTGCGGCGCGCAGCCCGATCCATATACCACTGCGGCGTGCAGTCCGATCCATGCATGTGTATGCATATGCTCACATGAATGTCATGCCCTAACATATGGCCCTCGGCCCCAATCAGTCTAACAAATAATCAAGAAAGCCCCACGGGCAACAATATCATATTAGCTCACAACTTAAAATGTCATTAATACCTTGTTCAAGTTTTTCATAACTTTAGAAAGATGCTGAATAGCAAAAATACCATTTTAAATCTTAAATTTAGATAAAAATATGCACAGTGTTATCAAGACAATGATACCAATCCCTAAAGGATTCAAATAATCAGCACGAAGCCCAAACATGATAATTAGTCCAATTCATTTCAACAATTAAGTGATTATTATTATTACGCGGGACGGACCAAGTCACAATCCCCAATGGTGCTCTACCCCACGCCCGTTATCCGGCGTGCAAGTCACCTCAACACAGCACTAAGATGTGCAAGTCCGGGGTTTACTAACCCTCAGGACATCATTTACAAGTATTACCCACCTCGAACCGACGAAAGCTCATGCCCGCGACGCCTTAACTCCTCGAACCGGCATCCACGCACGTCAAAACTAGCACAAATCAGCACAAATATATCAAAATAGGCTAATGGGACATAACCCAATCGAAAGAACTCGAAAAATATCAAAAATCACGAAATTGCAAAACCCGAGCCCCGGGCCCACATCTCGAAAAATTTCGAAACTCATATTTCCAGAACCCTCGTCTCACCACGAGTCCATACATATAAAATTTACCAAAATCGGACTCCATTTGCCCACTCAAATCCTTGTTTTTCTACAATTTAGGCCTAGGGTTAAAACCCACATTTAATCTTCCATTTACAGAAATTTAACCAAGGATTTCATGTTAAAATGATGTAATTAAGCCACAAAACTTACCTCCGACGAATCTCCGATGAAATCCCGGCAATCTCCCGTGATTTCTTCTCTCTAGGGCTCAAAATTATGTTTTGGGGTGTGAAACCCGTGAGCCTTCTGTTCTGTGATATAAATTCACTGCCAGAGCAATTTGCTCTACGCGTTCGCGTGAGCTCTCACGCGTTCGCGATGCTCGGCCTCCAGTTACCCTTCGCGAACGCGACGCCAACCACGCGTTCGCGATGCTCAAACTCCCAGCCGCCTAAATTCCTTCTACGCGTTCGCGACTCCCAGTCACGCGAACGCGATGATTCCCTCCATCTGGCCTACGCGAACGCGACCCCAGGAACGCGATCGCGAAGCACAAGGCTCCTGGCCTACGCGAACGCGACGCACCTGATCGCGAACGCGATGCATTGATCAGCCTGGCCTTCGCGAACGCGGCCCATTCCACGCGAACGCGAAGGCTAAAATGCCTGGGCAGTAACCTGCAATTTACAGCAGACTTCCAAGTTCCAAAAATGCCCGATTGATGGTCCGAAATCATCCCGAGGCCCCCGGGACCCCAACAAACACCACCAACATACTCCAAAACACGATACGAACTTGTTCCAATCATAAAAACACCATCCTAAACATCAAAATCACCAATTACACACGGATTCAAGCCTAAGTTTCTTCAAAACTTCCGAATTACACATTCCATCAAAAACCCGACCAAACGACATCCGAATGACCTGAAAATTTGCAGGCATATCCAAAATCACCTAACGGAGCTACTGCAACTGTCGGAATTCCATTCCGACTCCCGGATCAAAATCTCACCTAACGATCGGATTTCGCCAAAATTCAACCTTAGCCAATTCAAGCCTATTTCTACACCGGATCTCCAAATTCAATTCCGATTGCTCTCCTAAGTCATAAATGATCCCTCGAAACTAGTCGAATCATCAGGAATCCGATTCCGAGCACTCTAACTCGATAGTCAACTCTAGGTTGAATTTCCACATTCAAACTTCCTTTAAACATGCTATTTGCTTCATTTTCAATTCAATTCACTCCTAACTCACCCGATAGGCTCTAACACTGATATAAAAGCATAAAACATATAATTGCAACATGACGGGGTGGTTAATTCCCGTAATGACGGGCCGGGTCATTACAGTTATTGATTAACTGTTTGCACTATTGTGTCCTATTTTGGTTCTGTCTCTAAGTATGTTAGGAAATTTTGATAAAGGTTATATGGTTCTTCGTAGATGTGAAGAAATACTAGGATGTTTGAAATTGATATTGATAAAGAATGCTCGGTGTATAGAAAAGAAAGATAGCTATTTGTATATGTATGTAATCATGTCCTACGGTGCCAGAGTTCAAACAAGGCACGAGTGGTTCTGTTCAATAAGAGAGTTGAATTACAGCTGAATAAGGGTGAATGACGCCCGAGAATGATTCTGCGGTGTTCAAGATTTTGCTTGTAACAGTCTTGTGCCTTAAGATTGTGTATGTGGCTAAAAATTGTGGTTTCGTTAGAAGGGATCAAGACTTGTGATATGTTATGTTAATCATGGGATTCTAGGTATCCGTATTGGAAAGTAATGTTAACGAATTCAGACTCGTAGGAAGTTCTTCAAAATAAAGTATTGTAGAAGGTGGTACTTCTGGGAAACATTTGATAGAGTATTCAGCGGCCTATGGGTCTTAGACCGTGTGGTCTTATGTATGAGTCTCGTGTGATAACCTGAGTTGAGGTAATGTGATGCTTCAGTAAAGAAGAATATTAAATTAAAAATGAATTAGAAAGAAATTGGGATAAATGGAATAGCTTGATAATAAACCGAAATAGTATGATAAAGATACGAGTAATTCCTGGTATGTGTTCGAAGTAATGAGTCTTGCATGTATTGGGCCGCAAAGCTCTTGAGTGTTGGCAGTTGCGTAGCTCGATGTGGGTAGAAGGACTCAGTCGTGGCAGTTTAGTTTGTGCAATAGAATTGGAAGAAAGATTTCGTGATGTGTTTTACCGTCGTCTGAAAATGAGTATATTTTCTATTGGTATGCGAAGCTTGGAATTTGTAATGATTTTTCTTCTATATGGGATCATAAAAGTTCTTGACTAGTTGAGTGTGTCGATGTTTGTGGCGCAGGAGGGGGATAGAAGTCCCCATGTTATTCTAGTATGGTATAGTATATGCAGTGTTTTATGGATAGATGATATTGGCGTGTTTCAGTTCATAATATAATGGTAAGTTATTAGAATTCTTAAGCAGCGCGGGCAGCTACAGATAATTTAAGAATCGATCATTCTGGTGATTAAGGAAAAATGGTACTGCTATTCTAGTGATTTGGCAGGGTATATGTTCAAAAGGGCAAGGTAATGTAAGCTGATAATATCCGGTGGTATTGCGGTATTCCTTTGTTGGATCGACTGTAATGATTGAGTTGTTCATGGCATAGGGAAATTTCTGAATGACTTTCGTGGTATGAATGGATGCTTTATGTGTGTTATGTATTCATATGGTGGAGTGTGGAATCAGGCATAGTGATTCATGTGCTATATATGTGTTGGACGCTAGAAGTTCTCGTAATCCGCCTATGCAGTGGTTGTATATCGTGTGTATTGGCACCGTTTAATGGTTATTGGAAATTGGAAGCCCTAGTGGCTCTCTCTTTGCTTGATATGATGAATTTGGGTTAGGATATTTGATTGCGGGTTGGTTGTCATAAGTCAGGTTGTCTAGACTAATGTGGTATGGACTATGTCAGAAAATGCCACAAATTGCGTAGAAAAGTGCATCAGATTATGTTCCAGTAGGGTAGTTGTAACCCAGGACCAGCGGATGGCTGGTAGGTATTGCTTTGTCAGTTGGGCCTTCGTGGCCGATGTCAGTGCAGACGTTTCTACCATTGATTCAGTTCTGGTATTGAGGAACTTTGTCGGCTGCGTTTCTTGTGGCCGAGCTTGAGGCTATAATGTTTATTGTAATGAGCAATTTGACTCGATATGCATTTCCTTTTGCGGAAATTATGTAAGGATCGGGTGGCACGCCGCCACGGGTTATTTGGATTAGGTGGCACGCCGCCACATGTATGGTATCTGGATCGGGTGGCACGCCGCCACGGGTATGTTATTTGGATCGGGTTGCACACCGCAATAGTGTGATGTGGAAATAGTTTTCTATATGTTACCTTGTATACAATACTTCCTGGTTTCTGAGGAAAAGTCAATATTGGGTATCACTCGATAAATAGCACATCGGTTGTGTCCTTTCAGGATTTGATAGCGTATATTAATTGTTTCACCGTGGGTGAGATTGATGGCTGGAGTTCAGACCTAAATCTGTGCGTGGCTGACCATTTTGAGCATGGTGACTTGATGTACTTCATGAGTAACAGTGTTTGGATAGAATCATGAGTTGTGGCAAGGCCACATGATGTTATGACCTTTCGAGGAGGATTCAGATACTCTAATTCTATTATGTGAGGCGAGATCTCAGTTTTGTGTTGTGATGGTACTGAGGAATTGAATTACAACTCTTTGTGAGAACGTGATTTTTACCCTACATATAAGTTATTCCCATAAAATTCAAAATAAACAATTTTTCCTTTTTTTTTTACAATTTTGCGTATTAATTAGTTGCATGAAAATTCATATAAAAAATACAAAAAAAATATGCATTTGCATTTAGGAATTTAATTTCACATTTTTTAGTATCAATTTGTTTTAGAACAATATGTAAAGAAAATAACAAAAATGGTTCATCTTGCATTTTTAGTTGAAATATGTTTTAGTTTGTATTTTTACTAATAGATAGAAAATAGATTTTAGTGTCAAGCATTTTAATAAAATTAGAAAAAATAACTAAAAAAACAATTACAAAATAAATAAAATAAGTGGGCTATCTTAGTAAGAGACCTTAATTGGGCCATTTTTCCTTAATTTTGCCTAGGCCAAACACCCAAAGCCCATCAATTAGCCCATACCCTTTCCATTAAAACCTAGACTTAGACCTATAAAAATACCTAAACCTATACACAATTAGGGAACGCCTGAAACAGAGGAGGCAGCCGCAGCTATCATCAAGAGATACTCACTCCCCATCTCACACTCTCTCTGTTTACGACTACTACTACTGGTCTACTACTTTGGCTACACCCATTTTTTCAAATAGAAGAATGAAGGCTCTTCTCTAAGGAGACCCCTCTCCTTCAAGAACGGACAGAGCACACACAGACAAAAGGGGACGAATATAAAATATACACTATACACATACAGTGGCATTTGGGCGACAAAAATGTGAAATTTTCACATGAGGTTTTCTCCAACAAACTTTTCTCATATCAGTTGTTAACAAACAGTATTTTCAAAGGTTGATTTAATCAAGGTTTTGGCTAACCGTACAGTTGGGATTCTTAAGACTTAGTTTGGAAATAGATTTTCTTTACTCCAATTCTTCATTTGGTTCGTATCGGTGTGGAAGCTTTGGTTGAAACTCAACTTTGATGGTGCCGAGGTTGTTTCGAGTTTTCCGTCGCCATGGTCGTGTTAATTCCGCCTTTAAGGCTTGTAAAATTTGTTATTTGTTATTAGCTTGATTGTAGACAGTTTCAGTAAACATCGTAATGTTATTATTTCGGAAATTATTGTTATTATCTGTTAAACTGTTTATTTTGTTATCATCATATTATTATTGTTTCTTAGTAGGGCCCTGACTTTCCTCGTCACTACTCCATCGAGGTTAGGCTTGGCACTTACTGAGTACCACCGTGGTGTACTCATGCTACTCTTCTGCACACTTTTGTTGTGCAGATCCGGGTACATCAGAGGAGGCTCGTACTAGGTGATTCCGCAGCTTTCTGGGAGACTTCGAGGTATGATCTGCTACGTCCGCGGATCCGGAGGCTTCCCTTCTATTCTAGTATTACTAGTTGACATTTTTTCTTCATTTCGTTGTTAGATACTCTTTACACATAGAGCCACAGTTGTATTTCTCTTTTAGTCTGTGTTACCGTGGGGTTCCGGATCTTGGTAGTGTTTTATTTATTGTGTGACGGATGTATGTGCCAAGTGGCACGGATTACATATCTTTTATGTTATTTTCCGCTGTTTCTTATTTAAGTAATTATAATTTATAGATTCCGCAACGTGTTAGGCTTACCTAGTCGTGGGGACTGGGTGCCATCATGACATGTTCACAATTGGTGAACTAGGGTCGTGACACCCGGTCCTTACACTGAACCCGATGCCAAATATACCTGCATATCGCAGCCTTTCTAGCCACTCGAGTAGCTCAATTACTCGTCCCCCAGCTATGTTTTCCCAACACTACTTCATCCCCAACCCCACTACTCTCCCCGGGGCACCCAAAATCGTACTTCACCTTCCAGGTACCCAATTCCACAAAAAGCCTACCAACCCCCACAAACATACCGAAAACCCCCTAGGTCAGGTTTCAAGCCAAACAGGGCGTTTAGGGAGGAAAGGTTGCTGAAGCGAGAAAAGGCTTTCACCCCTATCGGAGAATCTTATGCGAGTTTGTTCGAGAGATTGAATCATGTTGGCTTGATTAAGCCGCTCGCCAGATGTATTCCAATTCTTCTTGCAAGAAGCTTCGATCCTACTGCACGATGTGTATACCACTCCAATGCTCGGGGGCATGATGTTGAAAGATGTTGGAATTTGAAAGATGAAATAGAAAAAATGATCCAGGCAGGAATGATTGCGGTCCAAGACACCGGCACCCTGAACATTACACAGAATCCTCTACCTGCATGTGACGTTGCGCATTTTGTGGGGACGATGCCCGATGACGAGGGTGAAGAGATTTTTCTTTGGAAGCCGAGGATATTGAAATAGAAAGCGATCTTAATGTGGAATACAGTGGCTAAGATGCCATGCTTGTCAATTGGGAAGGTGCTCCACCTCTTGGAGATTTGGTGGTTTTTTTTATTTCATTTTTGTCACTCGGGTTATTTCAGGGTTGTAATCCGGACGTTATCTTGAGATTCAAAACCCTTCTATCTTTCCACTTTGCTTTGTTTAGTAATAAATTTGTTTAGTGTTGTCTAGGTTTGTAATTCTAGTCTAGTCTGTTCATTTTGTTGTTCATCTTGTTGTTTCAATCCATCAGTTTAATACAACTCTCCGTTTCCCGTCATTTCCAGTCATTCCATTTCTAATCACTTTACAATTCTTCTCATACTGATTTTAGCAACATGACTTGCACACAATTCTTGGCCTGATTTTAAGAGTTAATTTGGCAATGAAACAATGTTGAAGATGTAATGATACTCGGAAGAAATAAAAACATATTGAAATACTGTGAAGCCGGAATCAAGTGAATACTGGGGAAAGCATAACATAAAGAAATGCCTTGGTAATGCATCATGCTTCATCAGTTTAAAGCCAAAGGCAAAAGTACCCCAAGGTTAAAGGAACCATTCGCGGTATCGAGATTGTTGCCCAATGGCATTGAGAATCATCAAATACAGAAGACAAATATGTGAATCAATCTAAGGTGTTTAACTGTGTAGCTTGTACTTGGTATATTTTGAAGATTGGAATGACGAAGGCATTTTATTCGTCTATCCAAACACTTCGTCCATTGCTACCCCTTTGAGCCATATTATATTTTCTTTCATATCCCTCTTTCAGAATCAACAAAAAAAAATTGAGGATTGAGCGGGGAAATCAAATGGAGAAAAGAAGAAAAAAAAAGAGAAAAAGAGAAGAAAAAGAAAAAGAAAAGAAAAAAATCGGGAGAAGTCAAATCGCAACAAGGAAGCGATCTTATGATCTGAACTATGTTTGACTTGATCCCGAAAGGGTACGTAGGCAGCCTCACGGAGGTTCAGTCACAATAAAGGAAAAATCCAAAAAAAAATCCCCCAAGAAGGAAACCGGGGCATGAATTATGGTTGTGGAAGAAATAAGATTCCGAAAGTTGTAATCTTTAACCCACATTGAAATATTTTTAAGCCTTTATATCCTTTTTTCTAAACCCCATCCAAAAGCCTGCATTACGGTCCAAAGGAAGACCTTCCGATCAATCTTCAAGAAATGCCGAGTCAAACGACCAATAACATCAAGGG
Source organism: Nicotiana noctiflora (assembly GCA_032618575.1). Classification (NCBI taxonomy): domain Eukaryota; kingdom Viridiplantae; phylum Streptophyta; class Magnoliopsida; order Solanales; family Solanaceae; genus Nicotiana; species Nicotiana noctiflora. The sequence continues at coordinate 145,220 of JASVEL010002702.1, read as the reverse complement.
CAACACTCCAGACCGAACAAAGGAGAATGAAGAATTCAAGAAATAATGAGAACCGCCACAAGACTCCAATATGAGAGAAATCAAAATGAGAGTCTTATCAGTGAAAACCCGCATGGGCACCGTAAGGCGACGGTGAGTCGAGAGAAAGAAAGAGCAAATGAGAGAGTCTTGATGGTGAAAACCCTATGGGCACTACAAGTCGACTAAGGATCAGATCAAAGAAATGAAGTGTTGAAGACCGTTTTCACGGCAGAACTTGCAACAAGAGTTGAACATCAAGATTTGCTATACAAGGAAGGCTGAAGTGCATGTTAAAGTCGATAGAGTCGGTATTCACATCCGATAGGTCATTCTTCTGTAGGTTTCTTGTTAGGAATTATGTTTTCCTTTCTTTCTGTTCTTCATACCTTGTTTTATCCTCCCTCTTATTGAGTTTGTCTGGTCATAACAAGTATAGAAATGATTTCAAAATTTGCCACCAAGCTTTCAAATTGCACAAGATGGGGTTTGGCCCACACAACAATTGTCGTAAGTCAGGAAAAAGGCAAGGCCGGTGCTTTAAGCCAAAAGAGCAACATGTGCAATGGAGCGGGCAACAATAAAAATGTTTGGGGTGCATACAAGACGCAAAGGTCGGCAAAGTGCCAATTTGGAAAAAATATAACAAATGGAAATAGGGGAGTGTATGCTGACAAAGGAAAGAGCCAGTCAAGAAACACCCCAAGGTTGTCCAATGAAATCATTGAAGAAATCGTAGACTTCAAGATCGGAATTGTGGGATCCGTCAAGAATGGAAGAACATACATGCCTGAAGAGAGGCGGATTTTGAACAAAGAAGAAGTGAAAATGGATAGTCGGTGAACAGGCCAAGCATTCAAGTGGAAAGCAAGTTCAAAGCCACAACCAACCACCGCATTTTAAACTAACAAAGTTTTCTCTGCTTTGAAACAGGAGCAAAAGATATTGTCAAACTGGGGCAGGAAAAATTTTCTGCCATCGGATAGTCATCCGAAGAGCATGAAGGTGAATACAACTGTTTTTTAAGATGAATAAGGCAAGTTGAAAGGTGAATAAAGCAAGTATCGGAGAATGATACAATCTTAGTCTGTTGAAACTTTCTCCTAAGACAAAAGTCTTAGTCAGATGAATTTTTCACCTAAGATGAATTGGATAAAATCTTAGTCTGTTGAATCTTTCTCCCAAGATAGAAGTCTTGGTCTGATGAATTTTTCACCTAAGATGAAAGGAAAGAATCTTAGTCTGTTGAAACTTTCTCCTAAGATGAAATCTTAGTCCGATGAATTTTTCACCTAAGATAAAAGTAGAAGTTGGAAAAGGAAATGAAGGCATAATTTGAAATGAAAAGGAAAGGCATAATTTGAAAGGTAAAATCGGAAGTTTGGAAAATAAAGAAAGGTAAGAAGTCGAAAAAGAAAGGAAAGATTTTTTAAATTGAAAGACTTAAGAAAGTCTGAAATGAATGGACCCAGTCCGAAGAGTTATCTCCTGGAGTCATAAACTCAGTCCGATGGATATTCCTCCTGAGACCATACAAATGAATAGACCCAGTTTGATGAGTTATCTCCTGGAGTCATAATCTCAGTCCGATGGATAATCCTCCTGAGACCATGCAAATGAATAGACCCAGTCCGAAGAGTTATCTCCTGGAGTCTTAAACTTAGTCTGATGGATAATCCTCCTGAGATTACATTGAAATGGACATAGTCCAGTGAGAATCAAAATCTTAGTCCGTTGAAACTTTCTCCTAAGATTAAATATCTTAGTCTGATGAATTTTTCACCAAAGATAACCTTGAGTCACAAGGTAACAAAAAAGTTTTAATTTCATGCATTTTTAATTTCTGTTAGGCGCCCACCTTCAAACACGGGAATACTTTTCTGCATTGCACGTTTAATTTCTGTTAGGCGCCCACCTTCAAACACGGGAATACTTTTCTGCATTGCACATTTAAATTCTATTAGGCGCCCACCTTCTAACACGGGAATACTTTTCTGCATTGCACGTTTAAATTCTGTTAGGCGCCCACCTTCTAACACGAGAATACTTTTCTGCATTGCACATTTAATTTCTGTTAGGCGCCCACCTTCTAACACGGGAATACTTTTCTGCATTGCACGTTTAATTTCTATTAGGCGCCCACCTTCTAACACATGAATACTTTTCTGCATTGCACGTTTAGTTTCTATTAGGCGCCCACCTTCTAACACGGGAATACTTTTATGCATTGCACGTTTAATTTCTGTTAGGCGCCCACCTTCTAACACGGGAATACTTTTCTGCATTGCACGTTTAATTTCTGTTAGGCGCCCACCTTCAAACACGGGAATACTTTTCTGCATCGCATTGCACGTTTAATTTCTGTTAGGCGCCCACCCTCAAACACAGGAATACTTTTCTGCATCGCATTGCACGTTTAATTTTTGTTAGGCGCCCACCTTCTAACACGGGAATACTTTTCGCATTGCACGTTTAATTTCTGTTAGGCGCCCACCTTCTAATACGGGAATACTTTTCTGCATCGCATTGCACGTTTAAAACAAAAAAAAACAAAAAAAATGAATGAAATTCTGATATTCAATAACATGATGTGCCAGTCACCATACTGGGGCAGAAAAAAATCTTTCTTGGGTTGTTTATTTTGTCACAAGCAGGGGTCCACCTGGAGAATGGACGAATGCTTCATATTGAAGAAGTTGAACAAGTCAAGGCAATAACAAGAATGCTGGTAGAAGAGAAGATACAAGTTTAAGGCAATAACAAGAATGCTAGTGAAAGAGAAATACAAGTCAAGGCTCAGCAACTAGGAGCCCACCTAAATCATTGGCACTATATGACCGGACTTGATCCAAAAGCTGAAGAAGATTGAACCAACACCTACGGTTAACAAGCATCAAGATTCAGATCAGGGTCCGCATGAAGCACCAACCAACTCAAGATCAAGTTTCAGAAGACTCATAGATAGGAATTTTGTAACTCGTAGCTGATAGGTTTAGTTAGTCTTTCTCAATTATGATGTAATAACGGGACAACGGACCGGAGCCTTGGACGGAACCTCGACTCTCAACCTCGATACTCCATCACTCCCGAACTACACCGACGTGATTCCTGTTTAGCCCAGGATATGTAGGCAACCTCTGAAGTAGGGTGCGGTCAAAACTTTTCAAAATGCTTCATAACGGAACACTCGAACGGGTAAAAATCGTTCATAGTTGCTCACTTATCTTTGCACTGAAACTCTTCGTGTTCCCGAGCAAAGAAGGGCAGCTGTGAGCACGTGATTTTTACCCTACATATGAGTTACTCCCATAAAATTCAAATAAACAATTTTTCCTTATTTTTTTTACAATTTTGCGTATTAATTAATTGCATGAAAATTCATATAAAAAATACAAAAAAATATGCATTTGCATTTAGGAATTTAATTTCATATTTTTTAGTATCAATTTGTTTTAGAACAAAATGTAAAGAAAATAACAAAAATGGTCCATCTTGCATTTTTAGTTTAAATATGTTTTAGTTTGCATTTTTACTAATGGATAGGAAATAGATTTTAGTGTCAAGCATTTTAATAAAATTATAAAAAATAACTAAAAAAACAATTACAAAATAAATAAAATAAGTGGGCTATCTTAGTAAGAGACCTTAATTGGGCCATTTTTCCTTAATTTTGCCTAGGCCAAACACCCAAAGCCCATCAATTAGCCCATACCCTTTCCATTAAAACATAGACTTATACCTATAAAAATACCTAAACCTATACACAATTAGGGAACGCCTGAAACAGAGGAGGCAGCCGCAGCTATCATCAAGAGATACTCACTCCCCATCTCACACTCTCTCTATTTACGACTACTACTACTGGTCTACTACTTTGGCTACACCCATTTTTTCAAATAGAAGAATGAAGGCTCTTCTCTAAGGAGACCCCTCTCCTTCAAGAACGGACAGAGCACACACAGACAAGACGAATATAAAATATACACTATACACATACAGTGGCATTTGGGCGACAAAAATGTGAAATTTTCACATGAGGTTTTCTCCAACCCACTTTTCTCATATCAGTTGTTAACAAACAGTATTTTCACAGGTTGATTTAATCAAGGTTTTGGCTAACCGTACAGTTGGGATTCTTAAGACTTAGTTTGGAAATAGATTTTCTTTACTCCAATTCTTCATTTGGTTCGTATCGGTGTGGAAGCTTTGGTTGAAACTCAACGTTGATGGTGCCGAGGTTGCTTCGAGTTTTCCATCGCCATGATCGTGTGAATTCCGCCTTTAAGGCTTGTAAAATCGAGTATTAAGGTCCGTTTTCTCATTACGATTTCTAAATGTTCCCTTTGTGTTCCGGTTAGCAAATTTGCTCGATGTAAGCCTTATGAATTTTGCTCTTGCTTTGATGTTGGCGTGATTGGCTCTAGCGATATGTTTTTTCCCTTGCATATACGTTTATTTATGAATCTGTTAAATTGGCGTAGTTGTGGTATTAAGTTTCGAATTAGCTTTAAATATGCATATCTTTAATTCATTTTGCGGAGTAAATTCGAGGCGTGCCATTAGCAAATTTCATGGCCCTCGCAAAGTACAAATGCGAAATTACTTTAGGCGCGTTAGTTAATAATAATACCTTCCTAATTACGGGTGCGCATTTATGTGACCCAAATCTTACTCTCGGCGAAACTGAAATACATTAAAGTCACAGGCGTACTGGTTGCGGTGTGACTCGAAATGTGTTTTCGTGACGTCGCAATTCTTCTAAAAATTGAAAAGCGGAACATAATAGCACATAGTTAAAATATATAAAGAAATCGGATAAAAGCAAAAAATAGCAATTGAGTGACCGTGCTAAAACCACGGAATCCAGGAGTGCCTAACACCTTCTCCCGGGTTAACAGAATTCCTTATCCAGGTTTCTAGTTCGCAGACTGTAATACGGAGTCATAAATTTCCTCGGTTCGGGATTAAACCGGTGACTTGGGACACCATTATTTTCCCAAGTGGCGACTCCGAAAAATTAAATAAATTGATCCCGTTCCGACTGTCCTTTAAGTGGAAAAACTCCTTGCCTGATTATTATTATATCTCTTTCCGGGTGTAGTAGTAAACAGTGGTACATTTACGTTTACATGTACGTACGTATGTGCGGTAAAAAAAGGAGGTGTGACACTCTTGTGTGTGACTCAGTTGTCATGATTCGAGTGAGTTCAGATCGTTTCTTATTGGATCCTGTGTTGTGCTCGTTGTGACTTCGGCCGATGTTGAGGTATCATGTCACCAGTGCGGTGTGTTATAATCGAAATGATTGTTGGAGTAATTAATGAGTGCAGAAATGTTTGGCTCTGAAATCTGTTGTGGTACCAGTCAAAAGGGAAGTGGATTCATGAATGGTTGACCTGAGAGATGGATTTGATATATCGCATGTTTCAGTTGCCGTGGGCAGTATATGAAGGTGTGGAATAGGACTTTAGCTAATGAAAAAGGTTTTTTCAGTTAGTATTTGGTTATTGTGGGCAATTGTTATGAATAAAGGCCATCATCTCGAGTGATTGGGCTGTTTGGTACATCATATGATCTCACCCGGAGTGGCGAGTATCGGTTATTACAGTTGGTTTGGGTGTATTCTGAGTAAACACGTGGTATTAGGATTTGGTATATGATTTCATAAAGTGCAATGTGGTCTATGGTTCAGATAGACTGTGGAAATTCAGCTATATTGTGTTATCGGACTTATGATAGATGGGGTGACGTGGTATTACCCCGAATATATGCTTGGTAAGGTCATTCAGCTGTTGGGTTACTTTTGGTACAACTCTGATCCCGCTCGAGGACGAGCGTTGGTTTAAGTTGGGGAGAATGTGACAACCCGACCCGTCGTCATGTGAATTACCACCCTATTTTCCCTGTTATATGCTTGTTCATGTTTCAATATATATGTTTGGTGAATTTGAGTCAATTCGGATCGAGTTTGGTAGGAATTGAGACAAATAGTCTCTTTGTTGAAGGAATAATTTGGAAAAGTCAACTAGGTGTTGACTTGTGAGTAGAGGGATCGGAATCGAATTATGATCGTTCGGTTAGCTTCGAGGGATGATTTTTCGCTTAGGAGAGTGATCGGAATTGAATTTGGAGGTTCGGAGCAGAAAGAGGCTTGAATTGGCGAAGTTGGAATTTTAGCAAATTCCGGTCGATAGGTGAGATTTTGATCCGGGGGTCGAAATGGAATTCCGACAGTTGCAGTAGCTTCGTTAGGTGATTTTGGATGTGTCTGCAAATTTTCAGGTCATTAGGACATCGTTTGGTCGGGTTTTTGATTGGATGTTGGTTTCAGAAGTTTTAGTTGAAACTTAGGCTTGAATCCGCCTTAATTTGATGATTCATGTGTTTATGGTATGTTTTTATGATTGGAACAAGTTTGTATGATGATTTAGAATGGGTTTGTGTTTTTGGTTGAGGTCTCGAGGGCCTCAGGATGGTTTCGGAAGGTTAAACGGGAAATTTTGTGCATTGCATCAGGTCTGTAGTTCAGGCTTCTGGTATTTCTGCTCCAGCGGAAATGGACCGCAGAAGCGAGTTCGCAAAAGTGGCTTTAGGAGCACAGGTGCAAACCTTTGGTAGCTCAGCTGGGTCCCCAGAAGCGGACATTGGTCCGCATAGGCGAGCCCGCAGATGCGGGAACTCGCCCGTAGAAGCGAAAGGGTGAGTTTGGGGGTTTCCACAGAAGCAGATCATATTCCGCGTATGCAGGGACGCAGAAGCGAGATTTTTAACCGCAGAAGCGGTGTGGCAGTTTAAGTGGAATACTGCAGAAGCGGTCAAGTGATCATATAAGCGAAACCGCTGATGCGACTTTTGAGCCGCAGAAGCGAAAGTCCTGTAGGTTTAAGGCTTCAGCTTATTCGAAATGTCAGTAGAGTTAAACCAATTGGGGCTTCGAACAAAGAGGGATTCTGGGCGATTTTGAAGAGGGATTCATGTAGTATCATCAAGTAAGGACTATTGGACCTAAATTATGTCATTATATTGATAAAACTTGTATTTAATCTCTGAAATTGAGGAATTAAAATGTAAAAATGGGGTTTTTTGCTTGAGGCCTAAGAGATAGAAAAGTGATGATTTGAATGAGCAAATAAACTCCGATTTTGGTAAATTCTTATGTATGGACTCGGCGAGTCAAGGATACTGAAAATATGACTTTCGTATTTTTTGAGAAGCGGGCCCGGGGCTCGGGTTTTGCTAGTTTCAAGATTTTTCATGTATTTCGATTGTTTTCGATTGGGTGTTGTTCCATAAGCCTATTTTGATATATTTGTACTGATTTTGGTTAGTTTCGACACATGTGGAGGCCGGTTCGAGGAGCTAAGGCATCGTGTGCTTGAGTTTTCGCCGGATCGAGGTGGGTAATACTTGTAAATGATGTCTTGAGGGTTAGTAAACCCCGGACTTGCACATCCTAGTGTTGTATTGAGGTGACTTGCACGCTGGATAACGGACGTGGGGTAGAGCACCATTGGGGATTGTGGCTTGGTCCGTCCCTCTTAATAAAAATACTATCTAATTTCTTGAAATTGAATTGACACTCTAATAAAGATATTAATTATCATGAATTGGACCGATTATCATATTTGGGCCTTCGTGCCGAATATTTACATCCTTCAAGGATCGGTATCACTATCTTGATAATACTGTGCATATTTTCATCTCAGTCTAAGGTTTTGAAAAGGTATTTTGCAACTCAGCGTGTTTATAAGATTTGAAAAACTTGAACAAGGTTTTGATGACATTTTAGCTGTGAGCTGTTATGACATTGTTGCCCAAGGGGCTTATATGCATTCATGACTATGCATGGATCGGGATGCACGCCACAGCAGGAGTGATATTGATATTGCGCTTGGGCTATAGGAGCCCCTCCGGAGTCTGAACCCCCACAGTGAGCGCGGGCGCCTTTGCGTGGATCGGGCTGTACGCCACAACGTCATATGCATTGCATTGCATACATACATTGGCTTACTTGTACTACGTGGCATGACATTTAGCACTCATACATTACTGGCATACATGTGTTATCTGCCTTATTGACCAGATCCCCTGGTGGAAATTGTTAAGGAGTACTGAGCCCAAGGGGCTGATTTGAGTGCAGACTTGTACTGTTTGAGGTTGTACCAGGTATTGATTTGTTATAATGAAAGGAAGAGATGTTAAAAATATATTTCTAAATAATTTACTCATATATGCTAAAAAGGAATAAAAATGAAACTATGTTGTAGTTTAAAAGATGGTTCGGTATTTTATAGCATGAGATAGTGCTTTGTGTGGTTTTCTTTTCCTCAGCATTACTTACTTCGCTGAGTTGGAAGTACTCACTCAACTCCCTGCACCATGCGTGCAGATTCATGTACTTGGAGGCTTAGCTGAGCTTGGTGCTAGTCCAGACCCAGTTGGGATCGTCGAGATAGCTGCCTGGCGTCCGCAGGACCCGATATTTCCCCTTGTTACTCTGTTATTACTTGTTTTATCCCGCGTACTCTTAGAATTATAGAGCATGTACATTATTGACTGATATTCTGATAGATGCTCTTGGCTCGTGACCCTAGATCTTTGGGAAGTTACGTTGTATTTTCGGGAGATTTCTGGATATTCTTAATACTATCAGTTTGATCTTGTTTTCCTTCACTGTTGATGACTTAAAATAAATAATTTTGAGGAAGCTCAGGATGAGAGTGTATTTGGTCGGGCTGGCCTAGCAATATGCTGGGCACCATCACGATCGGGTTTTGGGTCGTGACACTTGTTGATTATAAGGCTGAGGGTCTGAGATTGTATGCCATGAGATGGCTTGATATTGTTATTGGGTCGTAAGGGGCCTCTCCAGGAGTCTGCACACCCCCAGTGAGCGCGGGTACCCAATGTGATGTGAGTTACAGCCCGAGGGGCTAGTGTTGATTCTAATATATTGCCTGAGGGGCGATCCTTTGTGTGTTTATCTTTCCTATGTGACTATCATTTACTTGCTTAATTATTAAAAGGGCATTTTTATGAAGTTTGAACTCAACTAAGGTGACTTTGCAAAATTTCACTGTTATCATGACTTCTTACCGGCTTTTACTTCTTCCTTATAGCTTGTTATATGTCTTACGTGATTTCTCACTTCTCAGTCTTTATTTATGATAATTACTCACTAAGTTGGAGTACTCATTTTAATCATGCACCATGTGTGCAAATTCAGATACTGTTGATCCTGCTGCGAGGGTTGAGAGCTCCAGGCAAATTTCGGAGTTCACGAGGTAGCTGCTCGGCGTTCGCAACCCCGTGCTTCTCCCCCCTTTATCTCATTTCCTTTCTCTTGCTAGTGATTCTATAGTAGCTTGGTAAATCCTTCATACTTGTAGTATATAGATAGATGTTCATGACTAGTGATAACCTGGTATCGGATTCTGTTGGTTTTATTTTCTCAAATTGTACTATCCACTGTTATTTTTGGGATAATATCATGTTTAAGACTTAATACTTATTATTTTAATTGCTTAAATTGAAATAAAAGTGTGTCGGCTGACCTTCCCTTTACGAGAGGTGCCATCACGATCAGGTCCAGATTTAGGGTCGTGACAATGTACCTTTTTGTTTCTTGTATATTGTATTTTGAGGTATAGCCGGGACCTTGTTGCTAGCATTAATAATATAGTCTTTGGTATCTTTTAGAGGCTCCATATATATAGTGTGGGTTGTATATGGGTGGTGAGAATGTTAAAAAAGTTGTGATTTGATTGAAGCACTTGTTCCACTTTGAACCATGAAAGTGTGTGTGTGTGTTTGTTTTGAGACTTATTAAATGAATTAACTAATGATAATGAAGTTGGTATTGTCTACATGATCTCCATATTGGTTCATTAATAAAGTTATGTATTCTCTTTAGATCATGGATGAGTTTGGGTAGAAAGTATTCAACGAGATTGCTTGACCGGGTTCACTCGGTTGAGTAGCGGTCGTGCTCCTCGAGTTTAAGTCGTGACACTTTTAATAGTTAAGTTTTTTTAAGATAAACTCTTTTAGATGTTAGTTGACTTTACGAACAACTCATATTTGGCTGTCACAATATTTTGTTTCCTCCATTTGAAAAGTAGGCGTCATATTTCACATTTGTTTCTAAGTAATTATATTTCATGATCTAGAGTCCTGATCTATGCTTTCTTAGTTTATGTTCAATTAAGCGATAAAATTAATTTCTTACTATTTTCTCAAGATATGCCAAATTTTTAGATTCCCTAATTTCCTATTATGATAATATGAACTTTGAATATTAGATTTGGTAAGAACATTATGAAAATAATCTATTTAAAGGGCTTTCCCCTCTGTTAAGAGGCAAGTCATATAGCAAACAAAAGAAAAAAAAAATCTTCTTTGTTCTTAATTTGCTCTAGTCTCTAACCAATGGATTCAGGGCAATCGAATTCTAGTTCTAAACAAGAACTTATCAAGTGAGTCCTTTTTCCATTTTGTTCTTTTTTTTTATTCCTTTTTATTATTTATTTTACAGTCTTCAAGAAGTTTATATGGTGCTTTCAATTCTCTTAGCAAAATGGAAAAAGAAAATGAGGCACTCAAACACGAAAATGACGAACAAAAGAAACTCGTTGAGAAGCTGCTCAAGGAGATTTCTCAATTGAAAACAAAGGTAAGCTTTTATATCATCAATTTTCAATTTTAAAATGCTAAGTAGATTATTAATTAACTTTATCAGTTTTTTTTTCTTCTTTTGCAGCACGAAAAGCTACAGGAAAGCTTTGGCCCTAGAAACACCGAGTGAGATTCCTTATATCCGGTGAAAATTATTCATAAGATAAAACTGTTGTAGCTCTCTCTTTCTAGATGAGCAATTTTAAGTTACCTAATTATCTTCAAATTCTAGTGTTGTTGTGTTTCTCTTAACCCTGCCTCTGTTGAAATCTATTATACTATTTTCATTAAATTAGTTTGTAGCTACATAAACGTGTGAAAAAAAGTTGTGTTTGAAAGTCATGTTCGAATTTAATAAACCGACAGAAACAAACATATTCTTTCTAATTTAACTACTAAATAAATGAATGACAAATTAAAAAGAACAATTTATGGGGAAGTTATGGGTGTATATATATATATATATATATATATATATATATATATATATATATATATATATATATATATATATATGTCAACCTTGCCCGAGACGCGTGTGTAGACATCGAAATTTTAAGGGATCAAGTCAAATCCATAATTAAAGATACTACAGGATTCTAGAAATCCTAGGAGTCTATTAAGATTTCTTGGAGGTTACTCTACCCTAAACACTAACTCACACCTATATAAGGGATACATATTCCCTTGAAGAGGTGTCTCAAATATTTCATAAACTCACGGGATACTCACAAAGAAACCAAAATATGGCCGGATACTTCTTGACAATAAAATAGTCAAGAAGCCGGAGATCAAATACATCCAGGAGGTGTGTATCATTCTTACATTCGATAAATATGTTGCTTCAGCCCTTGAATCATGGAGATTATCAGGAGAGAAGAATCTAGGAAGAAACAGGATTGTACGCGCATCATTTTATCAATAAATTTATGTTTCTTCATATTTATTTTGTGATTGCAATTTACTTTTTGTATTACATATAATTTGTTGTAAACAGCGTGTGTCGACAATACTGTAGTAGGAATTCCAAATGTTTAATAGAGTGTAAACGAACTGATGATCAACGAGATAAAGGCCCTACACACTACAATTGAATACATCACAAGATTTATATATAATTTAAAACTTCTTTTCATGGGTATCAAGAAGATCGTTGTTAGAAACTGATTTGAAAGTCATATTCAAATTTACCATTACAGATTTCAACAATCTTGGGTGAATTAAAGTAAAAAAGAAAGTTTAAAACTTACAGTTTGAGCCTCGTCTAATAGTACAAACTTTTTCCATATTTGATTCTCATGCATGTTGCAAAATCGCGCAAACGATTAGCATGCTTAGTATCTGCGCAAAAGATGCAAGGTGGAAAAAAAATTCTTTTTTAGGTAAACAGTAAGAAAACTTAGAAATTCAAATTCATCAATTTCTAGAACGAATTCTCAACGGGGGTTAATCTAGTTCAACAACATCCAATTCATTTTAATATCCTTCCAAAACTCGACAGGAAGGAAGTGTATACCTTAATTTGTCGTAAAAATTTACATTCAATCACCTTATAAGTGACATGATTAATTATATAAAAAATTTAAATAGTAAATTTATTAAACTTATGCTATAAAATCATATGTAGTTGCAAAACTTAGGTCAAGTTCGGCGTAGTACAAAAAATAAAGAAGAAGAAATGGGTGGAAAAGATCAAAGTTTTTGATTTTAGACCAATTTACAGGTGAGATGAAGATGAGAATCAAAGAAACAAAGTTGTCATTTTCCTTTCATTTAATTGTCTACACATGTATATACCATGATATAATACCAATGAAGGATAAATAACTTGGAGATTAATACTAAACAAACGAATTACAAATTAAAAAGAACAATTACGGGGAAGTACAAGTGGAGTATTGTCACGACTCAAATCCCAATTATGACAGCGCTTAACATATTGCTAGGAAAGTCTAACCAACTATCAACCACAACCCATTCCTTATAAAATCCATTACCAGCTAATGTTGTTTAAATACCAATTTAGCATTTTAAAAGTCTGAAACGGTAAGTTAAATATGCGGAAATCAAGACAATACCAATACATATCCCACCAATCCGGTGTCACAAGTCAAGAGCCTCTATCATAAGTCTGAACAACCTAATACAGAAAATGTCAAGAATGCGAAAAATAATACCGTACAAGAGGGGTAAATACATGTAGGTTTATCTAAGGACAAGGTCTTGACAGCACACGGTACGTTGTAAAATTTAAGAAAAGGAAATCAATTGACAGCCAATAAATCAAAAGTCAAAAATTTTGTATGAATGAACCAAGTCAGAAAGATGGAAAGATTTTAACTTAAGGAAAATCAGTAACAATCAATTAGACCTATTAAGAGGAATTATGAATCAACCACAAGTTGGAAAACCCTTTTTGAAGAAAGACTCGTCACATATAAAGGCGTACAGATACGTTAAAACATGAAGAAAATTTATCATGCCGTTATAAGGCAAGTAAAAACTCCAGAGAAGTCAGAATTACATGAAACAAGGGAGTCCAAACTCAATTCATAAGCTCAGAGATTAGCTTGAAAGATTCAAGGGTTCTCAAACAGAGCCCTAGTTCAATCACATAACCAAACTCCGCGGAACCCCCAAATTCTAGGGTTTCCACCTCGACTCAAATATAGAGATGAGGAGGCAACATGCTCAGTCAGAATCTCATGAGAAGACAAGCAAATACAATAGAAAATTCAAAGCAAACAAAGTGAAGGAACTAACTCAAAGCACAATGAGAGAACAACATGATAATAGAAGAAACATGTTTAAGAAAAACCTTTCAGAGGGACTTTAAAGGGTTCAGTAGAAGAGAAAATAGTAAACAAAGTAGAAGAACGTAGCCAAGGCTCAGAAGAGAGAAATACTAAACACCTAAGAATGCAGTATAAGAAACCTCGAATAGTTAGGGTTTCAGAAGCTTGGAAAAGGTTCGATCTTAGTCGGATAAGTCAGAACCAGGCTCAAAACACAATTGTACACCAAAGCAAGGCCAGAGTGTAACGACCCAAAGGGTCATCACTTGTTTTCTTAATCATTTCAAGCTTCTGAGGTCTTGAAAACCTTATTTTATAGTTGCCTCGATTTGCGTGCGCAGTCCGGGCGCGAAGCTAGAAAATTTTTATGTTGAAACATATGAAATATGTGAAAAATTTGAAGATTTTTGATATTAATATTGATATGGTTGACTTTGGTCAATATTTTTGGTAAACGGACCCGGACCCGTAATTTGACTGTCCAAAAAAATCCGTAGAAATATATGGAACTTGGGCGTATGCCCGGAATTGAAATCCGAGTTCTAGAACCCCACTAAAAGAATTTTTCTGTTAAATTGTTTTCTGAAAATATTTAAGGAAAATGAAACTGAAATTTGATTAAGAAATAATGGTATCGGGCTCGTATTTTGGCTCCGACGCTCGGTACAAGTCATATATATTGGTTAAGCGCTTCCTGTAAAGTTTGGTTGAAAACGGACGTCGTTTGACGTGTTTTGGCCTTAAATTAGAAATTTTGGGAGTTATGAAATTTTGAATGAAATCTTGAGTTTTAAGGCTCAAATCATTGATTTTGATGTTATTTTGGCGATTTGATCGCGCGAGCAAGTTCGTATGATATTTTTAAGTCGGTGTACATATTTGGTTTGGAGCCCCGAGGGCTCGGGTGAATTTTGGATAGGCCATGAGATCAATTTTTCATGTTAGAAAGTTGTTGTCAGCACCTGACCTGCAGACTTCGCAAATGCGAACAAATGTACGCAAATGCGAACTTCCTAGTTTTGGCCTGGATTCGCAAATGCGAACAAATGTTCGCAAATGCGAACTTCCCAGTTTTGGCCTGGCTTCGCAAATGCGAACTTCCCATCCTTGGCTTATTTCTCAAATCCCAAGATTTGGTCGGGGTTCACAATTGCGAACCCCTGCTCGCAAATGCGAACACAGAGACCTGTATTTCCAGCTTCATTTTTAATATTTCACAACCCAAAACATCCATTGGCGATTTTTCAAAAACTCCCTATTCTCCAAATAATTGGTAAGTCAACTTTTACTCAATTTCTCCAAAATTTAACATCATCTATCATGTTTTCATCTTAAATTTAAGGTTTTTCATGGGTAAAAATGGGGGATTTGGGTAGAACTTAGGTTTTCATAAAAAAACATTGGGATTTTGACCTCAATTTGAGGTCCGATTTGAGAACAAATTATATATTTGAACTCATGGATGATTGGGTGAATTTATTTTGGTTCGAAACTTGAGTTTCGATCATGTGGGCCCGGGACAATTTTTACTATTCCGGACAGAATGTTGTAAAAATTACATTTAGCCATATGAACTAGTTTGTTAAGTAGAATTGATGATATTATGTTAATTGTGTATAGATACGATTGGATTGGAGCCAAATTTGAAAGGAAAAGGCATTGCTACGGATTGAGTTGTTCGTAAACATTCGAGGTAAGTATTTGTTCTATCCTAGCTTGAGGAAATAGAAACTGAGTTATGTATGAATTATTGATTAAGAGTTATTGGTATTATACCGATAACCGAGATAAATTGTAGGTTCATTATCATTTATTGCTTTATGCCGGTAAAATTACATATAAATTGTTGATTAAGAGTTATTGGTGTTACACCGGTAACGGAGATAAATCGTTGATTTACTGTCAATTATTGGTTTTACACCGGTAATATAAACATTGTTGAAGTGAAGATTATTGGTTTAATACCAGTAATACTTTTATACATTCACTGTTGATTAGAAATTATTGGCTTAATGCCGGTAATATACATTATTAAAGAATTGGGATCGTGTGGCGCGCCGACCATTTTTATATTAAAGAATTGGGATCGTGTGGCACGCCGACCACTTTCATATTGAAGAGTTGGGATCGTGGTGCGCCAACCACTTATATGATAAGAAATGGGATCGTGTGGCACGCCGACCACAAAGTGATTTGAATCTTGGCATTGGCCATAGTTGCCGGCAGCCTATTGTTACATTTGGGAGTGAGTGGTACGCCTACCACAAGATATGAAATAAAAAATAAATTGATACATGAAAGTAAGATTTGTTCCATTGATCAGATTACTCCGATATTGAGAGTTATTGACTGTTATTTCAGAGCAGGTTCTTTCCTTATAAACGTTCGATAACGTTTTCCTACTATTGCATATGTATATATATATCTCAACTGTACAGGTTTATGTGGGTGACTGGTCCTAGTCTCGTCACTACTTCGCCGGGATAGGCCAGGCACTTACCAGTACATGGGGTCGGTTGTGCTGATACTACACTCTGCGCTCTTTTTGCGCAGATACAGGTTACGGACAGCAGCAGCGGCAGTAGCACGATTGTACATATTCCGACTTCTGAGACTTTGAGGTAGCCTTGCAGGCGGCCGCAGGACCCATGGTCTCCTCTATCTATGTATTTCATTCTGTTATCTCATGTATTCGAGATAAACAACTTATATTTCTTTCGGACAATTATGTGTATTATTCTTAGAAGTTCGTGAGTATTGTGGCACCAATCTTGGGTAGTGTATCATGTTTGGGTTTTCTGTATCATATTTGATAAAATTGACTAAGTCTTCCGCTAAGTTTAATTATTTCGTTGTAATTACATGATTTTATTTACAGTCTTAAGAAGAGATTGTAATTAATAAAAATTGTAAGTAGCAGTCCTAGCTTCACTAGTAGGCGCCATCATGACTCTTGATGGTGGGAAATTCGGGTCGTGACATAGAGATTGTCGTAGAACCTCAGATCTGTGGGCATTTGAATGGACACTTTTGAGGTAAGACCTCGAATCTTCGAGTACCGTGTGTAAAAAGACAAAGGGGGGTGAGTTGAAGACTTCCTTGGCCTGAGAAGCCATGGATTCCGGTGAGTTTGATGTTGGAGATGGTAGAAGGCGATTAGGTTTTTGAGAACATTTGAGAGAGTTTGAGAGGGTGGAGCATTTAGGGGCAGCTGATAGAAGAGAAATGAGGGGATTAGGATAGTCATTTGGGATTAGAAAAGGTAAGAACGAATGGGGACAGTTGATCTCAAAGATCAAAGGACAAGGGGTCTGGGTCGGGTAGATTTTAGTTGGGTCAGGGGCAGGTTAAATTGAATTAGGCCTGTCCATTTGGGATCTGAATTTGAGTTAATTTAGGGGGGTGATTTGGGCAATAACTGAAACAAAATGGGGCTAGATTTTAAATAGCCACTTTTTCCTTTTATTTTATAATAAATATTCCCTCCGTTTCAATTTATGTGAACCCATTTAACTGGGCACGGGGTTTAAGGAAATAGGGAAGACTTTTGATCTTGTGGTGTAAAATGAGGCACCTTTATTTTGTGTGGCTATAAATTATTGCATAAAAGTAAATTGTTTCCAAATAAGGAAATGGGTCATTCTTTTTTGCACGGACTAAAAAGGAAATAGGTTCACATAAATTGAAACGGAGGGAGTAGTAAAATAAATTTTTGAATATAAATTAAAGGCACTGAATTAATTGATAATATATAAATATTAATTAAAAAATATTTGAACCAATTTCATAATTATAAAATACTATTAAATCCTAAATAGGCTATAATTGCAATTATATATAATTTAGCTTTTCTTTTAAATACCAAATTAATTTGTAAAACATATAAAAATTATGTTAGCTATATTTGGGTATAAATATGTGAATAAAATAAGTTATTCACCGAACATGATAGTTTTGAGAATAATTATTGGTTTTTGTAATGGGCAATAAATCGATTTAAAAAACTTTTTAAAAAATTAGAAAAAATACAAAAAAACTTGAACATACTTATATATGTATATATATGCTATTTTAAGAGTATTGTGCATGTAAAAAAATACATAGAGAAAAATTGGGTTTCAACAACAATAGAGTGGATTTCTTGGCTTGTGGCTACCACTTGATCAATCTTTATGTCATCCTCCATCCAAAGTAAGGCTATTCTTCTGGAGATACCTTTAGTGGGAGATTGAGACAAATGTGAGAACTCAAATTCTGACTTGAGAAGTTCATGTTCTTGCATGTGAGTTTCCAGTAAAGATACGAGAGATGGTTTGTGGTAGTTAAGCATTAAACTAAAATTCCTTTTGAACTCTTAGGTCTAAGCTCCTCTACAGTTCTATATGAAAAACTACATGGATTGATTATGGAGTGGGTTTGGTGGAGTCTTGCTCTTTAGTGTTGAGGATGTGTTCGCTAGTGCTGGGGTCAACACGATTGCAAACTTGCCACTTGTGGGTTTCTTGTTAGACGTATGTTTATTGAAACACTTTGTAGGTCGGGTGGACAAGTAATTATCATTTTGTTTCGTACTGTTCTTTGAGGACATATGTTTGGTTCCCATTGAGATAACTCGGGATGGGGAGTGTTTCTCTCATATCTGCTATAGTTGCTGCTACTTCTAGCTAAGTTATCTCATCTAGTTCGATGTGAGATAGACTGGGTAGTGGAAGTGGACTGGTTGGTAGGGTGAGAGATTTTAGGGGGTTGCTTGTGCATGGTGAGGTATTATGTGTGCCATGGATGAACGAGGTTGTATCCAAGGAACAAATGTTTGGGGTGGTTATTGGGGTGGACAGAAGGGATGTTCCATTGTGTTCACTAGTGGTGATGGTGGCACCAGCATGGAGAGGGGAGTTTCCATAGAAATTGATTGTAAAGGGTCACTCTAATGCTCATCCCCTCTATCACTATCTAAGCTATGTCCGCCGGATTTTGGATCATCACTATCACGTCTTGGTTTTCTATTTTCATGGTGAAGGTCATACATGGTCCTGCATGATCATCTCTAGCCATGACTGGGGTTAAGCTTGAGTTGGTGGATATTGTGTTATGTAAATGAGTGTGGGTTGTGGTGGTTGGTCATGTGGTGGTTGCATTGTGATGATGTTGAGGAAGATAGGGTGGTGGAGGATATTTGTATTGGTAAAGGAAAATGTTTTCCTGTGTTGAAGGTTGCAATGTGACCGGTTCATGTGGGATTGGGAGGTCTGATTAGGATTGTTTATGTGTATTTGTATTGGTAATAGTAGTAAATGATTAGGGCTCAATATTGGCTTGATATTGAGAGGTAAAGTTGGGCTGATGATTTTATATGGGTAATAGAGGGGTAATATCAGGTGAAGGGGTTGTGGTGGTTGCTTGTGTTAAGTTTTGGGCTGTGTCAGACGGTGTCTTGATTATTTGGGTGGGAAGTGAGTGGATTGGGACTTATGTATTGGAATGATTTTGGGTTATTGGGGAAGGGTTAGTTGTCGTAAGATAGGCTTGTAACTGAATGCCTATGGTTAGAGGTGCATTGTATTTGCATGTATCCTTAGTGGCATCAGGTTTGTGCTCGTGTAGCATGTATAAATTGCGTGTGTTATGTGGTAGTGGGGTAGCATGTGAATCAGCAGTAGTGTTTAGGGAGTGGAATTTGTGTTGGGGATTAGATTGTGGGCTAATTGTGGGTTTGTTATGCTTATGAGCTACAATACTTGGGCCTTTGGCAATGCCCATATGGTCCAGAGTTTCTGAAGTTTTAAAGAATTTGAGAGTGGTTTCTAATAATAGGCAAAATTCAGGTGATTTAGCTATTGTTTATGCTTTCCTCATAATTACATTTAAATGATATAATATGGTTATTTGATGAAAAATATGCTCTAATTGTGATTTGTGTACATTGCAGGGTGATGAGCTTATATGATTCTTTCAAGAGGTTATTGGAATGATTTATGGGAAAAAATGATCCCTCGGAGTTGAGTGCGTGCAAGAACAAGACAGAAAATTGGAAGAAATCAAGTTCCAGGTGCGCGAAACATGCATGAAGTCACGCAGTGTTTGCGCAGGTTAAAGCTGAGACAGAAAGGGTGCGTGAAACACGCGTGAAGTCGTGCAGAGTTCATGCAGATGCCATCCAGGAAACTACACTAGTTAGGGGTAAAATTAGAAAGCTGGAAAGAAACTTACTTAACCTATAGAAAGTCAAACTCGCCCAAGATAATATCATCAAGGTTTTCATAGTGTAGTGCAAGGAATCGAGAGGCAAGAGGCAAGGAGGAGTTTTGACTATCAAGTTCTTCTTTTATTCGCTTAGTCTTTATCATTTTGTGATGAATTTGAACCTAATTCTGATGCACATTAACATTAGTAGCTAAAATCCATTGTTCTGGGGTTGTGATTTAGCCATGAATATTGTCGTTCGACATTAACTTAACCTTGATTATAATTCATTCAAATATGGTAGTTTCTTCAATTCTGTGTTTAATTGCTTAATTGTCTGGCCAGCAGTTAGGTTCTATCTACTATCTATGCTATGCTTGGGAAAGTCGTGTTTAGATTAGAGAAGAATTGAAGAAAGTGTGATGTTAACACTTAGGGGGGAGCAGATCTATGGTTAGGATAGGAATATACCTAATCACTGTGCTTAATTAAATGTCGTAACCTTAATGCGTTTGTAGTAGATTAATTCCATATGAATATAGGTAAGAATAGGTGAGTAGTACTTCGGGAGAAGGCTAGGAAAGCATCTATCGATTTATTAGCAACCATGAGTGAATTATATGAAAAGGGAGAGTTAAGTAGAACACAATACGATTGGTGAATCGATCACAACCCTAGAATATTTGTCTCTATTGAATACACAACAATCAATTCGTTACTTGATAATTTAGTTGTTACTTGGGATTATAGTTAGCATAATTAAACTCTTGAACTTGAATTTAGCTTGGCGGAATAACAATGTGTTAGTGAGTAGTTGATATAGTTTTATGTTCGTTCGACACTCGACTTATCATTTTATTACTTGTACGACCGCATATACTTGCATGTGCATTTGGGAGCAACAAGTTTTTGGCACCATTTTCGGGGACTTAATTTTAGCTACTTTCTAGTTTTTGCTGTAATTGTTTATTTTGTTGAGCCTAATGTACTTGAGTTTTGCTCGGATCTCAGGACATGTGATTGAATGCGTAAGGTCAGAAGCCAAGACTGACTTCAAGGCTTTGATACTGAACCTGAGAGAACATTTCACAAGAGGTAGAGGGAAGCAAGGGACATGAATAATATTCAGGCACTTGTTCAATTTTTTGTGGACATGGCAGAGGAGCAACCCATGGCTGTTCAGGAGGTGGCAATGCCCAGCATTGCTAATGTCACCTCCAGTATAGTGAAGCTCATGATCACTGGGCACTTTTAGCTGAAACATAGCATGATCCAGTTGCTTCATACAAACGGGCAATTTATGGGTCTTCCACACGAAGACCCATAGCAGCATATTCTTAACTTCTTGGAGATTAGTGATATAAGTGTCACTACAGATTATGTGAGGCTCGCACTTTTTCCATTCTCTCTGTTGGGTGAGGCTAAGCGATGGCTAAAGGCAGAACCAACAAATTCCATTACATCATGGAACGATTTGGCAAGAAAATTTCTAGCAAGGTTCTTTCCGTCAGGCAAAACTACAAAGATCAGAAGTGAGATAGTTGCCTTCAATCAGAAAGTGGGAGAATACCTATATTCGGCCTGGGAATGGTTCAAGGGGCTACTCAGAGATTGTCCTCATCACAATCAGACGAATGAAGTGTTATCTCACACGTTCATCGAATGATTACATTCTGAAACAAAAATCATGATAGATTCTGCAGCTGGGGGTCAAGTGTTGGAGAAAATATTTAACGAGATATATGCATTACTGAACAAATTCTCCAAGAGCAATCTAGATTGGCAAGGAGAGATGGGCAGACACACAGTGCAAAAGTCTGCAGGGGTTATTGAGTTAGATGTCGTCTTAGCATTCTTTGTGCAGATTGCTACACTAGCTAATCAAGTCAACCAGATGAACTTGAATATCAACAAGCAACGGGTACAACCGATACAAAAAGTTCAAGCTTTATGTGAAATATGTGGAAAGGGACACACGAGCGACATATGTCCCGCAAACCCAGAGTCTCTCTGCTTCGTGGGTAATTCAAATAGGGTCCAAGAAATTCAATAAGGTAACACATACAATCCCAATTGGAGGAACTACCCAAACTCCTCTTGGGGTGGAAACCAGGGCACTCAGAATCAATACATGCCTCAAGCACCGCAATAGCAATTTAGACCACCTAAGGATGAACAACAAGCGAGTCCTACAAGCCACCTCGAAAACATGTTTAAAAAATTGAAATTGAACAGCAATCCCTTGTCACAACTGTGAGAAATTTGGAGTGTCAAATGGGACAGCTAGCTAGTGCTCAAAACACTAGACCAGCTGGAGCTCTCCCAAGCGACACTAAAGCAAATCCTAAGGCGGCCCTGAATGACGTGCTATTGAGAAATGGGAGACAAATCGAGGAAGTTCCTCCTAAAAAGAGGAAACGTGTGACTTTTATTGAGAGGCCAGCCATTATAGAATCAACACTAGAGAAAGCTATGGAGCTAGAGAAGTTAGCTGGAGAGGCGGTGGCTGAGCAGCCCCCACAATTGGTTGCAAGGCCACCACCTCAATTCCCTCAAATATTGAAGAATTTAAAAGACAATGCCACGTATAAAAAGTTTCTTAAAGCAGGTGCAGATTAATATTCCATTTATTGACATCTTACAATAAATACCCAAATATGTAAAATACATCAAGGATATTGTGGCAAATAAAAGGAGGTTGACCGAGTTCGAAACAGTGGCACTCACTGAGGAGTGCAGCTCCAGAATTCAAGGCAAGTTACCTCGGAAATTAAAGGATCCAGGTAATTTCACCATTCACATCTCCATTAGTAAACATGTTGTTGGGCGAGCTTTCTGTATCTTGGGTCAAGCATCAATTTCATGCCACTATGTGTGTTCAGATAGTTAGGGTTGGGTGAACTACACTCAACGATAGTTATCTTATAGTTAACTGATCGCTCCCTTTCTCAATTAGAGGGAGTGATTGAAGATATTCTAGTTCAAGTGGGCTCTTTCATATTCCATGCTAATTTCATTATCCTGGATTACGAGCCTGATCAGGAAGTCCCATTTATTTTGGGGCGTCCATTCTTAGCCATGAGTTGAGCTATTATTGATGTATGTGAATAAAAGATGACGATGAGAGTAGGTGACCGAGTGGAGGTATTCAATGTTTATAGAACACTGAAGTTACCAACCCATTATGAAGAGTTATCCATGATCTCGATGGTGGAGTGTGATGCGACATCGTTAGTGCCCTGTATGAGCATCAAAGGAGATTGAATCCTATCCTGAAGGAGATTGTTAAAAAGGAAGTAATCAAGTTGCTCGATGCAAGTATTATTTTTCCCATTTCTGATAGCAACTAGGTAAGCCTGGTTCAATGTGTGCCCAAAAAGTGAGGAATGACTGTAGTTAAGAACGAGAAGAATTAGCTAGTCCCCACTTGCACTATTACGGGATGGAGAGTCTGCATTGATTATACAAGGCTCAATAAGGCAACTCACAAGGATCACTTCCCACTCCCATTCATTGATCAAATGCTAGACAGGTTAGCGGGGCATGAATATTAGTGCTTCCTCGGTGATTATTCAGGATACAATCAGATTGTCATATGCCTAGAGGATCAGGAGAAGACTACTTTTACTTGTCCTTATGCCACTTTTGCTTTCAAGCAAATGTCATTCGGTCTTTGCAATGCACCAACCACTTTCTAGAGATGTATGATGGCTATTTCACTGACATGGTGGAAAATTACGTGGAAGTGTTTATGGATGGCCTTTCAATTTTTGGGTCTTCTTATGATGATTGCTTGAGGAATTTAAGCAAGTTGCTAGCCCGTTGTGAAGAAACGAATCTGGTACTAAATTGGGAAAATTGCCATTTTATGGTACAAGAAGGCATCGTGCTGGGTCACAAAGTATCTAGGAGCGTCATTAAAGTTGATAAAGCAAAGGTGGAGGCGGTTGAAAAATTACCTCCACCAATTTCAGTGAAGGGTGTCTGGTGTTTTTTGGGACACACGGGTTTCTATCGGCGCTTTATTAAAGATTTTTCAAAAATTGCTACTCCCTTTTGCATGTTGCTTGAAAAGGATGTGACATTCAACTTTGATGATGCGTGCCTCAACGCATTTGAAGAACTTAAAAAGAAGTTGGTGACTGCGCCCATTATTGTGGCACCGGATTAGTCTTTACCTTTTGAACTTTTGTGTGATGCGAGTAATCATGCTATCGGTGCAATGTTAGGCCAGAGAAAGGATAAGGTATTTTATTCCATCTACTATGCGAGTAAGACTCTTGATGATGCCCAGCTGAATTACACCACCACTGAGAAGGAGTTGTTAGCCGTTGTGTGGGCCTTTGAGAAATTCCATGCGTACTTGGTGGGAACAAAAGTCATAGTCCATACCGATCATGCCGCTATCAGGTATTTGTTTACCAAAAAGGATTCTAAGGCTAGATTGATGCACTGGGTTTTATTGCTGCGGGAATTTGATGTAGAAATACGAGATCGAAAGGGGACAGAGAACCAGGTAGCTGACCATCTATCAATGTTGGAAAACTACGACCACATGGAGGAGGGTGGCCAAGTTAAAGAAGCATTTACTGATGAGAAACTTTTGGCTATAATCCAAGACCCTCCCCCATGGTACGCAGACTATATAAATTATCTGGTGAGTGGGGTTCTTCCTCCCGTAATTGAATCTGAAGCTAGAAAGTGGTTTTTACATAATGTGAATTTCTACTACTGGGATGAGCCCTATTTATTCAAGCAAATGTGCTGATCAGTTGATGAGGAGATGCATTCTTGGAAAAGAGGTAGAATTGATGTTGTATGATTGCCACGCATCACCTTATGGGGGCCATCATGGAGGAGATAGAACAGCTGCAAAGATGATACAATCCGGTCTCTTTTGGCCGACTTTATTCAAAAATGCCCATGCATTCGTTAACAAGTGTGACCAATGTTAGAGAACGGGAACAATCATAAGAAGGCATGAGATGCCTTTAAATAAAATTCTAGAAGTTAAGCTTTTTGATGTGTGGGGGATAGATTTTAAGGGGCCATTTCCACCTTCCAGAGGAAATAAATACATTGTGCTAGCCGTTGCCTATGTGTCAAAATGGGTGGAGGCAGTTGATTTGCCAACAAATGATGCCATAGTGGTAGCTGCATTTGTGAAAAAGAACATATTCTCGAAATTTAGGACTCCACGAGCCTTAATCGGTGATGAAGGGACTCATTTTTGTAATCGATTGTTGAATAACCTTCTAGCTAAATATGTAGTTCACCACAAAGTTGCCACAGCATACCATCCGCAAAGAAGTGGGCAAGCCGAGGTGTCAAACAGAGAAATCAAGCAAATATTGGAGATGACGATGAGTGTGAATATGAATTATTGGGCTGCAAAGTTGGGTGATGCTCTATGGGCATATAGGACTGCATACAAAATGCCAATTGGAGAGTCTCCTTATAAGCTGGTGTATGGGAAGGCATGTCACTTGCCCGTTGAGCTGGAACAAAAGGCATACTGGCCCATTAAGAAGCTGAACATGGACCTTGAAGCCGTAGGTGAGAAACGACTTATGTAGTTGAATTAATTAGACGAGTTCAGGTTGCACTCTTATGAAAATGCTAAGCTATATAAAGAAAAGACAAAAAGATGGCATGACAAGCATATCAAATCGCGTCACTTTGAGTCAGGCCAATAGGTATTGCTATTCATTTCTAGATTAAAGTTATTCCCTGGGAAGCTAAAATCGAGATGGTCAGGTCCGTTTGAGGTGGTGAGAGTTACTCCTTATGGTGTAATCGAATTGTTATCTGTAAATGGCGAAAGGAATTTTTTAGTGAATAGGCACAGAGTCAAGCATTATTGGGGAGGAATGATAAATCGTGAGAAGACCAAGGTTGAACTCGCTAATGAGTAAGCGAGTCTTTGCGTTGTGCCGCGACGTTAAATCAAGCATTGGATGGGAGGCAACCCATTGAATTGTTGTAACTGTCGTGCCGCGACGTTAAATAAGGTTCTGGTTGGGAGGCAATGTAACGATAGTAGTAGTGTTTAATTTTGAGTTTTGAAACGCTAAGAAATGCAGGCGTTGAAGGGCGGGTGAAAGGACCAGCATCAGGAGCAGCGTCCTTTTCAGGAACTGCCAGGGTGTCCAGGTTCACAGCATTGGAGTAGGAGGTGGTTGGACTGCGCTCATCAATGACTGCATTGGGCACTCGTGTGGATGAGATAGCTTACCAACAAGTCAAGTCAGAAAAGAAGTTCGTGGGTTGGTTGCGAGCATTGGGGCATGCATGCCACGTGAACCTCGAAACCATTTTCGACCAAGAGTGAAGCTCCAGGGAAGTCTCTTTACCTCACTACTCTTTTAAAATTTATGCCATGTGGACATGTCTTTCGCTTTAAGTATGGGGTCGGGTACTTCGTTGTATGTATGTATTTGTATGAGTTGATTGTAGGGTTTATCTTTTTTTGGTTTTTGTCGTTGATAGTGTTGGTAGAAAGTAGGAATAATTAGAGTTTACAATAGATAGCTGGCTCTTCCCGACGACGGATCCCTTTCGACGAGGTTCTTGAGGGACGGAGTCGAAAGAAAAAAATGAAAAAAAAACTGAAAAATTGTAGGCTCTTCCTGATGACGGATCTTTTTAGATGATTTTCTTGAGGAAAGTGAGTCTATAGAAAACACCAAAAATATTTTTTATTTTTTATTTTAAGTAGTGTAACAACTCCCCCTTGGTTTTTCTTTAGGCTGCGGTTCTTTCCTAAGGGTTTTACTTGAACCGGGCATAGGTAGTTTTTATTTTTGTTTTCTTCTTTTTGATTTGTAGATCAGGGAGATGGGCTACGATCTTTGAATTGAAAGAGAAACCATAGAGTTGACACACCTGAACACTATAGACCCTAGAATGTAACGCTTAGTCCTACTTGTTGAATCTCACTGAAGGTGCCTTAATTTGTATGTTTGTTACTGAATAAACTGCTCATAACAGAGTGTCTTGATGAGATCTAAATGAGTCATATGCCATGTGTGGTGAGTAATTGTGTAGTCCATGTAGTGTACTTGTGTCTAGAACTTGCCCAGTATGTGAATTGAAGCAAAATCCTAGGTGATGCTCGGTTTAGAAAATGATTTTAGGCTTTCTTTGACCTTTTTAAGCTCGAATTATCATAAATAAAATTTTTAGATAACCCTTTTGAGCCTTTAGCCTTTTGTTTGGCACCTGCATTGCAAGTCTATGACCTTTTGTTCTTAATTGATATTGTTTTGATCCTTTTACCTCTTAAAGCACTTTAATTGTGAGAGGAACACTAAAAGAAGTAAGAATAAAATAAGTGTAGGGTAGCTTTTGAGTATAACCAATAAAAGGATGAATGGTGTACTTATGTTGTAAACGAATACACCACGAGCGGAAACTAAAAAAAAGATGAATATATTATATCGTGTTTTAGCTAGTGGATATGAAGTAATAGAGTGCTTAAAGAAGAAGGGAGTGTTTGTGTGATGAATTTGACTGTGAATAAGAAGTGGTTTGAAGAATTTGCGCTAAAAAATTGCTCATGGGATGTGTTAAAGTGCTTTGGAGGTTGAGTCACTACTCATAAATATATCTTACCCGTCCCTTAGCCCACATTACAACCACAAAAAAATTCATAATTGATTTTGGGTCGAGCTAGCCTACATTAGTAGAGATTTACCTTTAGGGCAAGTCTATGGTACCAATTGCATGCATGCGACTTCATTTTTGAGAATGAGCATTTTCATTGATATATGTAAGTGTATGACTCAAATGTTTGGATTGAATTATGTTTTTGTTGATGTGATTGTGAGGGCATATGATTCATAATGGAAAATTAAGTCTTGACATCTATGTATAGTACTTTGAGGAAGTGTGAATATTGCATGGCACTTGAGAGTCGGCTTTGAGGCTAGGATTGTTCACTACAAGGCGCAATGTATGCATATTGTTCTAGGTGTAATGCATTAAGGAAAATGGTTGAGTGAAGGATTCTATAGAGGGTATAGTTTGATTGCTCGAGGATTCGCGATGAATTGAGTGTGGGGTATTGTAAATAGGAGAAATCTAGGTGATTTATCTATTGTTTATGCTTCCGCTTAATTACATTTCAATGACATAATATGGTTATTTGATGAGAAATAGGCTCTAATTGTGATTTGTGTACATTGAAGGGTGGGGAGATTATATGATTCTTTCAAGAGGTTATTGGAATGATTTATGGGCAAAAACGATCCCTCGGAGTTGAGTGCGAGGAATAACAAGACGGAAAATTGGAAGAAATCAAGTTCCAGGTGCGCGAAGTCGCGCAGTGTTCGCGTAGGTTAAAAGTTGAGATAGAAAGGGTGCACGAAACACGCGTGAAGTCGCGCAGATGCCGTCCGGGAAAATATGCTGGTTAGGGGTAAAATTGGAAAGCTGGAAACAAACCTACTTAACCTATATAAAGTCAAGCTTGCCCAAGATCAAATCATCTAGGTTTTCATAGTATAGTGCAAAGAATCGAGAGACAAGAGGCAAGAGGCAAGGAGGAGTTTGGACTATCAAGTTCTTCTTTTCTTCGCTTAGTCTTTATTATTTTATGATGAATTTGAACCTAATTGTGATACACATTAGCATAAGTAGCTAAACCCCATGGTTCTGGGGTTGTGATTTAGCCATGAATATTGTCGTTCGACATTAACTTAACCTTGATTATAATTCATTCAGATATGGTTGTTTCTTCAATTCTGTGTTTAATTGCTTAAATGTATGGCCAGCAGTTAGGTTCTATCTACTATCTATGCTATGATTGGAAAGCCGTGTTTAGATTAGAGAAGAATTGAAGAGAGTGTGATCTTAACCCTTAGGGGGAGCGGATTTATGGTTAGGATAGAAATATACCTAATCACTGTGCTTAATTAAATATTGCAATCTTAATACATTTTTAGTAGATTAATTCCATAGTAATATAGGCAAGAATATGTGAGTAGTACTTCGGGAGAAGGCTAGGAAAGCATTTATCGATGTATTAGCAACCATGAGTGAATTATATGAAAAGGGAGAGTTAATTAGAACACAATACAATTATTGCATCGATCACAACCCTAGAATACTTGTCTCTATTGAATACACAACAATCAACTCATTACTTGATAATTTATTGTTACTTAGAATTATAGTTAGCATAATTAAACTTTTGAACTTGAATTTAGCTTGACGGAATAACGATATTGGAGTTAGTGAGTAGTTGGTATAGTTTTCTGTTGGTTCGACACTCGACTTATCATTATATTACTTGTACAACCACATATACTTTCATGTGCGTTTGGGAGCAACAAGTTTTTGGCGCCGTTTTCAGGGACTTAATTTTATCCACTTGCTAGTTTTTGTTGTAATTGTTTATTTCGTTGAGCCTAACGTTACTTGATTTTCGCTCGGATCTCAGGACTTGTGATTGAATGCGAAAGGTCAAAAGCCAGGACCGACTTCAACGCTTTGATCCTGAACCTGAGAGAACATTTCATAGGGGTAGAGGGAAGCAAGGGACACAAATAATATTCAGGCACTTGTTCAATTTCCTGTGGACATGGCATAGGAGCAACCCATAGTTGTTCAAGAGCTAGCGATGCCCAGAATTACTAATGTCACCTCCAGTATAGTGAAGCCCAGGATCACTGGGCACTTTGAGCTAAAACAAAGCATGATCCAGTTGCTTCATGCAAACAAGCAATTTATGGGTCTTTCGCATGCGGTCCCACAGCAGTATATTCTTAACTTGTTAAAGATTAGTGATACTTTTATCACTAATAGGGTCACTCCAGATTATGTGGGGCTCGCACTTTTTCCATTCTCTCTGTTGGGTGAGGCTAAGTGATGGCTAAAGGCAGAACCAGCAAATTCCATTACATCATGTAGCGATTTGGCAAGAAATTTTCTCGCAAGGTTCTTTCCTTCAGGCAAAATTGCAAAGATCATAAGTGAGATAGTTGCCTTCAAACAGAAAGCGGGAGAATCCTTATACTCGTCTTGGGAAAGGTTCAACGGGATACTCAGAGACTGTCCTCATCACAATCGGACGAATGAAGTGCTAGCTCACACTTTCATCGAAGGATTACATTCTGAAACAAAGATCGTGGTAGATGCTGCAGTTGGGGGTCAAGTGTTGGAGAAAACCTTTGATGAGATATATGCAACACTGAACAAATTCTCCAAGAGTAATCCAGATTGTCAAGGAGAGATGGGCAGATACACAGTGCGAAAGTCTGCAGGGGTTCTTGAGTTAGATATCGTCTCACCATTATCCGCGCAGATTACTACACTGGCCAATCAAGTCAACCAGATGAACTTGAATATCAATAAGCAATGGGTACAACTGATACAACAGGTTCAAGCTTTTGTGAAATATATGGAGAGGGACACACGAGTAACATATGTCCCGCAAACCCAGAGTTTGTCTGCTTCGTGGGTAATTAAAATAGGGGTCAAGAAAATCAATATAGGAACACTTACAATCCCAATTGGAGGAACCACCCAAACTTCTCTTGGAGTGGAAACCAGTTAACTCAGAATCAATACAGGCCTCAAGCACCGCAACAGCAATTTAGACCACCTCAGGGTTAAGAATAGTCGAGTCCTAGAAGCAACCTCGAAGACATGTTTAAAAAATTGATGGCTAAACAGCAATCCCTTGTCACAACTATGAGAAATTTGGAGCGTCAAATAGGACAGCTAGCCAGTGCTCAAAATACTAGACCAGATGGAGCTCTCCCAAGCGACACTGAATCAAATCCTAAGGCGGCCCTGAATTTTGTGTCGTTGAGAAATGGGAGATAACTCGAGGAAGTTCCTCCTAAAAAGAGGAAACATTTGACTTTTACTGTGAGGCCAGCCATTATAGAATCAACACTAGAAAAATCTACGGAGCCAGAGAAGTAAGCTGGAGAGGTGGTGGCTAAGCAGCCCCCACAATTGGTTGCAAGGCCACCGCCTCTATTTCCTTAAAGATTGCAGAAATTAAAAGACAATCCCGCATATAAAAGGTTTCTTGATATCTTGAAGCAGGTGCAGATTAATATATCATTGGTTGACATCTTACAAGAAATACCCAAATATGCAAAATACATCAAGGATATTGTGGCAAATAAAAGGAGGCTGACCGAGTTCAAGACTGTGGCACTCACTGAGGAGTGCAGCTCAAGAATTCAAGGTAAGTTACCTCAAAATTGAAGGATCCGGGTAGTTTCACCATCCACATCTCTATTGGTAAACATGTTGTTGGGCGAGCTTTATGTGATCTTGGGGCAAGCATTAATTTGATGCCACTATATGTGTTCAGACAGTTAGGGTTGGGTGAATCATGCCCAATGACAGTTATCTCACAGTTAGTTGATCGCTCCATTGCTCAATTAGAGGGAGTGATTGAAGATGTGCTAGTTCAAGTGGGCTCTTTCATATTCCCTGTTGATTTCATTATCCTAGATTACGAGCTAGATCATGAAGTCCCATTTATTTTGGGGCGTCCATTCTTAGCCACGGGTGTGAGCACGTGATTTTTGCCTTACTTGAGAAGTACTCCCAGAAAATTCAAAAAATAAAAATAGTTTCGTGTTGGGCATGATTTTTGTGATTTTGTGTTATTTTATCTTTTTGTGTGCACGTTTATTTATTTAAATTAAAAATACAAAAATATATGCTAGGTTTTGCATTTTTAGTGTTTGATATCGAAGGCATGTGATTTACATTTTTGGGTGATATGTAATTGTGTGCGTTAATCGTAGTAAAAAACAGCGGTGTTATAGGTTAGTATATATACATATGTGTGTATATATATATATATGTATATATATACATATATATATATATATACACATACACATATAATACATCATGAAGATCCGATCTGGGCCAAATTCAGTTTAAAAGCCAGGCCCAAACGGATTTCTTCTAATCCAGCCCAAATACCCGTCCAGCTTCAGCCTGTGTAACACTTGATCTGGACCGTTGGATTTTATTATCCAACGGCCCAGATTAATCCTTCAATTCTAATATGCATTCAGCCTATGATTTAACCAACGACGTCGTTGGGTTTAAGTGAGGGGATCCTGATCGTTGATCGTAAATGATCCAACGATCAGGATTCAATCTCATCTCTGGTATATATTCTTCATTCCATACCCCGCCCCCCCCAAGCCAGACCCCCCCCTCTCCCTTCACCTCCCTCAGAAGCTCTCAAAGCCCGGCGTAACGCCGCCTTGCGCCGCCTGCCGGAAATCGCCTCACGGCGGTTCCGGTAGGCCAATCAAACCCAAACCAACGCCAAAACCTTCCCCTCACCTCCCCCATCACGATCCCAGCCTCCATTAACCTCGAATCATGCCGGAGCTCCTCGAATCTTCATTTGAAGATTCGAGTCAAACTCGAACCTATGCCAAATCACCCCAAATTCACACCACGGTCTCCTCACACCTCCCCCACACTCCCAATGACATTGGTTTGCTTCGAATCTAACCAAAAATGCAAAAGCCCCAAATCCGAGCCCAAGAACCCTAATTTTGAAGAAACTCAATTCAAGCCGGATTAGCCGCAATTGAAGTCCAAGGGACTTTAGTCTAGGTGTTCTCAATCGAGAACATCTCGATTAAAGCCCGTTTGGCTTCAATAATTCCACATCTTAGTTCGAAGTTTGGTCGGCAGATTTCTTGCAAGGTATTCATTCCTTCTTTTAGTCGATTCAATGCGATTTTTGTGAATATGTGTGTTTGTTTTATTCATTGTTTCAATTCTCATCTAGCATGCTTCTCATTTCTCATAACAATCGATTTGTTCTCCTCCTTTGAGGCCTTTTATTTGGCCAATTCCCTCTGTTTTTAGTTGTTAAGATGAATCATAGGTTCAATGTGATTAAAGTCGTCAGGGAAATAGTTCGTAATATTAATCCCTTGAATCTGCCTGATGCAATTCACTGGTGTAGAGCTTGTTACTGTTTGATTCAGATTAAAGGGGGATAATTGGTTGTAGTTAATATGTTAATTGTTTAATCACAAGGGCTAGTGGAACTGAGCACTGCAGGGCATCCCACTGAGGCTCCTGCCACCAGCATTGTTTAATGCTGAGTCCATACTTTGGACAGTAGACAGTGGGTTGCAGGGAATATGATGGGTTGGGAAGTCAGGGTAGGGGGTAACCTTAGGGGCAGGTGTTCTGGAGGGACTTTTAGCTATAAATATAGCATCAAACTGAACCTATAGGGATATAGATGGACATTGATGCATACATACAGACCTTAGAGAGCACACTGAGAGAAACCTGGAGAGAAATATAGGCAAGCAAGAACACCTTGTGATACACAGATACAAAGATACAAAAGAGGCTACTGTTTCATTGGCTTTTGGGCAGTTTCGTGTGTTTGATCCAGTGTCTGAGACTTGGTCGCTGGTTTGGTTGTTGATCTTGCTGTTGGTAGTGCTGGACCTTTGTGTTAGCTGTGTTGAGTGTGTGGTGTTGCTGGTCCAGTTTGTTGCCACTGGTTGTTTGATACTGCTGGGTTGATTTGGTGCTGTTGGTCCATTATTTTGTTGGTTGGTTGGTCTATTTGGTTGCTGCTTGGTTTGTTGTTGCTGTTAGTCTTTGTGTTGTGGCTGTGTGTTGTTGTTGTTGTGTCTTCATTGCTGCTGGTTCACTGGATTGCTGCCACTGTTTAGTGTCTGCTATTGGTCTAGTTGAGGGCTGCCATTAGTGGTTGTTGCTGTGGTATTCATTTGGTGCTGTTTGGTCAATAGTGTTGTTACTCTTGGTCGTTTGTATTGCTGGTTGGTTGTTTGATACTGCTGGGTTGATTTGGTGCTGTTGGTTCATTATTTTGTTGGCTGTTGGTCTATTTGGTTGCTGGTCTATTGGATTGATTTACTGTTGCTGTTACTGCTCCTGCTACTGTTACTGCATTGCTATTGCTCACTCTTCCTTGTTCTTCCGCATTCCAGGTACACACCTCTGTTATTGTAGTTCCTTGGTTCGAAAGAATGAAGTTTGAAGCTTATGCATAAAGTCTATTGAAACATGTAGTCGCCTAAAGTTCTTATGTTTAAGTACATTCTGTTATTCTCCAATTAAGCTTGTACTGTTAGTTTTGGTTATGGAAAAGTGTAGCTAGGCCAAAAATACACTGTCGTTAGATAAGCACGTAAACCTGAATTAGTCCGTTGTATCTCTATTCAATCTTCTCTGCTCGTGTGTGTAATCTCCAAATCTGTTAACGTTAGACCTTACGCTAAAAGCAAGATTAGCTAGGGAGTTGTTACTCAACGGAATGACGTAATTAGATTAAAAGAGTCGGGGGTGCATTTCATGTGACCCGACCCCAATTTCGGGCAAAAGTAAATAAAGCATGTCATGAACCACAGGCGCATTTCATGCGATGTGGTTCGTAGCAAGTTTTAAGTAATTTGGAATCAACTCTTAAGTAAGATATAGTGAGATGTAGTTCGCTTTAGATTTGAATCCAAGGTACGTCTCGCCCAATAGTTACACTAATCACATAGCCGTCATAAATATACATATAAATACTTAGGTTTCGAGATGCGTCGTTTCTTAACGAATATCACGCCTTTCTCAACAGTGTAAATAAGTAGTCGATCCGGGCACACATTTTAGTTTTACCTTTTTAAATACGGGTGTGCCTTTCATGTGACCCAAATCCAAACCCCGAAATGTTGAATAAAAATACGTTGAGGATCCGGGTGCATTTCATGTGACGTGATTCGAAAGCATATTTTTAAGCAACTTTCTCTTTCGTAAATCACAACCAATAATAAAAGTGGTAAAAGGGGTATTAACTTGCACTAAAGTACATAATTGTAAAAAGCAGAGATAGATAAGCCAAACACGACAGTTGAGCGACCGTGCTAGAACCACGGAATTCGGGAATGCCTAATACCTTCTCCCGGGTTAATAGAATTCCTTATCCGGATTTCCGGTTCGCGGACTGTTAAATAGAGTCATTCTTTTCCTCGATTCGGGATTTAACCGGTGACTTGGGACACCATAAAATCTCCCAAGTGGCGACTCTGAAATAATTAAAATAAATCCCATCTCGATTGTCCTTTAATTGGAAAAACTCTTTGCATCCTCGCGGGTGCGTAAAAAGAGGTGTGACAGCTCTGGCGACTCTGCTGGGGATTTCTTTAGAACTCGAGCTCGGAATAACTGTTGTATTTGGCATATTTTATTATCTGATTTTTTTACATGTTGGCATCAATGTGCAAAATGTTGTTTTTACTGCTTTGATATTGTGTGAACTGTACATATAAATTGTGCCGGAACCAATCTCCTTTCTGAGTCTTCTAAATCATGAAGAAGGGTGCACTTCGTGTGACTTCTTTTCTGTATAGTGTCTAATTCCCATTTTAGAACGAGGTTTGGATAAGTTGCAAAACCGGTGAAGCTTCTGTATTCCCGGGTTGCTGCCTCCTCCTCGGCTCGAGCTGTCCGCTCGGGTAAGCCAAGTCTAGAACAGATAAACCCGGGTTTTTAAACCTAGAATAACAAAGCTTCATGCCGGATCCCTAGTAGGAAACGTTTATTTGCATCATGTCGCATTTGGCTTAGGGGACTCAACACGGGGGTTGGGTCCGTCTAGGACAGGTGACCTGAAATGAACAGACTATCCTGCTGCATCCTGTTTGTCTTGCGCATTTATCTGTTATAGACTTGCATGCAAAAAAAAAAAAAAAAAAAAAAAAAAAAAAAAAAAAAAAAAAAATGTGTGTGTTTTGCTCTTAAGATAGAAATAGCTTATTTGTTTTCCTTTAGTAAAGTGAATAAATAAATAATGCCGTTTGTTTCGTCAAAACCGAACTACGGGGGTTTGATTCTCATCGGATGTGAGATACGTAGGCAACCTCCATCGGGTCCAACTTCACCTTTTGAAAAATTAATTTTTGTACTAAATAAGTCGGTGACGCTGTTTTCAAAAATAGCCGAATGTTCCCGGGAGGGACGCCGGAAGGCTAATTTCGTATAAACGGCCACCTTTGGGTCAATTTTGATTTCGATCAATTTACCCCACAGCCTTAAAAGCCTTCGTCCCCGAGACGTTGAAAGGCCGTGATTGAAAACTGATTTTTTTAGTTTTAGCAAAACAAAGTTGTTTTCTTATTTAAATCACCTTAATAAATGTGCAGGATGAGCACGAATCAGAATAAATCATTTTCAATCTTTAGTGAGATCCCTCAGCAACTCCGTATATGGTGGAACGATTTGGAAGACAGTAGCAAAAAGGTCGTAGGGAGAATTTTGGGAGGTTTGGTTGATCTGTTGAATATCGAGCCAAGGGAGGATATCATCAAGGCACTGGTATCTTTCTGGGATCCGACCCGCAATGTGTTCCGTTTTGTTGACTTTGAATTGACGCCCACATTAGAGGAAATTGCGGGCTATGCAAGACTTAATGGGAAATTAAGAGGGCAATACCTACTCTCACCAAGACCGGTATCTCCACATGGGTTTCTGGATCTGCTGAGCATTAGTCGGAAGGTGAAAAATGATGATCTGCTGAAAGGGTATTGCGACCTCCAATTCTTATATCAACGGTACGGCACTCCTCGGGGTTTTGAAGAGTCAAACCTTGGACCGACTCACGCAGGGAATAGAACCAAGTGGGAGGCCAGACGAATTCTAGCATTCATAACGACATTCTTGGGGATTGTGATTTGTCCGCGCGAAGATAAGAAAATAGAGATAAGTCCGGTAGGAATAGCCGATGTTGCAATCAAAAAGGCTACCAGCACGGTGGTCCCTTTGGTTTTGTCCGAAATCTATCGAGCCTTGACTGTATGCCGAGAAGGGGGCAATTTCTTCCAAGGTTGCAATCTGTTACTTCAACTATGGATGCAAGAACACCTCCATCACCGAACACAATACATGAACCATGGGTTGACCGGGAAAAACTGTATCAGGGGTTTTGAAGAACGGATGATGAGTGCTGTATTCCCTGAAGGCGTCGAGGCATGGCTTGCACGACTGAGCTCAATAGAAGCCGATCAGATTGAATGGGCATTCGGGTGGTTACCCGATACCGAAGTAATATATATGGCAGCCGAGGAGTGTTATATCCTTCTGATGGGGATCCGCAGTGTCCAACCATATGTCCCTCACCGTGTATTACGTCAACTAGGAAGGTTTCAGGTTATTCCTACCGATCAAGACCTAAGGAAGTACGCCATTGAGTTGAGCCCGGGAGTTGTCTTCCCCGAAGAGAAGGTTAGAAGGCTGTGGCACGAATGTCGGTTCCTTGAGCCTAAAACCATGGTCCGGGAGCTATCTAAGGGAAAGGTGGACCCAAAGTACAACGTGTGGTTCGGGAAAAGATTTCAGATTCGTCGGAAATGTTCTAAAAGAGCCCATGTCCAACAATTCACGGAAGATTCACGGGAACAATGGGATTGGTTAGCAAAGGAGGATGGGTACAGGACGAAGATTGGCAGGATAGAACAGCAGGTCCGGGACCTTCAGTTCGAGAAGAACATGCAAGCCGCCACCGACGAAGGAGACAAAAAGAAGTTGGCACAAGAAAATGACTTCTTGAGAGCTCAAGTCCAGCAAATGAAAAGAGATGCTGACAGACGGTCGAGGAGTCGGGCCGACGAAAAATTGATAAGGGGTTTGAGAAGCCAAGTCACCGACATCCAAAGAGAATTGGACGAGTCAAAAGCCCAAATAACGAGGATCCGTGCTAGCTGGAAAAAGGAGGCACATCAACATGCACTTCACCTAAAGCGGGTGGAAGAAGATTACACTGAGATCATCACTAGTCTGAGGGAAGCAAATGTTGTCCTCAGGGAGCGGGTTTTCAAGCAAGCCCAAGATGCCGGAACAGACCTCGACCGTTGCCACAATTTGATGGCCCGACTGCAAGGACAAGTGGATAGGCTCCTAGATCAAGTCACCAACAATGCTCGAAGATTGGGGGCGAAAAACCAACAAATAGAGCGGCTACTCGGAGAAAGGGACATGATCAAGGATAGAATTGGAGAAATCGGGCACTATGTCACCATGAAGTGCCTAGCTTGTGAACGAATGCCCCGCGCCGACCTTTTCGCTTCAATTATGGGTTATGTTCATCGGATCATGGAAGAGTTGAGGGAACTACACAAGGACCTCACACCGAGGCCTGCGGCAAGGCCGAATGATGCCTCGCAGGCCCCCAGGAGTTTTAGGGCATTAGATTTTTGATTGAAAATGTATTCTGAAATGTTGAGTCAAGCTAGTTGGCGTTTTTATCTTTACTTTCCCAAGTCAAGCATTTTTCTTTTGTTTTGCTGATTTTGTAAGACGTGTTTTGTAACTACACGGTTTTATTTGATATAAAAGTTACTGAATTTTGCCACAATCTTGTTACCAGAACTACGCTCGGTCTGATTCACGCGGGGTCGTGATACGTAGGCAATCCACATAAGATTCGACCACCACTAAAAAGAAAGAAAAAGAATCCAAAGGCTAAATAACAATAAGGCTTGCAAAGATAGTCGAAAAAGAAAAAAAAAGAGAAAAAGAAAAAGAAAAAAAGGCCGGAATGACGCATGTTAAAGAGTACACGTAGAAAGGGTTATTTGGTTAGGTGCATTGCATCCAACGTGCTATAACATATCTGTCAAACTCGGTGAACTAACAAGTTTGTTGCGTATTCCGGAAAGTTTAGCAGTTGGTTTGACAGAATATACTGGCCAGCCATCACTACCGTACTAGATCCAAAGGACCAGTTACAGTAAGCATGTCTAGTTCTGGCAAGAGTCTCGAGGAAGAAAAATCCGAGCTACAAATCATGAAAGAAGAGGTAGACCGGTTAAAACAACGGATAACAGAGATGCACCTGGCCTGGGCCAGGGAACAGTCTTCACCAAACCGCCCTACTCTCGCCTCAGCTCCGGAACATCCGCCCATCGATCCTTCGACAAGCGCCCCGATCTATCCATACTTTCAGGGGGAAAACCCATATGCCACCCACATTCCACCGACCAAACCAAATCCTCCTCCAGCCACCCCCGTTTTTGTGGCACCTCCACCTGCTCCTCTGCAAAGGCCGGCCAGCGAGCCATATGTTCAGATCCATGACAACTCTTACTATCCTCCGGAGCCTACTTTCAGGGCTCCTGAACC
This sequence comes from Nicotiana noctiflora, assembly GCA_032618575.1. Taxonomy (NCBI): domain Eukaryota; kingdom Viridiplantae; phylum Streptophyta; class Magnoliopsida; order Solanales; family Solanaceae; genus Nicotiana; species Nicotiana noctiflora. The sequence goes on along the minus strand of JASVEL010002702.1, from coordinate 106,401 downwards.
ACAATCACATACACCTCACTGGGATAATCCGGCAGAACCGGAAAAACACTTCCAAAGTTCGGAACACGAGGAAGTCGCCAGAAAAGTTAAAAGCCTGGAGCAGTCCTTCAGGAACATGCACGGTTTAGGCAACCAGGTCAGCGTCGCCTATAAGGATCTGTGTCCATTTCCGGACGTCCAGTTGCCAGCAGGGTTTAAAATGCCCAAATTCGACCTATACGAGGGGCATGGGGACCCGGTGGCCCACCTGCGAGGGTTTTGCAGTAAAATGAGAGGGGCCGGAGGACGGGACGAGCTTCTGATAGCCTACTTCGGCCAGAGTCCGGGAGGATCGGCGTTGGAGTGGTACACTAGACAGGATCCCAGTAGATGGTTTACGTGGGATGATCTGGCTCAAGCTTTTATCGGCCAGTTCCAATACAATCTTGAGATAATCCCCGACCGCCTATCATTGCTAAAATTAGAGAAGAAGCCTGCTGAAAGCTTCAGGGAATTTGGTTTCCGATGGAGGGAACAGGCGGCCAGGGTGGATCCACCGATGAGAGAGAGCGAGATGGTGGACTACTTCTTGCAGACATTAGAGCCCACCTACTTCGGACATCTGGTAACGTCCGTAGGCAAATCATTCACCGAGGTGATAAAAATGGGGGGTATGATCGAGGAGGGTTTGAAGGCCAACAAGATCATGAGCTACTCAGCACTGAAAGCCACCACTCAGGCTATCCAAAGCGGTACTGGAGGAGTACTGGGGAAGAAGAGGAGAGAGGAAGTGGCGGCCGTCGAGTCCGGGGCATGGTTCAAAAATAGAGGCCCCGCACCCCAATATAGCCCACCCCAACCTCACCACCAAAATTACCCCCACAACCCATATAACCACCCACAACATTATTATCCCACACCTGATCCCCATTTTACTGTCCACCATGCACAATCCTATTCTGCACCTCCTGTTCATGCACCGTGGCGTGCACCGAACCCCCAGAACAATCATCCACCCCCAAGAGCTTACAGAAACCCCTCGGGCGCGAGTTTCCGTCCGAACCAGGCATTCAGGGGCGACAGGGCGCCGAGGCCAAAGACTTTCACTCCCTTAGGAGAGTCTTATACCAGTCTGTTCCACCGGTTGAAACAAGTAGGTTTGCTAAGTCCGGTTGAAGCTAAGCTACCAAACCCCCTCCCGAAGAACCTGGACCATTCAGTAAATTGTGCTTACTGCTCGGGATGTCCGGGACACGATACAGAAAAGTGTTGGAGGCTAAAGACGGCCATCCAGGAGCTTATTGATACTCGCAGGATTGAAGTCCAGACTCCAACAGAGCCCAACATCAACCAAAACCCGCTTCCAACTCATCATGAGGCCAATATGATCGAGTTGGTACGGGTGGAGGAAGGAAAGGAGAAAACCTCTCAGACTGTAATGATGATTAAGTCTAGCGGGGCAGGAACGAGAAAAGGGCCAAGCTGTGATGAGTCGCCCGGTTGCAAGAAAGACATACCAGGAGAGTCGGAAGCAGGAAAGGAAAGTGTGAACGAAGTACCGGTGAAGCCGGCCAAGATAGTTGTACCAGGGGCAGCAATCAAGCCCATTTTTACAGTAGCAGGCGTTCGAATGGATCCTTTCGTCATCCGGCCAGCAGCGCAGTTGCCAGTAACTGATAGCCGGGCTATCCCATGGAATTATGCTCGGATTACAACGACCTACAGAGGAAAGGAGGTGAAAGAGGAAGTTTGTGAAGCCCAAGGGTTGACCCGCTCGGGGAGATGTTTTGCCCTTGCGGAATTGAGGAAGACCACTCCGGCAGTATTGAAAAAGCCGGTCACTGATGAAGAGGCAGAAGAATTCTTGAAAAAGATGAAGCTGCATGACTACTCTGTCTTAGAGCGGTTAAAGAAGACTCCGGCGCAAATATCATTGCTATCCTTGCTGATACATTCTGAAGAACATCGGCAAACATTGATGAAAGTCCTGAATGAGGCACATGTACCGGATAAAATCTCGGTGAGCCATTTGGAGAAGATCACCAATCGGATCTTCGAAGCAAATCGGATCACCTTCATCGATGATGAGTTGCCTGAGGAAGGCACTGAGCATAACAGGGCTTTATATCTTACGGTGAAGTGTGAAGAGGCGGTGGTTACCAAAGTCCTTGTCGATAATGGTTCCAGTGCTAACATTTGTCCTCTCTCTACACTGGGCAAATTGAAGGTAGACATCGGCAGGGTACGCGAGAACAGGGTATGTGTTCGAGGGTTCGACGGAGGAGGCAAAGCGTCGGTTGGTGACATAGTGCTAGTCTTGACAATCGGGCCAGTGGAGTTCACCATGGAATTCCAGGTGTTGGACATGGTGGTGTCATATAACCTCCTAATAGGGCGACCATGGATTCATGCCGCAAGAGCAGTTCCGTCCAGCTTACACCAGCTCGTCAAGTTTGAATGGGACCAGCAGGAGATCGTCGTCCATGGAGAGAACGATCCACAATCGGGCACCATCATTCCCTTTGTTGAAACAGAAGAAGATGTTGGGCCGTGGGTGTATCAGGTCTGCGATGTGGTGTCCGCCCACCGAGTTCCGGAAGGGGAATGTATTCCCGGCGACAGAACAATTACCGCGGATGTCATGGTGGCGCATGAAATGTTGCGACATGGTTTCGTACCCGGTAAAGGGCTAGGTGCATCTCTGCAAGGAATTATACAACCGGTATCGGTGGTCGAGAACTTGGGAACCTTCGGCTTGGGATTCCAGCCAACCTCAGAGGACATCCGGCGAGCAAAGAAGAGTAAGCAGAAGACATGGGTGCTCTCAAAACCTGTTCCACGCCTTTCCCAATCTTTTGTCAGGTCCGGAGCAAGAGGATATCCAGCGACAAAGATTCCCGGTCCTACGATCAGGCCAGATGAAGAGTTCTTCAGGAAGTTCGAGGACCTATTCACAGATGTATGTATGCTCGAAGACGGTGAAGGATCCAGTCATGCCGAGATACAATTTGTGGGACCAAAGGCAAAACTGAATAACTGGAAGGCTACTCCTCTCCCTGTCCGGAAGGAGTCTTGGTAGTTTGTCTTGGATTGTTTTTCTTTCGAAATTTTGTATTGGGGGTTTGTCCCCGGAGTAAAATCCCGTTTGTTTTGTTCATTTTTGATTTAAGTTTGCGGTTTGTTTTCCCTTTGTACAATTCCCATCAATGAAATTTGGTTCCTTCGTGTCTAATTTTGTTTATCTTTTCTTCTTTTTACTTTTCTGAACAGCCTTCTTGCAACCGATCTTAATGATATGGCGTGCTTAAAGATTAATCAACCCAGTCTAGAAAGTCAATCGGGTTTGGAAATAATAACACATGAAATAAGAAGTGACGAGAGCGAGTCGGAGTACGGCGATGATGAAGCCGTAGAAGAAATCGGTGAAGAATTAAGTCACTTCGAGGAAAAACCCAAACCGAATTTAAATGATACCGAGGCCGTTAATCTAGGGAATGCGGATGACGTCAAAGAAACCCGGATAAGTGTCCATATTGAACCCAATTTGAGAGAAGAATTGGTCAAAACACTCATGGAGTTTAAAGATATTTTCGCATGGTCGTACGACGACATGCCAGGACTCAGCACTGATCTAGTGGTTCATAGATTACCCACCGATCCGGCATATCCTCCCGTCAAGCAAAAGCTGCGGAAATTCAAGACGGAGATGAGTGTGAAGATTAAGGAGGAGGTAACCAAGCAGTTGCAGGCGAAAGTCATTCGTGTCACTCGATACCCTGAATGGTTGGCTAACGTAGTACCGGTGCCAAAGAAAGACGGAAAGATCAGAGTATGCGTGGACTATCGCAATCTCAACAAGGCAAGTCCTAAGGATAACTTCCCGCTTCCCAATATCCATATCCTGATTGATAATTGCGCCGGACGCGAAATTGGATCCTTTGTGGACTGTTATGCGGGATATCATCAGGATTTTGATGGATGAAGAGGACGCAGAAAAGACGGCTTTTATCACACCGTGGGGGACTTATTGCTACCGAGTGATGCCGTTTGGTTTGAAGAATGCGGGAGCAACATATATGAGGGCGATGACTACGGTATTCCATGACATGATACACAAGGAAATTGAGGTGTACGTGGATGATGTGATCATAAAATCTAGGCGTCAAGAAGACCATGTTGCCGACCTCGGGAAGTTCTTTCAAAGACTTCGAAGATACGACATCAAGCTCAATCCGGCCAAATGCGCATTCGGAGTTCCATCGGGAAAGTTGCTAGGATTCATCGTCAGGCCGACGGGGCATTGAGTTGGACCCCTCCAAAATCAAGTCCATTCGGGAGTTACCCCCGCCGAAGAATAAAACAGAGGTAATGAGTCCGTTGGGAAGGTTGAATTACATCAGGTAGGTTTATTGCCCAACTTACGGCAACTTGTGAACCCATATTCCGCCTATTGAAGAAAGACGCCGCGATAGAATGGACGACGGAATGTCGGGAAGCGTTTGACCGAATCAAAGGGTATCCGTCAAATCCACCCGTACTAGTTCCGCTCGAACCGGGTAGACCCCGATTCTTTATCCGACGGTTCTGGGAGAATTCGTTCGGCCGCGTATGGGGCGGCATGATCTTACCGGGCAGGAAGGAACGGGCCATTTACTACCTCGGTAAGAAGTTCACGGTCCACGAGGTCAAGTACACTCATCCAGAAAAGACATGTTGCGCCCCGACTTGGGTAGCCCAAAGGCCGAAACACTACTTGTCTTCTTACACCACTCACCTCAATTTCGCGGTCGGATCCGTTGAAGTATATTTTCCGAGAAACCCATGCCTACGGGGAGGTTAGCAAAATGGCAAATATTACTTACGGAATTCGACATCATATACGTGACAAGGACGGCTATGAAAGCTCAAGCCCTGGCCGATCACTTGGCTGAAAATCCCGTTGATGACGAATACGAACCTTTGAGGACGTATTTTCCAGATGAGGAAGTATTGCAGATTGAGGGGTTGGAACTAACCAAGGATCCAGGATGGAAGCTCTTCTTCGATGGAGCGGCAAACGCAAAAGGAGTCGGAGTAGGGGCCGTGCTCATATCTGAAACAGGACATCATTATCCTGTTACTGCTCAGCTGCGTTTTCACTGTACCAATAACATGGCTGAGTACGAGGCATGTATCTTGGGGTTGCGATTAGCAGTGGACATGGATGTACAGGACGTCTTGGTCTTGGGGGACTCGGACCTTCTGGTACATCAGATTCAGGGAGAATGGGAAACCAGAGATTTAAAGCTTATCCCGTATCGTCGGTGTTTGCATGATTTGACTAAGCGTTTCCGGTCGGTAGAATTCAGACATATCCCAAGGATGCATAATGAGGTTGTCGATGCTCTAGCTACTTTAGCGTCGATGCTACATCACCCGGATAAAGTTCGTGTCGATCCGTTGCATATCCAGATCCGGAATCAACATGCTTATTGTAATGTGATAGAGGAAGAGGTGGATGGTGAGCCGTGGTTTCATGATGTCAAGGAATACCTCAGGTTAGGAGTATACCCAGAGCAAGCAACTGGAGATCAAAAGCGAGCTATTCGGCGGTTGGCGAACGGATTTTTCCTTAGTGGAGGGGTGCTGTACAAAAGAACCCCGGATTTGGGATTGTTGAGATGTATAGATGCAAGTCAAGCCACAACAGTGATGACAGATATACACTCGGGAGTTTGCGGACCACACATGAGCGGATACGTATTGGCGAAGAAGATTCTTCGAGCAGGATATTACTGGCTCACGATGGAGCGGGATTGTATAAGTTTCGTGCGAAGATGCCATCAGTGTCAGATACACGGAGATTTGATTCATTCTCCGCCGACTGAATTGCATACAATGTCGGCACCATGGCCGTTTGTCGCATGGGGTATGGATGTTATTGGACCTATTGAGCCTGCGGCTTCCAATGGTCACAGGTTCATTCCGGTAACGATTGATTATTTTACCAAGTGGGTGGAGGCCAAAACATTCAAATCAGTGACCAAGAAGGCGGTGGTGGACTTCGTACACTCCCACATCATTTGTAGGTTTGGAATTCCAAAGATGATCATTACGGATAACGGTGCAAATCTTAACAGAGTGGATTGATGAAAGAGGTATGTCAACAGTTCAAGATTACACACCGAAATTCCACACCGTATCGCCCAAAAGCAAACGGTGCGGTCGAGGCGGCAAACAAGAACATAAAGAAGATATTGAGGAAAATGATAGAAGGGTCTAGGCAGTGGCATGAAAAGTTACCATTTGCGCTGTTGGGTTATCGCACTACCGTCCGGACTTCGGTGGGTGCAACGCCTTACTTGTTGGTATACGGGACTGAAGCAGTAATACCCGCAGAAGTTGAGATTCCATCCCTCCGAATCGTCGCTGAAGCTGAGATTGATGACGACGAGTGGGTCAAAACCCGATTAGAGCAGATTGAGCTTGATCGATGAAAAGAGATTGACAGCAGTATGTCACGGCCAATTGTATCAAAAGAGAATGGCGAGAGCATATAACAAGAAGGTACGTCCCAGGAGATTTGAAGTGGGACAGCATGTGCTGAAGAGAGTTCTACCACATCAGGCCGAGGCGAAAGGCAAGTTCGCTCCAAATTGGCAGGGACCTTTTGTGGTGACTAGAGTATTATCCAACGGCGCTCTATGTCTGACTGATGTCGAGGGAAGATGCACCGATATGGCTATCAATTCTGATGCAGTCAAGAGATATTATGTGTAAATTCTTTAATGCATTTGTCAACGTTTGGTTTCGTTTGTGTGTATTTGGCATTTTTTCGGAGAATGAAATGACAGAGGCAATCTTTCTACTACCCAAACACTTTAACCTTTGTTTCCCCATTTGAGCCTTAATTGTTCTTTCACATACCCTCTTTCGGAATCATCAAGGAAGATGTGTAACAGAATAGAAAAGAAACAAAGAAGTAATACAAGAAAAAGTGAACTACGTTCGACCTGATTCCTCGAGAAGGATACGTAGGCGCCACACGGCTCGGTCATAATAAAATAAAAATCAAAAATCCCCCAAGCAATAAAGCTGGGGCAGAAGTCATTGTTTTTGTTGGAAAGATAGTGTGGATTCCGAAAGTTGTAACAAGCTAACCGTTGAGGCTAAACCCCTTTCTTCGGCCTCACGCGCAGAAACCATATCAAGAACCAGAAAGACCTCTCGATCAGTATTTGAGAAGTGCCAAGTCATGTGAATGAAAGCCAAGAGTGACATCCCGATCCTCGATTGAATTCAGGATGCACAAACCAAAAGGGGATAACGCTCTAGAGAGAATCTCAGGGGCGATACCCCGCCGCAAGGAAAGAAAGCATAAACGAGAGAGTCTTAACGGTGAAAACCCTCGCGGGCACCTTAAGGCGAAGGAAGTCGAGAGAAGTAAAATGAGAGAGTCTTACGGTGAAAACCGTTACGGGCACCTTAAGGCGACGGGAGATAGAGAGAAATGAGAGAATCTCATTAGTGAAAACCCTTTGAAGGGCGCTGAGAGGTGACAGGATGAGATGGTTACAAGATGTCTGCATGAGACAAGGTTGGGACACCCGTTTACCTCTAGCAGGACGCGGTATCAGAAAGGGATTGACATGAATAGACTGGTTAGTTTAATCTCAAAGGCGCGGCATAACATTGGATCAGGCACACATTCAGATAAGTTTTCCTATTTTTGAGTTCAGAAAAGTTTTTCTCTTCTTTTGTCATTTGCGGTCGGTATTCTTTTCTTTTCTTTCATTTTTCGAAAATTGATTTTTCAAAGCTTACTACCAAGTCTCCCAAAGCAGTATATTGAAAGTGAATAGGCATTGGAACAAGGCAATGAGACGGAAGTCGTTACGATAGTGAGATTGGGATGACAGGCCGAGTGGAAGGTTCGCAAGAATTATGGAGTATGATGGACACATGTGGCATGTCCGAAAGATGATTTCACGCAACAGATCACCGGCTTAAAAAGAGTCGGACCAAACCAAAGAGTGGAATAAAAGGAAAAGATGAGAGGTCGTTCGTAGAAAAAGCATCTTCCCAAGCAAGCGTCAACGTCGTCCTCAAAGTTCGAGAGAGGCCAAGCGGCTGAAAGAGAATGGCCTCAACAAGAGTGGCACGACCACTCGCGGCATTTTGAAACTAACAATTTTTCTTTGATTTAAAGCAGGAAAAGAGGGTCCGACGGCAGAAAAGCATACCGTCCAGAAGTTTATCACACTGGGGCAGAAAATTTTCTCCTGTTGCGAAAATTTTCTGGAAAGCAAGACTCAGAGGATAAGTGTAGAAAGCAACACAAGACGGGGTGATCTTTGAGCCGGGTATCATCTCCAGCAGTTATTGGAAAAAGAAAAATGGCTTCGAGATTCCCCCAGCGGTATTACATCCTATAATTTGATCAAGGAAACAAAAGCGTGAGTCCCAGAAGAGGTAGGGGAAGAAGGAAGAGAATGAGGGGTGAAGGAAACAAAGAATACTTCCTCGGCAGCATCACCCCCAGCAGGCGAGTAAACAGTTCCAAAAATATCCCCAGCAGCCAGAAGAAAAGTAATACGACCGGGGAAAGAAATTCCAAGACAGGATAATCCAGAAGAGAAGGTGGTCCGAGAGGTAACGCAGGAACAAGGATAGGGCACCAGAGGCAAAGGAAGGTAATCAAGATAGGATGAAAATCAGTGAAGTAGTAGTTGAAGTCGGGGAGCCCGCCCGGAGAATGGAGTGGCGATTTAATTTTGAAGTAGTTAGTTGAAGTCGGGGAGCCCGCCCGGAGAATGGAGTGGCGATTTATTTTGAAGTTATAGTTGAAGTCGGGGAGCCCGCTCGGAGAATGGAGTGGCGATTTAATTTTGAAGTTGTAGTTGAAGTCGGGGAGCCCGCCCGGAGAATGGAGTGGCGATTTAATTTTGAAGTTATAGTTGAAGTCGGGGAGCCCGCCCGGAGAATGGAGTGGCGATTTAATTTTGAAGTAGTAGTTGAAGTCGGGGAGCCCGCCTGGAGAATGGAGTGGCGATTTATTTTGAAGTTATAGTTGAAGTCAGGGAGCCCGCCTGGAGAATGGAGTGGCGATTTAATTTTGAAGTTGTAGTTGAAGTCGGGGAGCCCGCCTGGAGAATGGAGTGGCGATTTATTTTGAAGTTATAGTTGAAGTCAGGGAGCCCGCCCGGAGAATGGAGTGGCGATTTAATTTTGAAGTTGTAGTTGAAGTCGGGGAGCCCGCCTCTGGAGAATGGAGTGGCGATTTAATTTTGAAGTTGTAGTTGAAGTCGGGGAGCCCGCCCGGAGAATGGAGTGGCGATTTAATGTTGAAGTTGTAGTTGAAGTCGGGGAGCCCGCCCGGAGAATGGAGTGGCGATTTAATTTTGAAGTTGTAGTTGAAGTCGGGGAGCCCGCCCGGAGAATGGAGTGGCGATTTAATGTTGAAGTTGTAGTTGAAGTCGGGGAGCCCGCCTCTGGAGAATGGAGTGGCGATTTAATTTTGAAGTTGTAGTTGAAGTCGGGGAGCCCGCCCGGAGAATGGAGTGGCGATTTAATTTTGAAGTTGTAGTTGAAGTCGGGGAGCCCGCCCGGAGAATGGAGTGGCGATTTAATTTTGAAGTTGTAGTTGAAGTCGGGGAGCCCGCCTCTGGAGAATGGAGTGGCGATTTAATTTTGAAGTTGTAGTTGAAGTCGGGGAGCCCGCCCGGAGAATGGAGTGGCGATTTAATTTTGAAGTTGTAGTTGAAGTCGGGGAGCCCGCCCGGAGAATGGAGTGGCGATTTAATTTTGAAGTTGTAGTTGAAGTCGGGAGCCCGCCCGGAGAATGGAATGGCGATTTAATGTTGAAGTTGTAGTTGAAGTCAGGAAGCCCGCCCGGAGAATGGAGTGGCGATTTAATGTTGAAGTTGTAGTTGAAGTCGGGGAGCCCGCCCGGAGAATGGAGTGGCGATTTAATGTTGAAGTTGTAGTTGAAGTCGGGGAGCCCGCCCGGAGAATGGAGTGGCGATTTAATTTTGAAGTTGTAGTTGAAGTCGGGGAGCCCGCCCGGAGAATGGAGTGGCGATTTAATTTTGAAGTTGTAGTTGAAGTCGGGGAGCCCGCCCGGAGAATGGAGTGGCGATTTAATTTTGAAGTTGTAGTTGAAGTCGGGGAGCCCGCCCGGAGAATGGAGTGGCGATTTAATTTTGAAGTTGTAGTTGAAGTCGGGGAGCCCGCCCGGAGAATGGAGTGGCGATTTAATGTTGAAGTTGTAGTTGAAGTCGGGGAGCCCGCCCGGAGAATGGAGTGGCAATTTAATTTTGAAGTTGTAGTTGAAGTCGGGGAGCCCGCCCTGAAGAATGGAGTGGCGATTTAATTTTGGAGTAGTAGTTGAAGTCGGGGAGCCCGCCCGGAGAATGGAGTGGCGATCTGTTTTAATTTGGTAGAAGAAAGCGGTAGAATGTAACAAAAATCCTCCGGCATGAATCCAAGTTCATAAGAAGAGAAGAAGCATCGGAAGGAACGCCAAGTCAGGACAAGATGGCAAGGAGCGCGACGAGATCAAGTTAAAAAGGATAGATAAGAACTTGTAGTACTGTAACTTAGTCTAGCTTCTTGTTTTTGTTGCCTAGCGCGGTGTAACAAGGAAATCAGCTAAGCAGTGGTAACAGCAGTAACAGCGGCAACAGCAGTAACAGCGAGATCGCAACGGGCATGGTAGTCCCAGCTACCAGAACTTCCCGAACTACATTGACCTGATTCCCTTTTAGCCAGGGATATGTAGGAGACCTTTGAAGCAAGGTTCGGTCAAAACTTTTCCAAAAATGCTTCATACGGAGTGTTCGAATAGGCAAAAATCGCTTATATCCGCTCATTTATCTTTGCACGAAAACTCTGCGTGTTTACGCGCAAAGAGGGGCAGCTGTGAGCACGTGATTTTTGCCTTACTTGAGAAGTACTCCCAGAAAATTCAAAAAAATAAAAATAGTTTCGTGTTGGGCATGATTTTTGTGATTTTGTGTTATTTTATCTTTTTGTGTGCACGTTTATTTATTTAAATTAAAAATACAAAAATATATGCTAGGTTTTGCATTTTTAGTGTTTGATATCGAAGGCATGTGATTTACATTTTTGGGTGATATGTAATTGTGTGCGTTAATCGTAGTAAAAAACGGCAGTGTTATAGGTTAGTATATATACATATGTGTGTATATATATATATATATATGTATATATATACATATATATATATATATATACACATACATATAATACATCATGAAGATCCGATCTGGGCCAAATTCAGTTTAAAAGCCAGGCCCAAACGGATTTCTTCTAATCCAGCCCAAATACCCGTCCAGCTTCAGCCTGTGTAACACTTGATCTGGACCGTTGGATTTTATTATCCAACGGCCCAGATTAATCCTTCAATTCTAATATGCATTCAGCCTATGATTTAACCAACGACGTCGTTGGGTTTAAGTGAGGGGATCCTGATCGTTGATCGTAAATGATCCAACGATCAGGATTCAATCTCATCTCTGGTATATATTCCTCATTCCATACCCCGCCCCCCCAAGCCAGACCCCCCCCTCTCCCTTCACCTCCCTCAGAAGCTCTCAAAGACCAGGCGTAACGCCGCCCTCTTCCGCCGTGCCCCGCCTGCCGGAAATCGCCTCACGGCGGTTCCGGTAGGCCAATCAAACCCAAACCAACGCCAAAACCTTCCCCTCACCTCCCCCATCACGATCCCAGCCTCCATTAACCTCGAATCATGCCGGAGCTCCTCGAATCTTCATTTGAAGATTCGAGTCAAACTCGAACCTATGCCAAATCACCCCAAATTCACACCACGGTCTCCTCACACCTCCCCCACACTCCCAATGACATTGGTTTGCTTCGAATCTAACCAAAAATGCAAAAGCCCCAAATCCGAGCCCAAGAACCCTAATTTTGAAGAAACTCAATTCAAGCCGGATTAGCCGCAATTGAAGTCCAAGGGACTTTAGTCTAGGTGTTCTCAATCGAGAACATCTCGATTAAAGCCCGTTTGGCTTCAATAATTCCACATCTTAGTTCGAAGTTTGGTCGGCAGATTTCTTGCAAGGTATTCATTCCTTCTTTTAGTCGATTCAATGCGATTTTTGTGAATATGTGTGTTTGTTTTATTCATTGTTTCAATTCTCATCTAGCATGCTTCTCATTTCTCATAACAATCGATTTGTTCTCCTCCTTTGAGGCCTTTTATTTGGCCAATTCCCTCTGTTTTTAGTTGTTAAGATGAATCATAGGTTCAATGTGATTAAAGTCGTCAGGGAAATAGTTCGTAATATTAATCCCTTGAATCTGCCTGATGCAATTCACTGGTGTAGAGCTTGTTACTGTTTGATTCAGATTAAAGGGGGATAATTGGTTGTAGTTAATAGGTTAATTGTTTAATCACAAGGGCTAGTGGAACTGAGCACTGCAGGGCATCCCACTGAGGCTCCTGCCACCAGCATTGTTTAATGCTGAGTCCATACTTTGGACAGTAGACAGTGGGTTGCAGGGAATATGATGGGTTGGGAAGTCAGGGTAGGGGGTAACCTTAGGGGCAGGTGTTCTGGAGGGACTTTTAGCTATAAATATAGCATCAAACTGAACCTATAGGGATATAGATGGACATTGATGCATACATACAGACCTTAGAGAGCACACTGAGAGAAACCTGGAGAGAAATATAGGCAAGCAAGAACACCTTGTGATACACAGATACAAAGATACAAAAGAGGCTACTGTTTCATTGGCTTTTGGGCAGTTTCGTGTGTTTGATCCAGTGTCTGAGACTTGGTCGCTGGTTTGGTTGTTGATCTTGCTGTTGGTAGTGCTGGACCTTTGCGTTAGCTGTGTTGAGTGTGTGGTGTTGCTGGTCCAGTTTGTTGCCACTGGTTGTTTGATACTGCTGGGTTGATTTGGTGTTGTTGGTCCATTATTTTGTTGGTTGGTTGGTCTATTTGGTTGCTGCTTGGTTTGTTGTTGCTGTTAGTCTTTGTGTTGTGGCTGTGTGTTGTTGTTGTTGTGTCTTCATTGCTGCTGGTTCACTGGATTGCTGCCACTGTTTAGTGTCTGCTATTGGTCTAGTTGAGGGCTGCCATTAGTGGTTGTTGCTGTGGTATTCATTTGGTGCTGTTTGGTCAGTAGTGTTGTTACTCTTGGTCGTTTGTATTGCTGGCTGGTTGTTTGATACTGCTGGGTCGATTTGGTGCTGTTGGTTCATTATTTTGTTGGTTGTTGGTCTATTTGGTTGCTGGTCTATTGGATTGATTTACTGTTGCTGTTACTGCTCCTGCTACTGTTACTGCATTGCTATTGCTCACTCTTCCTTGTTCTTCCGCATTCCAGGTACACACCTCTGTTATTGTAGTTCCTTGGTTCGAAAGAATGAAGTTTGAAGCTTATGCATAAAGTCTATTGAAACATGTAGTCGCCTAAAGTTCTTATGTTTAAGTACATTCTGTTATTCTCCAATTAAGCTTGTACTGTTAGTTTTGGTTATGGAAAAGTGTAGCTAGGCCAAAAATACACTGTCGTTAGATAAGCACGTAAACCTGAATTAGTCCGTTGTATCTCTATTCAATCTTCTCTGCTCGTGTGTGATATCTCCAAATCTGTTAACGTTAGACCTTACGCTAAAAGCAAGATTAGCTAGGGAGTTGTTACTCAACGGAATGACGTAATTAGATTAAAAGAGTCGGGGGTGCATTTCATGTGACCCGACCCCAATTTCGGGCAAAAGTAAATAAAGCATGTCATGAACCACAGGCGCATTTCATGCGATGTGGTTCGTAGCAAGTTTTAAGTAATTTGGAATCAACTCTTAAGTAAGATATAGTGAGATGTAGTTCGCTTTAGATTTGAATCCAAGGTACGTCTCGCCCAATAGTTACACTAATCACATAGCCGTCATAAATATACATATAAATACTTAGGTTTCGAGATGCGTCGTTTCTTAACGAATATCACGCCTTTCTCAACAGTGTAAATAAGTAGTCGATCCGGGCACACATTTTAGTTTTACCTTTTTAAATACGGGTGTGCCTTTCATGTGACCCAAATCTAAACCCCGAAATGTTGAATAAAAATACGTTGAGGATCCGGGTGCATTTCATGTGACGTGATTCGAAAGCATATTTTTAAGCAACTTTCTCTTTCGTAAATCACAACCAATAATAAAAGTGGTAAAAGGGGTATTAACTTGCACTAAAGTACATAATTGTAAAAAGCAGATAGATAAGCCAAACACGACAGTTGAGCGACCGTGCTAGAACCACGGAATTCGGGAATGCCTAATACCTTCTCCCGGGTTAATAGAATTCCTTATCCGGATTTCTGGGTTCGCGGACTGTTAAATAGAGTCATTCTTTTCCTCGATTCGGGATTTAACCGGTGACTTGGGACACCATAAAATCTCCCAAGTGGCGACTCTGAAGTAATTAAAATAAATCCCATCTCGATTGTCCTTTAATTGGAAAAACTCTTTGCATCCTTGCGGGTGCGTAAAAAAGAGGTGTGACAACGGGTCGAGCTATTATTGATATCTGCGAAGGAAAGATAAATATGAGAGTAGGTGACCGAGTGGAGGTATTCAATGTTTATAGAGTACTGAAGTTACCAACCCTTTATGAAGAGTTATCCATGATCTCAATGGTGGAGAGTGATACGATATCATTAATTCCCTATATAAGCCTTGTAGAACATGTTGAACGAGTATTGATTGGGTATATTGAAAATAGTGAAGATGAAAGAATAGGAGAAATCGAGCAAGTGCTAGATATGTTCTACAGCTATGTACATGGGTTCAGAAAATTTGAAAAGTTGGACAGGCCTGTTACTTTGACTCTCCCTAGGCCATCTATTAAAGAAGCTCCGAAGCTAGAACTTAAGCCACTTCTAGTGCATCTGCGCTACGCTTATTTGGGAAACTCTGAGACACTGCCCGAAATTATTTAATCCAGCTTGACCAGTATTCAAGAAGAAAAATTGCTCAGAGTCCTCCGCGAGCATAAAAGGGCCATTGGGTGGACTATAGATGACATCTAAGGTATTAGTCCATCGTTTTGCATGCATAAAATCTTTCTAGAGGATGGACACCGTCCCAATGTAGAGTAGCAAAGGAGATTGAATCATATCATGAAGGATGTTGTGAAAAAGGAAGTAATCAGGTTGCTCGATGCAGGTATCATTTTTCCCATTTCTAATAGCAACTGGGTAAGCCCGGTTCAATGTGTGACCAAAAAGGGAGGAATAACTATAGTTAAGAACGAGAAGAATGAGCTAATCCCCACTCGCATTGTTACGGGATGGAGAGTCTGCATTGATTATAGAAGTCTCAATCAGGCAACTCGCAAGGATCAGTTCCCACTCCCATTCATAGATTAAATGCTAGACAGGTTAGCCGGGCATGAATATTATTGCTTCCTCGATGGTTATTTAGGATACAACAGATTGTCATATGCCTAGAGTATCAGGAGATGACTATTTTCACTTGTCCTTATGGCACTTTTTCCTTCAAGCTAATGCCGTTCGGTCTTTGTAATGCACCAGCCACTCTCCAAGGAGGTATGATGGCTATTTTCACTGACATAGTGGAAACATTCGTGGAAGTGTTTATGGATGACTTTTTAGTTTTTGGGTATTCTTATGATGATTCTTGAAGAATTTAAGCAAGCTACTAGCCTGTTGTGAAGAAATAAATCTGGTACTAAATTGGAAAAAGTGCCACTTTATGGTACAAGAAGGCATCGTGATGGGTCACATAGTATCTAGGAGCGGCATTGAAGTAGATAAAGCAAAGGTGGAGGCATTTGAAAAACTACCTCCACATATTTCTGTGAAGGGTGTCCCGAGTTTCTTGGGACACGCGGGTTTCTATCGGCGCTTTATTAAAGATTTTTCAAAAATTTCTACTCCCTTGTGCAGGTTGCTTGAAAAGGATGTGATATTAAACTTTGATGATACATGCCTCAACGCATTTGAAGAACTTAAAAAGAAGTTGGTGACTGCTCCCATTATTGTGGCACCGGATTGGTCTTTACCTTTTGAACTTATGTTTGATGCGAGTGATCATGCTATCGGGCAGTGTTAGGCTAGAGAAAGGACAAGGTGTTTTATTTAATCTACTATACGAGTAAAAATCTTGATGATGCCCATCTGAATTACACCACCATTGAGAAGGAGTTGTTAGCCGTTGTGTGAGCCTTTGAGAAATTTCGGGCATACTTAGTGGGAACAAAAGTCATAGTACATATCGTTCATGCCGCTATCAGGTATTTGTTTACCAAAAAGGAGTCTAAGGCTAGATTTATGCACTGTTTTTTATTGCTGCAGGAATTTGATATAGAAATACAAGATCGAAAGGGGGCAGAGAACCAGGTAGCTGACCATCTATCAAGGTTGGAAAACCACGACCACGTGGAGGAGGGTGGCCAAGTTAAAGAAGCATTTCTTGATGAGCAACTTTTTGCTATAACCCAAGACCCTCCCCTATGGTACGCAGACTATGTAAATTATCTGGTGAGTGGGGTACTTCCTCTTGAAATTGAATCTGAAGCTAGAAAGAGGTTTTTACATGATGTGAATTTCTACTACTGGGATGAGCCTTATTAATTTGAGCAATGTGCTTATCAGTTGATGAGTAGATCTATTCCTGAAAAAGGGGTAGAATTGGTGTTGTATGATCGCCACGCATCACCTTATAGGGGACATCATGGAGGAGATATAACAGTTGCAAAGGTGCTACAATCCGGCCTCTTTTGGCCGATTTTATTCAAGGATGCCCATGCATTCGTTAAGAAGTGTGACCAATGGCAGAGAACGGGAACAATCACAAGAAGGCATGAGATGCCTTTAAATAACATTCTAGAAGTTGAGCTTTTTTATGTGTGGGGGATAGATTTTATGGAGCCATTTCCACCGTCCAGAAGAGACACATACATTTTGCTAGCCGTTGACTATGTGTCAAAATGGGTGGAGGCAATTTCTTTGCCAATGAATGATGCCATGGTGGTAGTTGCGTTTGTGAAAAAGAACATATTCTCGAGATTTGGGACTACACGAGTGTTAATCAGTGATGAAGGGACTCATTTTAGTAATGGATTGTTGAATAACCTTCTATCTAAATATGGAGTTCGCCACAGAGTTGCCACAACATACCATCCGCAAACAAGTGAGCTAGCTGAGGTGTTAAACATAGAAATCAAGCAAATATTGGAGAAGGCGGTGAGTGTGAATAGAAAACATTAGGCTGCAAAGTTGGATGATGTTTTATGGGCATATAAGACTGCATACAAAACACCAATTGGAGCGTCTCCTTACAAATTGGTGTATGGGAAGGCATTTCACTTGCTCGTTGAGCTGGAATGCAAGGCATACTGGGCCATTAAGAAGTTGAACATGGACCTTGAAGCTGCAAGTGAGAAACGACTTATGCAGTTGAATGAATTAGACGATTTCAGGTTGTACTCATATGAAAATGCTAAGCTATATAAAGAAAAGACAAAAAAATGGCATGATAAGCATATCAAGTCGCGTCACTTTGAGCCAGGCCAACAGGTATTGCTATTCAATTCTAAACTAAAGCTATTCCCTAGGAAGCTAAAGTCGAGATGGTGAGGTCCGTTTGAGGTGTTGAGAGTTACTCCCTATGGTGCAATCGAGTTGTGATCTTTATATGGGGAAAGCAAATTTATATGGTGCACTTTAATATATTGTGTCTTGTTTCAGCTAGTGGATATGAAGTAATAGAGTGCTTAAAGAATAATGGAGTATTTATGTGATGAAATTGTTTGTGAATAAGAAGTGGTTTGAAGAATTTGCGCAGAAAAATTGCTCATGTGATGTGTTAAAGTGCTTAGGAGGTTGAGTCGCTATTCCTAAATATATCATACCCGTCCCTTAGCCCACATTACAACCAGAAAAAAAGTCTTAATTGATTTTGGGTCGGGCTAGCCTACATTAGTACATATTTACATTAAGGGCAAGCCTGTGGTAACAATTGCATGCATGTGACTTCATTTTTAAGAGTGAGCGTTTTCATTGATATACGTGAGTGTATGACTCAAATATGTGGATTGAATTCAGTTTTTGTTGATGTGATTGTGAGGGCATATGATTCATGATGGAAAAGCAAGTCTTGACGTCTGTGTAGAGTACTTTGAGGAAGTATGAATATTGCATGGCACTTGAGAGTCGGCTTTGAGGCTAGGATTGTTCACTGCTAGGCGTACTGTATGCATATTGTTCTAGGTGTAATGTGTTAGGGCAAATGGTTGAGTGAAGGATTATGTTGAGGGTATAGTTTGATATTTCGAGGACTAGCAATGAATTAAGTGTAGGGTGTTGATAATAGGTAAAATCTAGATGATTTAGCTATTGTTTATGCTTCTGCTTAATTACATTTCAATGACATAATATGGTTATTTGATGAAAAATAGGCTCTAATTGTGATTTGTGTACATTGCAGGGTGAGGAGCTTATATGATTCTTTCAAGAGGTTATTGAAATGATTTATGGGCAAAAACAATCCCTCAGAGTTGAGTGCGTGCAAGAACAAGACGGAAAATTAGAAGAAATCAAGTTCCAGGTGCGCGAAACATTCGCGAAGTCGCGCGGTGTTCGCACAGGTTAAAAGCTGAGACAGAAAGGGTGCGTAAAACATGCACGAAGTCGCGCAGATGTCGTCCGAGAAAATACACTGGTTAGGGGTAAAATTGGAAAGCTGGAAAGAAACCTACTTAACCTATTTAAAGTCAAGCTCGCCCAAGAACAAATCATCAAGGTTTTCATAGTATAATGCAAGGAATCGAGAGGCAAGAGGCAAGGAGGAGTTTGGACTATCAAGTTCTTCTTTTCTTTGCATAGTCTTTATTATTTTGTGATTTGAACCTAATTGTGATGCACACTAGCATGAGTAGCTAAAACCCATCGTTCTGGGGTTGTTCTTTAGCCATGAATTGTCGTTCGACATTAACTTAAACTTGATTATAATTCATTCAAATATAGTTGTTTCTTGAATTATGAGTTTCATTGCTTAATTGTCTGGCCAGCAGTTAGGTTCTATCTACTATCTATGCTATGCTTGGGAAAGCCGTGTTTAGATTAGAGAAAAATTGAAGAGAGCATGATCTTAACCCTTAGGGGGAGTGTATTTGTGGTTAGGATAGGAATATACCTAATCACCATGCTTAAGTAAATATCGTAATCTTAATACATTTTTAATAGATTAATTTCATAGGAATATAGGTGAGTGGTACTTCGGGAGAAGGCTATGAGAGCATCTATCGATTTATTAGCAATCATGAGCGAATTATATGAAAAGGCAGAGTTAATTAGAACACAATACGATTGGTTAATCGATCATAACCCTGGAATACTTGTCTCTATTGAGTACACAATAATCAACTCGTTACTTGATAATTTAGTTGCTACTTAGAATTATAGTTATCATATTTAAACTCTTGAACTTGAATTTAGCTTGACGGAATAACGATATTGGTGTTAGTGAGTAGTTGATATAAGTCTCTATGGGTTCGATACTCGACTTGTCATTTTATTACTTGTATGACCACGTATACTTGCGTGTGTGTTTGGGAGCAACAGTTTCATAAAAAACAAATGGGTGATAGAGGAATTAGGCGTAATTAGTTTGTTAGTTAAAGATTTTTTAACGAGCGTGTGATAAGCTACGGGTAGAATATTAGGGTTAGAAGACATACGTATGGGTCCCGTGCCGCCATTATCAATTTGTATGATTGGACATTGCTTGTGATAGGTGATTTTGCTCTAGAGCGATTTTGGGGGGGGGATGACTGTTTGCCAATCGCTACTATCCTGATTGGAATGTTTTTGTTGATAATGGGTGGTATTTTGGGTAACTTTTGAAGTTGAAGGTTCATATCGTAAAGGGGTGCGCATAGTTTTGGTGATGGATGACATGGGAGCTGACGGTGATGAACAGAAACTTTTTGTGTGGCCGAGTTGACTACAAATTGTACAAAGCATATTGAAACCTTCATTAACTATTTGTTGTTTGTGGGAACCAATATATACATGTGTTTTGAGGGGAATTTCCAACGGAACTTCTATACATATTCTTGCATATCGACGTCTTGTGGTTGCCGACATGTAGGTGTCAACTTTGAGTAGTGAGCCAATTTTTGCCCCTACTCGTTGAAGTATTCCAAAGGCGTAGAACTCCGTAGGTAGTTCAGGTAATCTTAACCAAATGGATGTGTATGTGAGTTGTGTGCTTGAAGCTATGAATTTAGGTTCCCATTTGCGGATGGAGAGGAAGTAGTTGAGGACAAACCAAGGTCCATCATGGAGGGAGTGAGCATATTTTCTTCTTTTTGGAACTTCACTAGGTAGAATCACACCCTAGGTCTATTAGAGGTAGTTCCTCTTTGAGTTTTCATTGAGTTGTTAGTTTAGAGCGTAGTATTTGGTCCCCACTTTCCTGCCATGCACTTTGACAATGACAGTATTTTCAAGGCAAGTATAATCGTTATTTATTGGCGGAGGTGAGTGGCATGAAGGTGTCTCTGTCGTGGTCGTTTGTTATTTCGTCGGTGAAGTCAATATGGGAGTGTATTTGTTTGCAGGTGTTGGGTAGGAAGTGAATTTGTTGTTGGTGAGCAAGGTTTGGGCAAAGGTGATTGTTAATGGTGTGGCAGTGTTGGTCCAATGAGTGATTGGGGGTGGATCAAGGTGCATTGAACTTATATTCGGTGGTTCCGGTGGTGGGGAAGTGGTGGTGGTGTCCATTGTGCGAAAAAGTTTTTTTTTTTTAATTTTTTAATGAGCAACTTGAAATTTTTTTTCACCTTGCATCTTTTGCGCAAATACTAAGCATGCTAATCTTTTGTCTGGTTTTGCAACATGCATGAGAATCAAATATAGAAAAAGTTTGTACTATTAGACGGCGCTCAAAACGTGAGTTTTAAACTTTCTTTTTTACTTTAATTCACTCATGATTATTAAAATTTGTAATGATAAATTTGAACATAACTCTCGAATCAGTTTCTAACAACGATTATCTTAATACCCATGAAAAGAAGTTTCAAATTATATATAAATCTTGTAGTGTATTCGTTTGTAATGTGTAGGGCTTCTTTCTCGTTGATCAGTTCATCTCTACTCTATTAAAAGTCAGAATTCCTACGGCGATTTTTTCAACGCACGCGTCTCGGGCCATATATATATATATATATATATATATATATATATATATATATATATATAGGTAAAATTGGTTGGGGAGTACCCCACTTGTACTTCCCCGTAATTGTTCTTTTTAATTTGTCATTCATTTGTTTAGTAGTAAAATTAGTAAGAATATATTTGTTTGTCGGTTTATTAAATTCTATAACATGAATTTCAAACACATTTTTTTCACACATTTATGTAGCTACAAACTGATTTAATAAAATAGTATAATAGATTTCAACAAAGGCAGGGTTACGAGAAATACGATAACACTAGAATTTGAAGATAATTATGTAACTTATAAGAGAAATTGCTCCACTAGAAAGAGAGAGCTACAACAATTTTATCTTTGGAATATTTTTCACTGTATATAAGGAATCTCACTCGGTGTTTCTAGGGCCAAAACTTTCCTGCAACTTTTCGGGCTGCAAAAGAAGAAGAAAAACTGATAAAGTTAATAATCTACTTGCCATTTTAAAATTGAAAATTGATGATATAAAACCTGACCTTTGTTTTCAATTGGGAAATCTCCTTGACCAGCTTCTCAACTTTTTTCTTTAGTTCGTCATTTTTAAGTTTGAGTGCCTCGTTTTCTTTTTTCATTTTGCTAAATGAATTGAAGCACCATATAAACCTCTTGAAGACTGTAAAATAAATAATGAGAAAGAATAAAAAGAAGAACGAAACAGAAAAAGGACTCACTTGATAAGTTCTTGTTTAGAACTAGAACTCGATTGCCCTGGATCCATTGGTTACAAACTAGAGCAAATTAAGAATTAAGAATGTATTTTTTTTCTTTTGATTGCTATATGACTTGCCTCTTACCAGAGGAGAAAGCCCTTTAAATAGATTATTTTCATAATTAATGTTCTTACCAAATCTAATATTCAAAGTTCATATTATCATAATAGGAAATTAGGGAATCTGAAAATTTAGCATATCTTGAGAAAATAGTAAGAAATTGATTTTATTGCTTAATTGAACATAAACTAAGAAGGCATAGATCAGGACTCTAGATCATAAAATATAGTTACTTAGAAACAAATGTGAAATATGACTATTACTGTCACGACCCTAGTTCACCAATTGTGAACATGTCGTGATGGCACCCAGTCCCCACGACTAGGTAAGCCTAACACGTTGCGGAATATATAAGTTATAAATACTTAAATAAGAAACAGCGGAAAAATAACATAAAAGATATGTAATTCGTGTCGCTTGGCACATACATCCGTCACACAATGAATAAAACACTACCAAGATCCGGAACCCCACGGTAACACAGACTAAAGAGAAATACAACTGTGGCTCTAAGTGTGAAGAGTATCTAACAACGAAATGAAGAAATGTCCACTAGTAATACTAGAATAGAAGGGAAGCCTCCGGATCCGCGGACGTGGCAGATCATACCTCGAAGTCTCCCAGAAAGCTGCAGAATCACCTAGTACGAGCCTGCTCTGATGTACCTGGATCTGCACAACAAAAGTGTGCAGAAGAGTAGCATGAGTACACCACGGCGGTACTCAGTAAGTGCCAAGCCTAACCTCGATGGAGTAGTGACGAGGAAGGTCAGGGCCCTACTGAGAAACAATAATAATATGATGACAACAAAATAAACAGTTTGACAGATAACAACAAAATTTCCAAAATAACAACATTTACTGAAACTGTCTACAACCAAGCTAATAACAAATAACCAACTCAAATAAACAAATCCAGGATCTGTGGGAATTGAACCCCCAGTCCCATTCTCAGTACCCCTGGGTCTCCGGGAATCGAACCCGCAGCCCATGTCTCAATAATATCACAATAACTCAGGATCTCCGGGAATCGAACCCGCAGTCCCTACCAATAAATAACTCAGGATCTCGGGAATCGAACCCGCAGTCCCTACCAATACTCAGGATCTCGGGAATCGAACCCGCAGTCCCTACCAATAAATAACTTAGGATCTCGGGAATCGAACCCGTAGTCCCTACCAATGTCACGTCGGGTCTCCGGGAATCGAACCCGCAGTCCACAAACACAGCCAATTAAGGAAATCCACAGAGAGAAATAATTATGCTCAACTATAACTTCACCGAAAAATAGTGCCAATAATTAACAAGGAATTCAAACAAGGCAGTTAGGCAACCAAACAGTTAAGTGCTACCTAATCATGCTCTTCTAACCACTACCGGGTAAAACATCAAATTAACAACCAAAGACAGGGATATCGCTAATCGAACATTTCTGAATAAAATACGTGTTCATCAACCAGCGCATGTACACGCCCGTCACCTCGCGTACAAGGCATTTCAACTATCACATAATATCCTAGGGGTGAAAATTCCCCCACACGAGGTTAGACAAGCCACTTACCTCAATTCCGGTACAAAACCGCTAAGCAATAACCCTCTTGCCACGAATGTCGGCCTCCACAAGTGTAGAATCCGATAAAAATCAATAGAATCACATCAAAATAGGCCAATTGGGCATTACCCAATCAAATTAACTCAAAATTCACCAAAACCCACAAGTTGCCAAAACCCGACTTTCGGTACGCTTATCGAAAAATCACAAAAATTATATATTCGGGTTCCTTATCTCAATACGAGTCCGTGCATATAAAATTTATCGAAATCGGACTCCATTTGCCCACTCAAATCAGTGTTTTTCTTAAATTTAGGCCTAGGGCTCAAACCCACCTTAAATCTTCCATTTACGGGGATTTAACCAAGGATTTCATGTTAAAATGATGTAATTAAGCCACAAAACTTACCTCCAACGAATCCCCGATGAATTACCAGGCAATTCCCGTGAGTTTCTCTCTCTAGAACTCAAAAATGGCGTTTTTGGGTATTAAACCCGCGACTGGTTCTGTTCTGAACTTAACATCACTGCCAGCCTCATTTCTTCATCGCGTTCGCGACGCCTCTCACGCGAACGCGATGCCTTCCTCCTCTTCTTCATCGCGAACGCGGCACTCTCTCACGCGTCCGCGAAGATCAAATCCTCAGCCTCCTGACTTTTACTCAACGCGAACGCGACGTGAAGTCACGCGTCCGCGATGCCTTTCCTTTCCCTCTTACGCGAACGCGACCCACCCCTCGCGAACGCGATGACCAACTGGCCTCACCCTTCGCGAACGCGGCATTGGCCTCGCGAACGCGATGCCTTACTGAACCTGGCCTTCGCGAACGCGGGACCTTCCTTCGCGAACGCGAAGGCTTATTTTATGCCCAGTGATCTGCAGATTTCAGCAGGACCATTTCATGCTTCCAAACGCCGGATGATGGTCCGAATTCATCCCGAGGCCTCCGGGACCCCAACGAAAACCACCAACATACTCCAAAACACGATACGAACTTATTCCAATCATAAAAACACGTCTAACAACATCAAAACCCATAAATCACATCGATTCAAGCCTAAGTTTCTTCAAAACTTTCAAAACTAACATTCAATCAAAAACCCGGCCAAATGACGTCCAAATGACCTGAAAATTTGCGGACATATCCAAAATCACATAATGAAGCTACAGAAATTGTCGGAATTCCATTCCGACCCCCGGATCAAAATCTCACCTATCGTTCGGATTCGCTAAAATTTCAACCTTCGGCATTTCAAGCCTAATTGAGCTACGGACCTCCAAAATACATTCCGAACGCGCTCCTAACCCCGAAATCACCTAACGGAGCTAATGGAACCATCGGATTTCCGTTTCGAGATCGTCTTAACACTGTTCCGGCTACGAACCGTTTTCTAGTTTTCAAAGCTCTCATTTAGGGACTAAGTGTCCCAAAATGCTCAAATTTTTGGAACCAACTCTCCCGGCAACCCACAATAGCAGAAATGAACTTAGGGGAACAGTTAAATTAGGGATTGGGGCGTAATTTTCTAAAACGACCGGTCGGGTCGTTACATCTTCCACACTTAAAGATTCGTTCGTCCTCGAACGAGCATAGAAAACATACCTGGAGTAGTGAAAAGATGAGGGTACTGGCTGCGCATATCCTGCTCGGTCTCCCAAGTCGCCTCCTCGACCGGCTGGCCCCGCCACTGAACCTTTACCGAAGCGATGTTCTTTGACCTTAGCTTCCTAACTTGCTTGTCTAGAATGGCTACTGGCTCCTCAACATAAGAAAGATCCTTGTCTAGCTGAACAGATGTGAAATCCAATACGTGCGACGGGTCACCATGGTATCTCCGGAGCATGGAGACATGAAATACGGGGTGAACTCCGGCTAGGCTGGGAGGTAAGGCCAACTCATAAGCAACCTCCCCAACACGCCTCAAAATCTCAAAAGGGCCAATAAATCTAGGACTCAGCTTCCCTTTCTTCCCAAACCTCATAACGCCCTTCATGGGCGAGACTCGAAGCAGAACCCGCTCACCCACCATAAAAGCCACGTCGCGAACCTTCTTGTCCGCATAACTCTTCTGTCTAGACTGGGCCGCACGAAGTCTGTCCTGAATCACCTTGACCTTGTCCATAGCCTCCTGAACCATATCGGTACCTAGCAACCTGGCCTCGCCCGGCTCAAACCAACCCACGGGAGACCTGCACCTCCTACCATATAGGGCCTCGTACGGTGCCATCTGAATACTAGACTGGTAGCTGTTGTTATAAGCAAACTCCGCCGGTGGCAAGAAGTGATCCCATGAACCTCCAAACTCAATCACGCACGCACGGAGCATATCCTCCAAAATCTGAATAGTGCGCTCGGACTGCCCATCTGGGGATGAAACGCTGTGCTCAGCTCCACCCGAGTACCTAACTCCTGTTGTACGGCTCTCCAGAACCGTGAAGTGAACTGAGTGCCTCTATCTAAAATGATGGAAACTGGAATACCATGCAGCCGAACTATCTCCCTGATATAGATCTCCGACAGTCGCTTCGATGAATAAGTAGTGCTCACCGGTATAAAATGGGCGGACTTGGTCAACCGATCCACAATAACCCAAATAGAATCAAACTTCCTAATAGTCCGTGGAAGCCCAGATACAAAGTCCGTGGTGATGCGCTCCCATTTCCACTCTGGAATCTCAATCCGCTGCATCAATCCACCCGGACGCTGATGCTCATACTTCACCTGCTGGCAGTTGAGGCATCTAGAAACGTAATCAACTATATCCTTCTTCATCCGCCTCCACCAGTAATGTTGTTTCAAGTCCTGATACATCTTCGCGGCACCCGGATGGATGGAATACCGCGAACTATGGGCCTCTGCTAGAATCAGCTCTCGAAGGTCATCTACATTGGGCACACAGATACGGCCCTGCATCCTCATAACTCCATCTTCCCCGATGGTAACATCCCGAGCATCGCCACGCCGAACTCTATCCTGAAGGACAAGCAAGTGAGGGTCGTCGAACTGACGCTCCCTGATGCGGTCAAATAGAGAAGACCGAGAAACCACACAAGCTAGAACCCGGCTGGGCTCCGAAAGATCCAGTCTAACCAACTGCCTGGCCAAAGCCTGAACATCCATCGCCATAGGCCTCTCCGAAGGTGGTAGATATGCTAAACTCCCCAAACTCTCTGCCCGACGACTCAAGGCATCAGCAACCACATTAGCCTTGCCCGGATGATAGAGAATAGTAATATCATAGTCCTTCGGTAGTTCCAACCATCTCCTCTGACGCATATTCAGGTCCTTCTGCTTAAGCAAGTGCTGCAAGCTCCGGTGATCAGTGTAGATCTCACAAGGAACCCCATATAAATAATGACGCCAAATCTTCAAGGCGTGAACAATGGCAGCTAGCTCCAAATCATGAACAGGATAGTTCTTCTCATGCACCTTCAGCTGTCTGGACGCGTAGGCAATCACCCTACCGTCCTGCATCAATACTGCGCCGAGTCCAACTCGTGAGGCATCACAATATACCGTATAGGACCCCGAGCCTATAGGCAACATCAATATAGGGGCCGAAGTCAAAGGCGTCTTGAGCTTCTGAAAGCTCGCCTCACACTCATCTATCCACTGAAAAGGGGCACCCTTTTGGGTCAATCTAGTCATAGGTGCTGCAATCGAAGAGAACCCCTCTACGAAACGACGGTAGTAGCCCGCCAAACCAAGGAAGCTGCGTATCTCAGTAGCGGAGGAGGGTCTGGGCCAACTCTGCACGGCCTCCACCTTCCTCGGATCTACTCGAATACCATCACTCGACACCACGTGGCCCAAAAATGCCACAGAACTCAACCAAAATTCACATTTAGAGAACTTGGCATAAAGCTGCTTCTCCCTCAGGATCTGAAGCACTATCCTCAAATGCTGCTCGTGCTCTTCCCGGCTCCGAGAATATACTAAAATATCATCAATAAAGACAATCACGAACGAGTCCAGATAAGGCCTGAACACACTGTGCATCAAATGCATAAATGCTGCTGGGGCATTAGTCAACCCAAAAGACATCACGAGGAACTCATAGTGACCATACCGGGTCCTGAAGGCAGTCTTCGGGATATCTGGCTCCCGAATCTTCAGCTGGTGATACCCAGAGCGCAAATCAATCTTAGAAAACACATGTGCGCCATGTAGCTGGTCAAATAAATCATCAATACGGGGCAAAGGATACCGGTTCTTCACTGTAACCTTGTTCAGCTGACGATAGTCAATACACATACGCATAGAACCGTCCTTTTTCTTCACAAACAATACAGGAGCACCCCAAGGCGAAACACTGGGTCGAATAAAACCCTTGCCCAATAACTCCTGTAACTGATCCTTCAACTCCTTTAATTCAGGAGGAGCCATACGGTACGGTGGAATAGAAGTGGGCTGAGTGCCGGCAACAAGTCAATAGCAAAGTCAATGTCTCCGTCAGGCGGCATGCCCGGAAGATCGGCTGGAAATACATCAGCAAAGTCACGTACCACAGGAAGAGAATCAATAGAGGGAGGGTCAATGCGATGTCCCGCACATAGGCTAGATAAGCAACACACCCCTTCTCAACCATACGCTGAGCTCCGAGAAAAGAAATAACACGGCTAGGGGTGTGATCTAGAGTACCACTCCACTCAATACGTGGAATGCCTGGCATAGCCAGCGTCACGGTCTTGGCGTGACAATCAAGAATAGCATAATGGGGCGACAACCGGTCCATGCCCAGAATAATATCAAAATCGACCATCCCGAGCAAGCAATAGATCCGCTCCGGTCTCAAAATCACAAATGGTAATCAAACACGACCGATATACGCGGTCCACAGACCAAAGAATCACCCGCCGGAGTGGAAACATAAATGGGGGCACTCAAAGAATCCCGAGGCACACCCGAATGAGAAGCAAAGTAAGAAGACACATATGAAAAAGTGGAACCGAGGGTCGAATAGAGCCGATGCCTCCCTGTGACTAACCGGAATAATACCGTGATAACGAGAATCGGATGCGACGACGCGCAGCGCGATCGGGAATAGCATAGAATCCGGCTGTCCCCCTCTCGAGGGCGGCCTCTGGAACACGACCCCCGCCCGCCGGGCCGCGGGCGGGTGGAATAGCGGCTGGAGGCCGGAATGATAGCCTGCCGACCACCGAGAGCCACGGCCGATCGTTGCGAAGACTGGTGAGGTGCCCCCTCCTACGCCTGGGGCACTCCCTCACCAGATGGCGAGTATCCGCGCACCCAAAGCAAGCTGCGGGAGGACACGGTGGCTCGTGGTCGGCCGGCCTCTCCCCACTGGCCGACCTGCGGAAGGACCCGCGCGAGGAGGTGCGGCTGGAAGCGGGGAGCATGATAAGGCTCCGAGGTGCTTCGGAAAACACGGAGTACTACTGCTGCGGGCAATGCGCGAGTGAGCGGTCGACCGGAATAACCCCTACCAAAACGACCCGGCTGATGAAGTGCGGGCTCCGGAGAAATGGCCCGACTCACGAGACCTCTTGGCCTCTCTGTCTCCCCGCTCTCTAGGGAGCATACTCTCGATCCTCACCGCCTGCTGATAAGATATATCTATCTCCAACTCTGCGGCCGTCGTCGGATCGGATAGGCGGAATCGAGGCCCTCGATAAATCTCCGTGCTCTCTCCCGAACCGTGGCTACCAAGGCGGGTGCATGCACGGCCGGACGGGTAGGCCGATGGCATACTCCGATGCCGACATGGAGCCTCGTCGCGACCGCTCAAACTCCGGCGCCAAGAATCCCTAAGGCTGCGTGGAACAAACTCCCTCGAAAATAGATCCGAAAGCTGCGTCCCGAGTCGATGAAGCGGACTCTTACGGACTATCCGACTCATACGTGCGCCACCGATCATAAGCGGCCCCAAGCTGAAAAGCGATGAAGGAAACCCGGCTGGTCTCCACAATCCCCATAGTACGAAGGATACGATGACACTCCTCCGAGAAAACCCAATGCATCGTCTGAAGCCAAACCGACTAAGCACCGGAGGATCATATTTCTCGAACCTCTCTAATCTCTGTTGCTCGTCCTCGGAGGCGGTGGTCCACCTCACGGTTGTCTTTGGGCGGCGGAGAGCATAACAAAACATGCGGAACATGTCCCACCGGCACACGCTGCTCTGGAGTGCGGGCTGCGGGAGTGCGGGCCCCTCCCCGGCACCGAGATGTAGGCGCGACAAGAGGAAGCAATCTCGCTGGGCCAAAGTGGTATACGTGCTCGTGAGCCGAGCCGGGGTCTCTCGTAGTGCTTGGAGTAGTAGCGGTCGTAGTCGGTGTACCGGTGCTCGCGCTCCAACTCGGTCTGCGGTGGCACCTCGGCGGCGGCGCGCGCGGGGGTGTCGTGGCTGCACCTCGGGCGCGTCCTCGTCCTCTACCTCGGCCCGGCCTCTGACGGCGACAGGGGGCGCGGGTACCCGATCATCGCGGTTAGCTCGTGTCCTCACCATCTGTGAGAGAATAGAAATCAATGGTTTAGATTTTTGATGCCAAAAATGTCGCACGACAAGGAATCCAAAAGAAATGAAGAGTTTCCTAAACGGTTACATAGCCTCTCGTAGATAAATACGGACGTCTCCGTGTCGATCAGCGAGACTCTAAAGAACCGGTCTGTGTCCCGTGACTCCTATGAACCTAGAGCTCCGATACCAACTTGTCACGACCCTAGTTCACCAATTGTGAACATGTCGTGATGGCACCCAGTCCCCACGACTAGGTAAGCCTAACACGTTGCGGAATATATAAGTTATAAATACTTAA
Organism: Nicotiana noctiflora; assembly: GCA_032618575.1. Lineage (NCBI taxonomy): Eukaryota > Viridiplantae > Streptophyta > Magnoliopsida > Solanales > Solanaceae > Nicotiana > Nicotiana noctiflora. The sequence continues at coordinate 76,070 of JASVEL010002702.1, read as the reverse complement.
ATAAGAAACAACGGAAAAATAACATAAAAGATATGTAATTCGTGCCGCTTGGCACATACATCCGTCACACAATGAATAAAACACTACCAAGATCCGGAACCCCACGGTAACACAGACTAAAGAGAAATACAACTGTGGCTCTAAGTGTGAAGAGTATCTAGCAACGAAATGAAGAAAAATGTCGACTAGTAATACTAGAATAGAAGGGAAGCCTCCGGATCCGCGGACGTAGCAGATCATACCTCGAAGTCTCCCGAAAAGCTGCAGAATCACCTAGTACGAGCCTGCTCTGATGTACCTGGATCTGCACAACAAAAAGTGTGCAGAAGAGTAGCATGAGTACACCACGGCGGTACTCAGTAAGTGCCAAGCCTAACCTCGATGGAGTAGTGACGAGGAAGGTCAGGGGCCCTACTGAGAAACAATAATAATATGATGACAACAAAATAAACAGTTTGACAGATAACAACAAAATTTCCAAAATAACAACATTTACTGAAACTGTCTACAACCAAGCTAATAACAAATAACCAACTCAAATAAACAAATCCGGGATCTGTGGGAATTGAACCCACAGTCCCATTCTCAGTACCCCTGGGTCTCCGGGAATCGAACCCGCAGCCCATGTCTCAATAATATCACAATAACTCGGGATCTCCGGGAATCGAACCCGCAGTCCCTACCAATAAATAACTCAGGATCTCGGGAATCGAACCCGCAGTCCCTACCAATAAATAACTCGGGATCTCGGGAATCGAACCCGTAGTCCCTACCAATATCACGTCGGGTCTCTGGGAATCGAACCCACAGCCCTACCAATAACTCAGGATCTCGGGAATCGAACCCGTAGTCCCTACCAATATCACGCCGGGTCTCTGGGAATCGAACCCACAGCCCTGGGTCTCCGGGAATCGAACCCGCAGTCCACAAACACAGCCAATTAAGGAAATCCACAGAGAGAAATAATTATGCTCAACTATAACTTCACCGAAAAATAGTGCCAATAATTAACAAGGAATTCAAACAAGGCAGTTAGGCAACCAAACAGTTAAGTGCTACCTAATCATGCTCTTCTAACCACTACCGGGTAAAACATCAAATTAACAACCAAAGACAGGGATATCGCTAATCGAACATTTCTGAATAAAATACGTGTTCATCAACCAGCGCATGTACACGCCCGTCACCTCGCGTACAAGGCATTTCAACTATCACATAATATCCTAGGGGTGAAAATTCCCCCACACGAGGTTAGACAAGCCACTTACCTCAATTCCGGTACAAAACCGCTAAGCAATAACCCTCTTGCCACGAATGTCGGCCTCCACAAGTGTAGAATCCGATAAAAATCAATAGAATCACATCAAAATAGGCCAATTGGGCATTACCCAATCAAATTAACTCAAAATTCACCAAAACCCACAAGTTGCCAAAACCCGACTTTCGGTACGCTTATCGAAAAATTACAAAAATTACATATTCGGAATCCTCATCTCGATACGAGTCTATGCATATAAAATTTACCAAAATCGGACTCCATTTGCCCACTCAAATCAGTGTTTTTCTTAAATTTAGGCCTAGGGCTCAAACCCACCTTAAATCTTCCATTTACAAGGATTTAACCAAGGATTTCATGTTAAAATGATGTAATTAAGCCACAAAACTTACCTCCAACGAATCCCCGATGAATTACCAGCAATTCCCGTGAGTTTCTCTCTCTAGAAGTCAAAAATGGAGGTTTCATGAGTATTAAACCCGCGACTGGTTCTGTTCTGAACTTAACATCACTGCCAGCCTCATTTCTTCATCGCGTTCGCGACGCCTCTCACGCGAACGCGATGCCTTCCTCCTCTTCTTCATCGCGAACGCGGCACTCTCTCACGCGTCCGCGAAGATCAAATCCTCAGCCTCCTGACTTTTACTCAACGCGAACGCGACGTGAAGTCACGCGTCCGCGATGCCTTTCCTTTCCCTCTTACGCGAACGCGACCCACCCCTCGCGAACGCGATGACCAACTGGCCTCACCCTTCGCGAACGCGGCATTGGCCTCGCGAACGCGATGCCTTACTGAACCTGGCCTTCGCGAACGCGGAACCTTCCTTCGCGAACGCGAAGGCTTGTTTTATGCCCGGTGATCTGCAGATTTCAGCAGACCATTTCATGCTTCCAAACGCCGGATGATGGTCCGAATTCATCCCGAGGCCTCCGGGACCCCAACGAAAACCACCAACATACTCCAAAATACGATACGAACTTATTCCAATCATAAAAACAAGTCTAACAACATCAAAACCCATAAATCACATCGATTCAAGCCTAAGTTTCTTCAAAACTTTCAAAACTAACATTCAATCAAAAACCCGGCCAAATGACGTCCAAATGACCTGAAAATTTGCGGACATATCCAAAATCACATAATGAAGCTACAGAAATTGTCGGAATTCCATTCCGACCCCCGGATCAAAATCTCACCTATCGTTCGGATTCGCTAAAATTTCAACCTTCGGCATTTCAAGCCTAATTGAGCTACGGACCTCCAAAATATATTCCGAACGCGCTCCCAACCCCGAAATCACCTAACGGAGCTAATGGAACCATCGGATTTCCGTTCCGAGATCGTCTTAACACTGTTCCGGCTACGAACCGTTTTCTAGTTTTCAAAGCTCTCATTTAGGGACTAAGTGTCCCAAAATGCTCAAATTTTTGGAACCAACTCTCCCGGCAACCCACAATAGCAGAAATGAACTTAGGGGAACAGTTAAATTAGGGATTGGGGCGTAATTTTCTAAAACGACCGGTCGGGTCGTTACAATTACTTTCCAAATAGGAGCAACAAATATTGTGACGGTCAAATGTGAATTGTTCGTAAAGTTAATGTACTAATAACATCTAGAAGAATTTTTCTTAAAAAGTTTCACTGTTAAAAGAATGGTTGTTGTCACCTTATTTTTTTTATTTTAAGTGATTCATATTGTTGTTTTATTGTGAATGTCAATATTACTTGGTTTGCTACTATTAAATTAATCGTTATTGATAATGTTATGAATATTATCGTTGTCATGAGTAAAAGATCATCTTTGAAATTTTCATATCTCCAGTAGATTTGTCGTGAGATAAATAAACCCTACTTTCACCTGCGTAAGTAAATTGAAGTTATCAAACAACCCATTTGCTTTTAATATTGAGAATAAATTGTCCAATTTGAATAGTACAAATTTGATTATTTAGTTGTTGTCTCGAAATATGAACACTGAATAATTAATAGGCGAAATACATAAGGCACCCCTTTAAGTTGTTCTCAACGATTCGTCGGACACTTCAATTGATGTTATTTCTAGCTAGACACTTTATTTATTTACAAAAGAAGATCAACTAAACACCCGATCATGTCAGCTTTCATCACGTGAAATACACTCTCTGGGACGCGAGTTGACCACCTAAAATTAGGTTTTTCCTTTTTCTTTTCCTAAAATAAAATGGAACCCACCTAATTTTCACACCTTTCTAATCTAATTTTCACACCTCCATTTTTTGTCGAGAGACCATTTTTTTCTTCTTCAAACAAACAAGTGAGCCGAACATATTCTAAAACACACATACAGTCACACAGTAGCAAATCGTTTTTCTTTTGAGAAGCAGTTGTGGAAGCAAAATTTCACATTTGAATTAAAAAAGAAATACCAGAATCTGTAAAAACATGGCCAAAAGAAGAAGAGGAAGAAAAAATGAAAAAAAGAAGAACAAATTGAAAATGTCAACATAGTACTTGTTCGGTGGAGTCAATTTTACGAGCTATAATCTTAGTGTTCCTATGAATCTTTGTGTAGATTAAGGCGGTGGAAGTTGAGGTCGATTGCGTGAGAACGAAAGGGGTTGACTTGATTTGGATTGAAAGGAAGAAAATGAATGGGGGTGGGAGGGGGTGGCGCTGGTTTTGGTCCGGAAGGAAAAAGATGAAGTTGGGGTTGGGGGAGAGGGAGGGGGATGGGCGCTGCTATCATTAAAAGTGAGGGAAAGGGGGGTCTTTTTCTTCTTAAAATTCATTTTTTTTTCTTTTTTTGTTAATTATATGTGTTAAGTTTTAATTACAAATTACATATGTCGTTCATTTTATTGGCTCATTCGACACGTCATTGGCAAATGTAACTCACGCATCAGATCAGCTGCATTCGGGTGTCTACTTGATTTACTTAACATTCACTTGAAGTGTCTAAATGATAACGGGGCTAATTGAGGTGTCTGGTTGATCGTTAAGGACAACATAAAGAGACTTTTTATGTATTTCGCCTAATTAATACTTTGTTTCACATCATATGAATCTGTATATATAATAGAGATGGATGATTAAACGTAAAAATGTGTAATTACATAAAAATGAATTAGATAAAAACTTGACTTTGTAAAATCTACTATTTACTCCCTCCGTTTCAATTTATGTGAACCTATTTCCTTTTTAGTCCGTGCCAAAAAGAATGACCTCTTTCCTTATTTGGAAACAATTTACCTTTATGCGATGATTTATAGCCACACAAAATAAAGGTGCCTCATTTTACAATACAAGATCAAAAGTCTTCTCCTTTTTCTTAAACTCCGTGCCCAGTCAAATGGGTTCACATAAATTGAAACGGAGGGAGTATTTAATAGTTGTGTTGTGATTGCTGAGTGACAGTGAAGGTAGTTGTTGATAGTGGTACGATGATATTCGGTTAGAATTAAACTTATTTAACATGATTTCGCCTCCTATATATCTTATGCTAAAATGTTATCGTTTGCATGGTCAATGGTGTATTATCCGCTTATTACGTGTTTTGCATGTGTAGGATGTGACTTTGATGGATGTGAATATTGGATGAATTTTTTACTATATTCTATTATAATAGAGTTGTTTTACCCTCTATTAATCAATTACGTATACGTTGTTCATTAAATGGCCCTCAATTAATTGTGGCTTATTATCATTGTGTTGCTTGAGAAAGAATATTTGATCAGGCTGTTGTTGAACATCATCGCTCATATGTATTTGAGAGATTTGATTGAGTTTAAAAGTAAGTTTAGAGATAACACAATTTTGACATGATCTTAATGAATCGTTAGAAGAACTGGCTAGCTAGAGTAGTTCGAGAGAAAACTTCTTATAAAATACCACTTCTTATAGAGATATAATTGTGGTAAGTGAAGAACTCATGATCTGTGGAGAGTACTTCGCCAAGTTATAACAAATAAATTAAGAAGTTATTTCGATAATTAGAGAAATCACAATTCCATGCTCCTCACATCTACTTGATTACAACTCCATTTTCATAGCTATTTGTAGTTGTTCCTGCTTTAATATTAAAAGTTAATTAGTATAACCAACATACATGAAATCTTAACACTCGAAAAGTTGACTGAAACCATTTCTTGGTGATATTAAAAAGTTATAGCTAAAGTTGGTTCTCCGTGGGATTTGACGTTAAACTCTAAAATCGAATTATATTTATAACTAAGTATTTCTCAAAAAATATGAGTAACTACAAACCTTATAAAATACTTAGGAAAATGATCGTCTCCGCTTCTAATTAATATTATTCCAAACCAAACACAACTGAATAAGAAGTCCAAAATTTTGAATTTGTGATGAACATTTTACGTACCAATGTTAGACGGAGCAATATATATACACTTGATTTTCTGAGCTTCTCAATAAATTTTGTTAAACTCTCCGAATATCAAGATAATAAATACTTACGATTAACGTCAAATAGCTCCCAGAGTTCCCCAGACACTTCAGTAGGCATTATGGAAATCCCAATGAAGTGATTCAGGAGAACTCTAGGGGAAATCTGACCTTTTTTACTTGATCTTCCATTCCTAATTGGTATGAAATGATATGCTTCTCTATGGATTGGAAAATCTTACCTAGGGGGGCCTGCACTTAGGGTAGGAGGTCACCAACTCCCGGTAATTTCGAAAAAATATATGTATATTAGTATATATGTATATATATCTTAAATAATAAGTATATATTTTATTGACATCCTAAGACTCAAAGCTTATATAGTTACATTGGTCAATTTGGGAGGAGGGGGAGGGGAACAACTTGACTTTTATTCGATAGTGGCGCCCTGCCACCTTCAAGTATTGGGTTTGCCTCTATTTATATTTTTGATACAGTCAAACATCTCAATAACAGCCTCATTTGTATTGAATATTTGTGGATGTTATTGCAAAATGTTGTTACAGAGAACATCTATATATATATTAAAGCAAAGAAGTTTGCCTTAAATATATGCCAATTGTCAAATTATTAGAATGCCAATTGGCAACATATTAAAATAACAAGTGTAAATAAATAACTAAATAAATTACTTTAACAATGATTAAAAAATAATATATAAATCATTTCCATGGAAAGTTAATTAAAGCTACACCTCAATCTTCTTAAAAAAGGAAAATATTAAATGCCTCTTTATTAAATGTCTCTTTCTTACAAAATCAAACAAAATATCCCTATAAACTTTGATGTATCTAACCTGATTTGTGAACAATATAATTATTATAGGTATCTTTTTTGACAAGGAATATCTAACAAATAATAGAAAAAATATAAATGTTGGGAAATTTTATAGCTGTTCTTGAATTTATATTACCATATTTGGAGTAATATTATATGCAAAGCCTATTTAAATTTTAAATGCACGGCAATATACTTGTATAAATAATGCTACAGAAAGGAATGGTAGAAAGAAGCATTATGAAAAAAAAATTGCTCTATGCATCCTTATTTCATCCGTTTTCTCTATGTATCGTTATTTGATGAGCTGAACTAAAGAGGGAGAAAGAAGCATTATGATTCCGTAAAAAGACATTTTGATGGCCTTATAAATTTTTATTCGTGCTTCATTAGTATTATTGAATGTAGAGTGTTGGATCTCTTTTTATTAAGCAAGATCTGTAAATGTCTAAATATTGTAGTTGTATACTGTGTATCGATAATGTTAAAGATGTGACACTCTAGAAGAAATTATAGGAATATGATATTCTGAGAATATTCTTAGGAGAGATTTAAGGAGCATGAGCTTAAACCTGTGTATGTGTACTTTTCTTTCTAAAAATGAGGAAGCAAATCAGATCCATCTAAAAGTTATGCATATTCTCCTGTACTACATTTCCCGTTGAAGCAGTGGTGTTGTGAGTTCTCTTTTTTTCTTCTTCTTATTTATGATACTTTGAGAAAAAAATTATAACCTTTATATGTTATTATTCTAAATGTTCATTAATTTTTTTCTTTGTTGTACTTAGATCTTTATTAATATTCTTTTTGTTTTCAAATATTTTGCTATTTAAATGTAGCCTTATATCTTTGACTAAGAAAGCTAAGTAATGAGGTGCTAATCTTCGAGTCATTTTTCATTAGTGTATGGTATGCGTCAGAAGAACGTGATTTGAAATGATATGTAAACCTATAAAAGATGCCGAATTGAGTTGTACTTCATCTTTACTATGTATTAATTCTCATTGCTTATGTTCAAAAAATCTATCTACATTTCTATTTTTACAAATAACAAAAGTTGTTATTTATTTGGTATGCTTGGAGTATAATTGTAAGAAAAAATATATATTCATGATATATAAAATAGATTACTGGACAACAATGTTAAAACACACAACCATTTTAGGATAAAATCTAATAAGATTTAGTATATATATATATATATATATATATATATATATATATATATATATATATATATATATATATATATATATATATATATATATATTATGCCAAGTGGAAAGCTAATAGAAAGCCAATTAGAAATTTAAAAATAATTTCTGATAGACTACTTATGAAAACCAACTTCTCTGCCCAAATGAGATAGGAGAAAGGTTTGCGTACACACTACATTTCCCAGATCACACTTTGTGGGATTTTATTGGATCGTTGTTTGTTGTTGTATCTGTTAGACTATGCAATAAAATTAATTTTGAATTAACGGATAAATGTTTGAATCTATAGATAAGGATTTTGAATTGAATTGAAATATAAAAATAATTTTTCTGAATTAAAAGATAAAAACTTTTTAAAAAACAATGAGAATAATGGTAAAATATATTATTTAAACGAAAGCTTTCGAATTTCGACAGGAATGTAAACACATTTATTAAGAATTCAAATATAAACAATTTTATGGAAAGCATAAATAATAATGGTAAAGGACATTATTTTAAACAAATAAATTCAGTCAATTAACGTAATGTTCTTCTAAAATCATGATTGTAGTATTGCACTTATAAGTAAAAATGTTTAAGAATATCTGATAAAGCAATTAACTAATATTTATTTGAATTCTCCAACAATAACATAATATTATTTTTTGACAAAATATTTTTACAGGAGTATCATTTTCTTTGATGCACGAATAGTATAACTATACAAATCTTGCAATTGATGTAACTCTCTACCAATTTGAAACGTGGAATGAAAATTTTAAGATTTTTACCTACTAAACATAAAATATAAAATATAATTATATTGATTTGAGTTATATATGTACAAAAATAATATATATATATATATATATATATATATTTATAATCCACATATATATATATATATATTTATAATCCACATCTCTAATTGAAAGCAATATATAAGATTCATGAAATAAGTTATAAATAGAGTTATTGATTTAAGACTTTATCACAAAATATATTGAACAGAAAGTGATCATTCCAATAATAATTTTGATTTTATATATAAACAAAAGACAAAAATATGCCCTAATCCAATCGACGATAATTTTAACATTATTCTTTCTATAATTATTAAAAGCTATGGTGAATTATTTTTCTCATATGGGACTGTCTCTAAATAAATATATTTACATACGGACCACGTTATGGTCTTATTACGAGTTACAAGTAGGAAGAAATAAAAAAATTTAATGATGAATAAATAACAACTGAAGTTAGACAAATAATAAATAAAGCATTTTTTGATTCATTTAGTTATAATGTATTTGAAACATGTTATATAATGTACACAAATATTTATTTTTTTTAAAATAAATTTTGAAAGTTTTTCCTTATTGTTACACTCCATACTAAGTTAAAAAGCGCCACATAAATTGAAAAGAAAAAAGTTCGATATTTGAGTATCATCTAAGAATTATTGCAAGATTATATGATTCATTTCATTTAAGTACATATATTTTCTATAATGAGGATAGTTACACTGAGATAAGATGTCAATTATAGTTTTGTTAAAATGGACAATCTAACATACTCAAACAAATTAGATCATGAATGTTTGATATGATTAATATTCTTTATAGCCTGTTTGGCCAAACTATCTAAATTTGAGAAGTACTTCTCTTAAAAATGCTTTTCAAAAAAAAAATACTTTTTGTTCAAAAGTAATTTGTCATTGGCTACTTAGTTTAAAAAGTATTTTAGAGTAGCAATTAGTATTTGGCCAAACTTTTGAAAAGTGCTTCTAAGTATATTTTTTAGATGTACTTTCCAAAAATTACTTTTGGAGAGAAGCTATTATTTTGTGCTTCTCATAACTTCTCCTCAAAAATATTTTTTTCGTTCCAAAAGCTTTGGCCAAACACCTTAGTTTTAGAATAAAAAGTACTTTTGCCATAAAAGACACTTGGCTCAACAGGCTAATAATATCCGCGCATCGCGCGGGTACTAATACTAGTATATAATAACATACATGAAAATTGGTTTCGGAAAAAGCTTCGCTTTTATAGTGAAGTTTTATTATAGAGGAATGTTGTTATAGAGAGGTCCGAGTGTACTAAGAGAACAAAGAAAATACATTTTGGACAAATTGAATCTGGTCACAATTGTGGGTTGAATGCAAGAAATGGAATCATAATTTTGTAACAAGTGACCACAAATCTCTCTACCTTTTGCTACATCGCTGTAGAAGTTTCTGTTTTTGCAAAATATACGTAGGTTACAGTCTTTTTATTGGGGGCTTCAATGAATTAGTGATTAAAAATTTTCAAATTTATTCCAAGGATAATGAATAAGAATATTATTCCACCTTTTGCCGCTGAAAAAAAGTGCACTGTAGAAGAGAAAATAAAACGATAGTAACTTTTTCCCTTTGATTCTCATCCTTCATCTAGCTCATAAATTGGCCTAAATTCAAAAATCACCATCTTTTGCATCCATTTCTTCTACTTTTTGTTTCCTTTTATTGTAACCCGACCTTAGTTTTGCAAATACATTCAGTTTTATGGTCGTAAAGATGAGAGAATCCTGAGGTTACTAGGTTTCTGTCAAACATGCAATGGACTGTCTCGTCTCGATATATCAGTCATGACTTAACCATGATAAATTAATATAGTTTGATCTCGATATATCAGTCATGACTTAACCATGATAAATTAATATAGTTTGATGTAAACATCGGGTGAGTAAGTTTTTACCATACTAGTAAATAGTAATGTGTCACCGTATAGAGGTCTCAACGAAAGTATGTCTGAGAAAACATTGATGACAGTCCACTAAATTTCGCAATGCGAAGGACACGGACATACCTTTCAGACCTTGTATTTTTGTAAGAGGTGGTTTTCATAAGAAATTTATTTTCTGAATAGCAAATCTTTAGTCACCAAGGTCTGAAAGTTTCTTCCAAATGTTTTTTATTTTCCTTCTTTTTCTTTTCAATTTGGATGCCTTAGTTCTAAAATTATGAACTATACCTTCTTTATAATAGTGTTTTGCAAATCACTTTTCTCTAAGGCATTCTCAAACATTTCAAAGCAAACATTGACTGAACATACAGAGAGAGATTTTGCCTCAAAACAACACATTCTATATCAAAGCCAACCTGCCTAAGCCTTAATAAGACAAACCTATCTAAAGTACAAACTCACAAGAAACTCTTGCAATATTTCCCAAGCAAAAATGAAAAGACAACAAAAGCCACACAATCTATATCTTATAACTTGATCCCTTTTCTAACATTAACAGTAGGAATATGGACAAAAGAAGTTTTGTTCTGTCATTGATCACCTTTTTACTTCTTAGGAGGGTACTATTTTCCTGTCACATCGGATCTTGCTGAATTACCGCTTCCATTCTGCTCGAGTCATCTTATCTGAAATGGTAAAGGCAAAAGTTAATCGCATAACGTCAAGTAGAAGCATTGCATATGGGTATAATGCACTAAATTATTAGACTCTACCTCTTAAACAAAACTCCAAAATTAAGCATATATTGGTTTGAGGATACTCAGAATTTACTAAATGAAAAAGAAGCTACGACGAACTTGAATCCAAATTCATGGGGTTGCAATTTCATTGGATCAACGATGTTGCTCCACGATTAGTCAAGAAACTAGAAATCTCCCCATGCACCAGAAAGAGCTGATCTACTTCAATAGTTTCTTTTTACCAGGAGCAGGTCTTACTTTAATATTAAGCAAAAAAATAAAATGTAATAAAGAGGTACGCGATACATGTATTAGTCTCTTAATATAACCGTAGGGCAGTTTTCTATTGTTAAGGCTTAAAGTTTACTCCCTCGGTCCATAATAAGTGACAATTTTACCTTTGGCACACCCATTAAGGAAATACGAACTCCTAGAGAAAAAAAGATGTATTCACTAAATTAACCTTAATTAATTGTTACCTTGATAATTGGAATATGTAAATAAGGGAAAATTTTGGACAAATAAAATTATTTCCTTCTTGATTATGTAATAAAAAGGTAAAATGGTCACTTATTATGGACCGGAGGGAGTATTGATTTCAGTCAATAATGCACAAGTTGTATTCTTTAAAGGATCTTGTCTGTTTGTTTTAATAGCCATACTCCATAAAGTGAACTAATCATTTGAGAATTCAACCTTTATCAAACAGCACTACATGGCACTTAGAAATACTCACCAGTACCATCCCTTGAAGATGATAAAGATCTATCAATCTTGATTCCTTCTTTTGCACTAGCTTGGACCAGCCTCTGCACCCGCGGAGATGAACTCAGCTTGCCATTCATAGGGGATGGCAAAGAATGACGTCTACTTAGGGCATTCTTCTCGGACACATCTTGCCCAAACCTTGGTGAGGCTTGCTCTTTCAACTTAGCCTTAGCTGACTTGGTTGGAGCCATATAGCTGGGCACCTTTCTTGCCGTTGGCGTACCTGCATCTATATCATGCTTTGCAGGTAAAGAAACTCTTCTGTTAGTCTTGTTACTCTCATTTCCTTCATTATCATGGTTAGTGCAAGAATTGTCATTGGCAATAGGAATATCCTCTCTGTTATCAGTGATCAATTTCTGATGCATATCAGGTGGAGAAAAACTATCAGCAGCGTCAGAAATTGATTTGTGATGTGTATCAGATACAGAGAGGCTATCCAAATGAGTGATAGTATCATCCATCACTAGTGTTTCTGGAGGTGTCTCCACATTAGTAGAACTTTCTGTTGTCCCTTCTAAACTTTTCAACCGTTCGTCAGATGTCATGCTCCCCTCGGGAACTAGAACAGTTGATGTTGTGTCATGATTTTGCTTTTTACTCTCAGTGTCAGCCTCAGACTGAACAGGTTTTTCCAATACAGGGCTGGACATTTTCTTTAAATTATGCTTTACTTTCTTAATCTCACTTCCTGGATTCTGAAGAACAGAGTTTACTAAAGGACTTGATGTCTTTTTTTCTGACCCCGAACTGGAATGATTTGAACCATTCTGCATCTTTCTAGAAAGCAATTTCCGTCCATTGTGCTTTGACGTAGCCTTGTCTGCTTCAGCTTTTTTATGCTTTGTTTTTGAAAGTGCTTTCTGTTTGGACCGTGGTCGCCAAATATGTGATAAAGTCCAACGGACTAACCATTCCTGACTAGAATTTGGTTCCTCTGGACCGTATTGGAGGTGTAGAGGCATTACAGAAGGTGATGAACCAAGCAGCTGAAATACACCACATGACAAGCACTGATTAATTAGTGTATCAAGTAAACTTAGTAACAACCAAGTAAAGACGAGATAAGTGGGTTCTTTGAACATTGAATGAAGACTTTTTTGCATTCAGTGCTTTAAATTTCTTGATTTTTGCAATAAGAGGAATTTGCATGCCTGATTAATATATACAAAAGGTCAATATCAGGGTAACTGCTTTCTGGTTATTTACTTTTACGGATAACCACTTTTCACGTTGGCATATTCTTCCCTCTAGGTCCAGTGAACCGAGCTCAGTAACAGTATGAAAAACCCTTGGTGCGGAAAAATAGCAAGAAGTAGGATGCTCACCTTTGTAGTGAATTCATTCTTAAATAGCTCCTGTGCTAGTTTGGATGCATTATTTCTCTGATACTCCAGTTGCTTGGCATCCTAATGATGAAAGGTACCATTAAAAACTATACACAATTAAGCAAGTTATAGCAAAACAGTTAAAATGGTACATTGAACACCGTTAGCAGCATAAATTGTGAGAAACTTGGATTCGTAGATGCTGTAATTTCAAATAAAAATAAGGGTTGATAATATAAAGATGTCAAAGATTATAGATCTTAGCAACATTAAGTCAATTTGGCGGTTTACCTGTTGTCCAAGTCCTCGTTTGGTTATCACTTCACAGCCAATACTGGAACGCCTAACAATCTGGCCACGTACATGTGCTTGAAGCTTGACAATGCCATGTATGCAGTATAATGTAGCAACAGCCTGCCTTCTGAAGGAAGTAATCAAGTTGCTTGAATCAAACGAGGAAGTAATCAAGTTGCTTGATGCAAGTAATCAAGTTGCTTGATGCAACTTGAAGGAAGTAATCAAGTTGCACTATAAGTGGCTTGAATCCTATCATGAAGGAAGTTGTTAAAAAGGAAGTAATCAAGTTGCTTGATGCAAGTATTATTTTTCCCATTTATGATAGCAACTAGGTAAGCCTATTTCAATGTGTTCCCAAAAAGTGAGGAATGACTGTAGTTAAGAACGAGAAGAATGAGCTAGTCCCCACTTGCACTATTACGGAATGGAGAGTCTGCATTGATTATAGAAGGCTAAATAAGGCAACTCGCAAAGATCACTTCTCACTCCCATTCATTGATAAAATGCTAGACGGGTTAGCGGGGCATGAATATTAGTGCTTCCTCGATGATTATTCAGGATACAATCAGATTGTCATATGCCTAGAGGATCAGGAGAAGACTACTTTTACTCGTCCTTATGCCACTTTTGCCTTCAAGCGAATGTCATTCGGTCTTTGTAATGCACCAGCCACTTTCCAGAGATGTATGATGGCTATTTTCACTGACATGGTGGAAAATTACGTGGAAGTGTTTATGGATGACCTTTCAATTTTTGGGTCTTCTTATGATGATTGCTTGAGGAATTTAAGCAAGTTGCTAGCCCGTTGTGAAGAAACAAATCTGGTACTAAATTGGGAAAAGTGTCATTTTATGGTACAAGAAGGCATCATGCTGGGTCATAAAGTATCTAGGAGCGTCATTAAATTTGATAAAGCAAAGGTGGAGGCGGTTCAAAAATTACCTCCATCGATTTTAGTGAAGGGTATCTGGAGTTTCTTAGGACACGCGGGTTTCTATTGGCGCTTTATTAAAGATTTTTAAAAAATTGCTACTCCCTTATGCATGTTGCTTGAAAAGGATGTGACATTCAACTTTGATGATGCGTGCCTCAACGCATTTGAAGAACTTAAAAAGAAGTTGGTGACTGCGCCCATTATTGTGGCACCGGATTAGTCTTTACCTTTTAAACTTATGTGTGATGCGAGTAATCATGTTATCGGTGCAGTGTTAGGCCAGAGAAAGGACAAGTTGTTTTATTCCATCTACTATGCGAGTAAGACTCTTGATGATGCCCAACTGAATTACACCACCACTGAGAAGGAGTTGTTAGCCGTTGTGTGGGCCTTTGAGAAATTCCAGGCGTACTTGGTGGGAACAAAAGTCATAGTCCATACCGATCATGCCGTTATCAGGTATTTGTTTACTAAAAAGGATTCTATGGCTAGATTGATGCACTGGGTTTTATTGCTGCGGGAATTTGATGTAGAAATACGAGATTGAATGGGGACAGAGAACCAGGTAGCTGACCATCTATCAAGGTTGGAAAACTACGACCACACGGAGGAGGGTGGCCAAGTTAAAGAAGCATTTACTGATGAGAAACTTTTGGATATAACCCAAGATCCTCCCCCATGGTACACAGACTATATAAATTATCTGGTGAGTGGAGTTCTTCCTCCCGAAATTGAATCTGAAGCTTGAAAGAGGTTTTTACATGATGTGAATTTCTACTACTGGGATGAGCCCTATTTATTCAAGCAATGTGCTGATCAGTTGATAAGGAGATGCATTCTTGAAAAAGAGGTAAAATTGTTGTTGTATGATTGCCACGCATTACCTTATGGGGGCCATCGTGGAGGAGATAGAACAGCTGCAAAGGTGATATAATCCGGTCTCTTTTGGCCGACTTTATTCAAGGATGCACATGCATTCGTTAAGAAGTGTGACCAATGTTAGAGAACGGGAACAATCACAAGAAGGTATGAGATGCCTTTAAATAAAATTCTCGAAGTTGAGCTTTTTGATGTGTGGGGGATAGGTTTTAAGGGGCCATTTTCACCTTCCAGAGGAAACAAATACATTGTGCTAGCCGTTGACTATGTGTCAAAATGGGTGGAGGCAATTGCTTTGCCAACAAGTCATGCCATAGTGGTAGCTGCGTTTGTGAAAAAGAACATATTCTCGAAATTTAGGACTCCACGAGCCTTAATCGGTGATGAAGGGACTCATTTTTGTAATCGATTGTTGAATAACCTTCTAGCTAAATATGTAGTTCACCACAGAGTTGCCACAGCATACCATCCGCAAACAATTGGGCAAGCCGAGGTGTCAAACAGAGAAATCAAGCAAATATTGGATAAGACGGTGAGTGTGAATATGAATTATTGGGCTGCAAAGTTGGGTGATGCTCTATGGGCATATAGGACTGCATACAAAATGCCAATTGGAGAGTCTCCTTACTAGCTGGTGTATGGGAAGTCATGTCACTTGCCCGTTGAGCTGGAACACAAGGCATACTGGCCCATTAAGAAGCTGAACATGGACCTTGAAGCCGCAAGTGAGAAACGAATTATGCAGTTGAATTAATTAGACGAGTTCAGGTTGCACTCTTATGAAAATGCTAAGCTATATAAAGTAAATACAAAAAGATGGCATGACAAGCATATCAAACCGTTTCACTTTGATCCAGGCCAATAGGTATTGCTATTCAATTCTAGACTAAAGCTATTCCCTGGGAAGCTAAAGTCGAGATGGTCAGGTCCGTTTGAGGTGGTGAGAGTTACTCCTTATGGTGTAATCGAGTTGTCATATGTAAATGCGAAAGGAACTTTTTAGTGAATGGGCACAGAGTCAAGCATTATTGTGGAGGAATGATACATCTTGAGAAGACCAAGGTTGAACTTACTAATGAGTAAGAGAGTCTTTGCGTCGTGCCGCGACGTTAAATCAAGCGTTGGATGGGAGGCAACCCATTGAATTGTTGTAACTGTCATGCAGCGACGTTAAATAAGGCGCTGGTTGGGAGGCAATGCAACGATAGTAGTAGTGTTTGATTTTGAGTTTTGAAACACTAACAAATGCAGGCGATGAAGGGCGAGTGAAAGGACCACCATCAGGAGCAGCGTCCTTTTCAGGAACTGCTAGGGTGTCCAGGTTCACAGCATTGGAGTAGGAGGTGGCTGGACTACGCTCATCAATGACTGCGTTGGGCACTCGTGTGGATGAGATAGCTTACCGACAAGTCAAGTCAGAAAAGAAGTTTGTGGGTTGGTTGCGAGCTTTGGGGCGTGCATGCCACGTGAACCTCGAAACCATTTCCGACCAAGAGTGAAGCTCTAGGGAAGTCTCTTTACCTCACTACTATTTTAAAATTTATGCCATGTGGACATGTCTTTCGCTTTAAGTGTGGGGTGGGGTACTTCGTTGTATGTATGTAAGTGTATGAGTTGATTGTAGGGTTTATCTTTTTTGGTTTTTGTCGTTAATAGTGTTGGTAGAAATTAGGAATCATTAGAGTTTACAATAGATAGGTGGCTCTTCCCGACGACGGATCCCTTTCGACGAGGTTCTTGAGGGACGGAGTCGAAAGAAAAAATGAAAAAAAAAACTGAAAAATTGTAGGCTCTTCCTAATGACGGATCTTTTTAGACGATTTTATTGAGGAAAGTGAGTCTATAGAAAACACCAAAAATATTTTTTATTTTTTATTTTAAGTAGTGTAGCAACTCCCCCTTCGTTTTTCTTTAGGCTGAGGTTCTTTCCTAAGGGTTTTACTTGAACTGGCCATAGGTAGTTTTTACTTTTGTTTTCTTCTTTTCGATTTGTAGATTAGGGTGATGGGCTATGATCTTTAAATTGAAAGAGAAACCATAGAGTTGACACACCTGAACACTATAGACCCTAGAATGTAACGCTTAGTCCAAATTGTTGAATCTCACTGAAGATGCCTTAATTTGTATGTTTGTTACTGAATTGACTTCTCATAACGGAGTGTCTTGATGAGATCTGAATGAGTCCTATGCCATGTGTGGTGAGTAATTGTGTAGTCCATGTAATGTACTTGTGTCTAGAACTTGCCCAGTATGTGAATTGAAGCGAAATCCTAGGTGATGCTCGGTTTAGAAAATGATTTTAGGCTTTCTTTGACCTTTTTGAGCTCGAATTATCATAAATAAAATTTGTAGATAACCCTTTTGAGCATTTAGCGTTTTGTTTGGCACCTGCATTACAAACCTATGACCTTTTGTTCTTAATTGATATTGTTTTTATCCTTTTACCTCTTAAAGCACTTTAATTGTGAAAGGAGCACTAAAAGAAGTAAGAATAAAATAAGTAGGGTAGCTTTTGAGTAGAACCAATAAAAGGATGAATGGTGTACTTATGTTGTAAAAAAATACACCACGAGCGGAAACTGAAAAAAAAAGATGAATATATTGTGTCTTGTTTCAGCTAGTGGATATGAAGTAATAGAGTGCTTAAAGAAAAAGGGAGTATTTGTGTGATGAGTTTGATTGTGAATAAGAAGTGGTTTGAAGAATTTGCGCTAAAAAATTGCTCATGTGATGTGTTAAAGTGCTTTGGAGGTTGAGTCACTATTCCTAAATATATCTTACCCATCCCTTAGCCCACGTTACAACCACAAAAAAAGTCCTAATTGATTTTGGGTCGAGCTATCCAACATTAGTAGAGATTTACCTTTAGGGCAAGCCTATGGTACCAATTGCATGCATGTGACTTCATTTGTGAGAATGAGCGTTTTCATTGATATATGTGAGTGTATGACTCAAATGTTTGGATTGAATTAAGTTTTTGTTGATGTGATTGTGACGGCATATGATTCATGACGGAAAAGTAAGTCTTGACATCTATGTAGAGTACTTTGAGGAAGTGCGAGTATTGCATAGCACTTGAGAGTCGGCTTTGAGGCTAGGATTGTTCACTGCAAGGCGTAATGTATGCACATTGTTCAAGGTGTAATGCATTAAGGAAAATGGTTGAGTGAAGGATTCTATAGAGGGTATAGTTTGATTGCTCGAGGATTGCCAATTAATTGACTATGGGGTGTTGAAAATAGGCGAAATCTAGGTGATTTATCTATTGTTTATGCTTCCGCTTACATTTCAATGACATAATATGGTTATTTGATGAGAAATAGGCTCTAATTGTGATTTGTGTACATTGCAGGGTGGGGAGATTATATGATTCTTTCAAGAGGTTATTTGAATGATTTATGGGGAAAACCGATCCCTCGAAGTTGAGTGCGTGCAAGAACAAGACGGAAAATTGGAAGAAATCAAGTTCCAGGTGTGCGAAGTCGCGCAGTGTTCGCACAGGTTAAAAGCTGAGATAGAAAGGGTGCACGAAACACGTATAAAGTTGCGCATATGCCGTCCGGGAAAATACGCTGGTTATGGGTAAAATTGGAAAGCTGGAAACAAACCTACTTAACCTATATAAAGTTAATCTTGCCCAAGATCAAATCATCTAGGTTTTCATAGTACAGTGGAAAGAATCGAGAGGCAAGAGGCAAGAGACAAGGATGAGTTTGGACTATCAAGTTCTTCTTTTCTTCGCTTAGTCTTTATTATTTTGTGATGAATTTGAACCTAATTGTGATGCACATTAGCATAAGTAGCTAAAACCCATGGTTCTGGGGTTGTGATTTAGCCATGAATATTGTTGTTCGACATTAACTCAACCTTGATTATAATTCATTTAGATATGGTTGTTTGTTCAATTCTGTGTTTAATTGCTTAATTGTCTGGCCAGCAGTTAGGTTCTATATACTATCTATGCTATGATTGGAAAGCCGTGTTTAGATTAAAGAAGAATTGAAGAGAGTGTGATCTTAATCCTTAGGGGGAGCGGATTTATAGTTAGGATAGGAATATACCTAATCACCGTGCTTAATTAAATATTATAATCTTAATGCATTTTTAGTAGATTAATTCCATAGTAATATAGGCAAGAATATGTGAGTAGTACTTCGGGAGAAGGCTAAGAAAGCATCTATCGATGTATTAGCAACCATGAGTGAATTATATGAAAAGGGAGAGTTGATTAGAACACAATACAATTGTTGCGTTGATCACAATCCTGGAATACTTGTCTCTATTGAATACAAAACAATCAACTCATTACTTGATAATTTATTGTTACTTAGAATTATAGTAGGCATAATTAAACTTTTGAACTTAAATTTAGCTTGACGGAGTAACGATATTGGTGTTAGTGAGTAGTTAATATAGTATTTTGCCGGTTCGACACTTGACTTATCATTATATTACTTGTACAACCACGTATACTTGCGTGTGCGTTTGGGAGCAATAAGTTTTTGGCGCCATTTTCGGGGCCTTAATTTTATCTACTTGCTAGTTTTTGTTGTAATTGTTTATTTCGTTGAGCCTAATGTTACTTGATCTTTGCTCGGCTCTCAGGACCTGTGATTGAATGCGTAAGGTCAAAATCCAGGACTGACTTCAAGTCTTTGATCCTGAACCTGAGAGAACATTTCATAGGGGTAGAGGAAGCAAGGGACACGAATAATATTCAGGCACTTGTTCAATTTCCTGTGGACATGGCAGAGGAGCAACCCATGGTTGTTCAAGAGCTGGTGATGCCCAGCATTACTAATGTCACCTCCAGTATAGTGAAGCCCAGGATCACTGGGCACTTTGGGCTGAAACAGAGCATGATCCAGTTGCTTCATGCAAACAAGCAATTTATGGGTCTTTCGCATGCGGTCCCACAGCAGTATATTCTTAACTTCTTGGAGATCAATGATATTTTATCACTAATGGGGTCACTCCACAGTATGTGAGGCTCACACTTTTTCCATTCTCTCTGTTGGGTGAGGCTAAGCGATGGCTAAAGGCAGAACTAGCAAATTCCATTACATCATGTAGCGATTTGGCAAGAAAATTTCTGGCAAGGTTCTTTCCTTCAGGCAAAACTGCAAAGATCAGAAGTGAGATAGTTGCCTTCAAATAGAAAGAGGGAGAATCCTTATACTCGTCTTGGGAAAGGCTCAACGGGCTACTCGGAGATTGTCCTCATCACAATCGGATGAATGAAGTGCTAGCTTACACTTTCATCGAAGGATTACATTCTGAAACAAAGATCGTGGTAGATGCTGCAGCTGGGGGTCAAGAGTTGGAGAAAACCTTTGGTGAGTATATGCAACACTAAACAAATTCTCCAAGAGCAATTCAGATTGTCAAGGAGATATGGGCAGACACACAATGCGAAAGTCTGCAGGGGTTCTTGAGTTAGATGTCGTCTCAGCATTATCCGCGCAGATTGCTACACTGGCCAATCAAGTCAACCAGATGAACTTGAATATCAATAAGCAATAGGTACAACTGATACACCAGGTTCAAGCTTTTAGTGAAATATATGGAGAGGGACACACGAGTGACATATGTCCCGCAAACCCAGAGTCTGTCTGCTTCGTGGGTAATTAAAATAGGGGCCAAGCAAATCAATATGGGAACACTTAGAATCCCAATTGGAGGAACCACCCAAACTTCTCTTGGGGTGGAAACTAGGGAACTCAGAATCAATACAGGCCTCAAGCACCGCAACAGCAATTTAGACCACCTCAGGGTGAAGAACAGTCGAGTCCTACAAGCCACCTCGAAGACATGTTTAAAAAATTGATGGCTAAACAGAAATTCCTTGTCGCAACTATGAGAAATTTGGAGCATCAAATAGGACAGCAAGCCAGTGCTCAAAATACTAGACCAGCTGGAGCTCTCCCAAGCAAATCCTAAGGCGGCCCTGAATTTTGTGTCATTGAGAAATGGGATATAACTAGAGGAAGTTCCTCCTAAAAAGAGGAAACATTTGACTTTTACTATGAGGCCAGCCATTATAGAATCAACACTAGAGAAATCTACGGAGCCAGAGAAGTCAGCTGGAGAGGTGGTGGCTAAGAAGCCCCCACAATTGGTTGCAAGGCCACCACCTCTATTCCCTCAAAGATTGCAGAAATTAAAAGACAATCCCGCATATAAAAAGTTTCTTGATATCTTGAAGCAGGTGCAGATTAATATTCCATTGGTTGACATCTTACAAAAAATACCCAAATATCTAAAATACATCAAGGATATTGTGGCAAATAAAAGAAGGTTGACCGAGTTCAAGACTGTGGCACTCACTGAGGAGTGCAGCTCAAGAATTCAAGGCAAGTTACCTCAGAATTGAAGGATCCAGGTAGTTTCACCATCCACATCTCCATTGGTAAACATGTTATTGGGCGAGCTCTATGTGATCTTGGGGCAAGCATTAATTTGATGCCACTATATGTGTTCAGACAGTTAGGGTTGGGTGAATCACGCCCAATGATAGTTATCTTACAGTTAGTTGATCGCTCCATTCCTCAATTAGAGGGAGTGATTGATGATGTGCTAGTTCAAGTGGGCTCTTTCATATTCCCTGTTGATTTCATTATCCTGGATTACGAGCCAGATCATGAAGTCCTATTTATTTTGGGGCATCCATTCTTAGTCACGGGTCAAGCTATTATTGATATCTGCGAAGGAAAGATAAAGATAAGAGTAGGTGACCGAGTGGAGGTATTCAATGTTTATAGAGCACTGAAGTTACCAACCCTTTATGAAGAGTTATCCATGATCTGGGTGGTAAAGAGTGATGCGATGTCGTTAATGCCTTATATAAGCCTTGTAGATCATGTTGAACGAGTATTGATTGGGGATATTGAAAATAGTGAAGATTAAAGAATAGGAGAAATCGAGCAAGTGCTAGATATGTCCTGCAGTTATGTACATGGGTTCAAAAAAATTGAAAAGTTGGACAGGCATATTACTCTTACCCTCCCCAGGCCATCTATTGAAGAAGCTCCGAAGCTAGAACTCAAGCCACTTATAGTGCATCTGCGCTACGCTTATTTTGGAAACTCTGAGACACTGCCCGTAATAATTTAATCCGGCTTGACCAGCATTCAAGAAGAAAAATTGCTCAGAGCCCTCCGCGAGCATAAAAGGGCCATTGGGTGGACTATAGCTGACATCAAAGGTATTAGTCCATCGTTTTGCATGCATAAAATCTTTCTAGAGGATGGACACCGCCCCAATGTAGAGTAGCAAAGGTTATTGAATCCTATCATGAAGGATGTTGTGAAAAAGGAAGTAATCAAGTTGCTCGATGCAGGTATCATTTTTCCCATTTTTGATAGCAACTGGGTAAGTCCGGTTCAATGTGTGACAAAAAAAGGAGGAATGACTGTAATTAAGAATGAGAAGAATGAGCTAATCCCCACTCACGCTGTTAAGGGATGGAGAGTCTGCATTGATTATAGAAGGGTCAATCAGGCAACTCGCAAGGATCAGTTCCCACTCCCCTTCATAGATTAAATGCTAGACAGGTTAGCCGGGCATGAATATTATTGCTTCCTAGATGGTTATTCATGATACGATCAGATTATCATACGCCCAGAGTATCAGGAGATGACTACTTTTACTTGTCCTTATGGCACTTTTTCCTTCAAGATAATGCCATTCGGTCTTTGTAATGCACCAGCCACTCTCCAAGTAGGTATGATGGCTATTTTCACTGACATAGTGAAAAAATTCGTGGAAGTGTTTATGGATGACTTTTTGGTTTATGGGTATTCTTATGATGAATCTTGAAGAATTTAAGCAAGCTGCTAGCCTGTTGTGAAGAAATGAATCTGGTACTAAATTGGGAAAAGTGCCACTTTATGGTACAAGAAGGCATCGTGATGGGTCACATAGTATCTAGGAGCGGCATTGAAGTAGATAAATCAAAGGTGGAGGCATTTGAAAAACTACCTCTGCATATTTCTGTGAAGGGTGTTCCGAGTTTCTTGGGACACTCGGGTTTCTATCGGCGCTTTATTAATGATTTTTCAAAAATTTCTACTCCCTTGTGCAGGTTGATTGGAAAGTATGTGATATTAAACTTTGATGATACATGCCTCAACGCATTTGAAGAACTTAAAAAGAAGTTGGTGACTGCTTCTATTATTGTGGCACCGGATTGGTTTTTACCTTTTGAACTTATGTTTGATGCGAGTGATCATGCTATCGGGAAGTGTTAGGCCAAAGAAAGGACAAGGTGTTTTATTTAATCTACTATGCGAGTAAGAATCTTGATGATGCCCAGCTGAATTACACCACCACTGAGAAGGAGTTGTTAGCCGTTGTGTGAGCCTTTGAGAAATTTCGGGCATACTTAGTGGGAAAAAAAGTCATAGTACATATCGTTCATGCCGCTATCAGGTATTTGTTTACCAAAAAGGAGTCTAAGGCTATATTTATGCGCTGGGTTTTATTGCTGCAGCAATTTAATGTAGAAATACAATATCGAAAAGGGGCAGAGAACTAGGTAGCTGACCATCTATCAAGGTTGGAAAACCACGACCACGTGGAGGAGGGTGGCCAAGTTAAAGAAGCATTTCTTGATGAGCAAGTTTTTGCTATAACCCAAGACCCTCCCCTATGGTACGCAGACTATGTAAATTATTTGGTGAGTGTGGTACTTCCTCTTGAAATTGAATCTGAAGCTAGAAAGAGGTTTTTACATGATGTGAATTTCTACTACTGGGATGAGCCCTATTAATTCGAGCAATGTGCTAATCAGTTGATGAGGAGATATATTCCTGAAAAAAAGGTAGAATTGGGGTTGTATGATTGCCACGCATCACCTTATGGGGGCCATCATGGAGGAGATATAACAGCTGCAAAGGTGCTACAATCCGGTCTCTATTGGCCCATTTTATTCAAGGATGCCCATGCATTCGTTAAGAAGTGTGACCAATGGCAGAGAACGGGAACAATCACAAGAAGGCATGAGATGCCTTTAAATAACATTCTAGAATTTGATCTTTTTTATGTGTGGGGGATAGATTTTATGGAGCCATTTCCACCGTCCATAGGAAACAAATACATTTTGCTAGCCGTTGACTATGTGTCAAAATGGGTGGAGGCAATTGCTTTGCCAATTAATGATGCCATGGTGGTAGTTGCATTTGTGAAAAAGAACATATTCTCGAGATTTGGGACTCCACGAGTGTTAATCAGTGATGAGGGGCTCATTTTAGTAATGGATTGTTGAATAACCTTCTATTTAAATATGGAGTTCGCCACAGAGTTGCCACAACATACCATCCGCAAACAAGTGAGCAAGCTGAGGTGTCAAACAGAGAAATCAAGCAAATATTGGAGAAGGCGGTGAGTGTGAATAGAAAATATTGGGCTGCAAAGTTGGATGATGCTCTATGGGCATATAAGACAGCATACAAAACACCAATTGGAGCGTCTCCTTACAAGTTGGTGTATGGGAAGGCATTTCACTTGCCAGTTGAGCTGGAACACAAGGCATACCGGGCCATTAAGAAGTTGAACATGGACCTTGAAGCTGCAAGTGAGAAATGACTTATGCAGTTGAATGAATTAGACGAGTTCGGGTTGCACTCATATGAAAATGCTAAGCTATACAAAGAAAAGACAAAACGATGGCATGACAAGCATATCAAGTCGCGTCACTTTGAGCCAGGCCAACAGGTATTGCTATTCAATTCTAGACTAAAGCTATTCCCTGGGAAGCTAAAGTCGAGATGGTCAGGTCCGTTTGAGGTGTTGAGAGTTACTCCCTATGGTGCAATCGAGTTGCAATCTTTAAATGGCAAAAGCAAATTTATATGGTGCACTTTAATATATTGTGTCTTGTTTCAGCTAGAGGATATGAAGTAATAGAGTGCTTAAAGAAGAATGGAGTATTTTTGTGATGAATTTGTTTGTGAATAAGAAGTGGGTTGAAGAATTTGCGCTGAAAAATTGCTCATGTGATGTGTTAAAGTGCTTAGGAGGTTGAGTCACTATTCCTAAATATATCCTACCCGTCCTTTAGCCCACATTACAACCACTAAAAAAGTCTTGATTGATTTTGGGTCGAGCTAGCCTACATTAGTACAGATTTACATTAAGGGCAAGCTTATGGTACCAATTGCATGCATGTGACTTCATTTGTAAGAGTGAGCATTTTCATTGATATATGTGAGTGTATGACTCAAATATGTGGATTGAATTCAGTTTTTGTTAATGTGATTGTGAGGGCATATGATTCATGACGGAAAAGCAAGTCTTGACGTCTGTGTAGAGTACTTTGAGGAAGTATGAATATTACATGGCACTTGAGAGTCGGCTTTGAGGCTAGGATTGTTCACAGCTAGGCGTACTGTATGCATATTGTTCTAGGTGTAATGTGTTAGGGCAAATGGTTGAGTGAAGGATTGTGTTGAGGGTATAGTTTGATATCTCGAGGACTAGCAATGAATTAAGTGTGGGGTGTTGATAATAGGCAAAATCTAGGTGATTTAGCTATTGTTTATGCTTCTACTTAATTACATTTCAATGACATAATATGGTTATTTGATGAAAAATAGGCTCTAATTGTGATTTGTGTACATTGCAGGGTGAGGAGCTTATATGATTCTTTCAAGAGGTTATTGAAATGATTTATGGGCAAAAGCAATCCCTCAGAGTTGAGTGCGTGCAAGAACAAGACAGAAAATTAGAAGAAATCAAGTTCCAGGTGCGAGAAACATTCGCGAAGTCGCGCAGTGTTCGCACAGGTTAAAAGCTGAGACAGAAAGGGTGCATAAAACATGCACGAAGTCGCGCAGAGTTCGCATGCCGTCTGAGAAAATACGCTGGTTAGGGGTAGAATTGGAAAGCTGGAAAGAAACCTACTTAACCTATATAAAGTCAAGCTCGCTCAAGATCAAATCATCAAGGTTTCCATAGTATAGTGCAAGGAATCGAGAGGCAAGAGGCAAGGAAGAGTTTGGACTATTAAGTTCTTCTTTTCTTTGCATAGTCTTTATTATTTTGTGATTTGAACCTAATTGTGATGCACACTAGCATGAGTAGCTAAAATCCATCGTTCTGGGGTTGTGATTTAGCCATGAATATTGTCGTTCGACATTAAATTAAACTTGATTATAATTCATTCAAATATAGTTGTTTCTTGAATTATATGTTTCATTGCTTAATTGTCTGGCCAGCAGTTAGGTTCTATCTACTATCTATGCTATGCTTGGGAAAGCCGTGTTTAGAGTAGAGAAGAATTAAAGAGAGCATGATCTTAACCCTTAGGGGGAGTAAATTTGTGGTTAGGATAGGAATATACCTAATCACCATGCTTAAGTAAATATCGTAATCTTAATATATTATTAATAGATTAATTCCATAGGAATATAGGTGAATGGTTCTTCGGCAGGAGGCTATGAGAGCATCTATCGATTTATTAGCAACCATGAGCGAATTATATGAAAAGGCAGAGTTAATTAGAACACAACACGATTGATGAATCGATCACAACCCTGGAATACTTGTCTCTATTGAGTACACAATAATCAACTCGTTACTTGATAATTTAGTTGTTACTTAGAATTATAGTTAGCATATTTAAACTCTTGAACTTGAATTTAGCTTGACGGAATAACGATATTGGTGTTAGTGAGTAGTTGATATAAGTCTCTGTGGGATCGGTACTCGACATGTCATTTTATTACTTGTATGACCACGTATACTTGCTTGTGAGTTTGGGAGCAACAGTTTTATTTAAAAAATTGGGTGATAGAGGAATTAGGCATGATTAGTTTGTTAGTTAAAGATTTTTTAACGGGCGTGTGATAATCTACGGGTAGAATATTAGGGTTAGAAGACATATGTGTGGGTCCCGTGCGCCATTATAAATTTGTATGATTGGATATTGCCTGTGATAGGTGATTTTGCTCTAGAGCGATTTGGGGGTAGGGGGGTGACTGTTTTCCAATCGCTACTATCTGATTGGAATGTTTTTGTTGATCCTGGGTGGTGTTGTGGGTAACTTTTGAAGTTGAAGGTTCATATCGTAAAAGGGTGCGCATAGTGTTGGTGATGGATGACATGGGAGTTGACGGTGATGAACAGAAACTTTTTGTGTGGCCAAGTCGACCACAAATTGTACAAAGCATATTGAAACCTTCATTAACTATTTGTTGTTTGTGGGAACCAATATATACATGTGTTTTGAGGGGAATTTCCAACGGAACTTCTATACATATTCTTACATATCGACGTCTTGTGGTTGCTGACATGTAGGTGTCAACTTTGAGTAGTGAGCCAATTTTTGCCCCTACTCGTTGAAGTATTTCAAAGTCGTAGAACTCCGTAGGTAGTTCAGGTAATCTTAACCAAATGAATATGTATGTGAGTTGTGTGCTTGAAGCTATGAATTTAGGTTCCCATTTGCGGATGGAGAGGAAGTGGTTGAGGACAAACCAAGGTCCATCATGGAGGGAGTGAGCATATTTTCTTCTTTTTGAAACTTCACTAGATAGAATCACACCCTAGGTCAATTAGAGGTAGTTCCTCTTTGGGTTTCCATAGAGTTGTTAGTTTAGAGCGTAGTATTTGGTCCCCCACTTTTATGCCATGCACTTTGACAATGATAGAGTATTTTCAAGACAAGTATAGTCGTGATTTATTGGCGGAGGTGAGTGGTATGAAGGTGTCTCTGTCGTGGTCGTTTGTCATTTCGTCGGTGAAGTCAATATGGGAGTGTGTTTGTTGGCAGGTGTTGGGGTAGGAAGTGAATTTGTTGTTGGTGAGCAAGGTTTGGGCAAAGGTGATTGTTAATGGTGTGGAAGTGTTGGTCCAATGAGTGATTGGGGGTGGATCAAGGTGCATTGAACTTATATCCGGTGGTTCCGGTGGTGGGGAAGTGGTGGTGGTATCCATTGTGCAAAAAAGTTTTTTTTATTTTTTTATTTTTTAATGAGCAACTTGAAATTTTTTTTCACCTTGCATCTTTTGCGCAAATACTAAGCATGCTAATCTTTTGTCTGGTTTTGCAACATGCATGAGAATCAAATATGGAAAAAGTTTGTACTATTAGACGAGGCTCAAAATGTGAGTTTTAAACTTTCTTTTTTGCTTTAATTCACTCAAGATTATTAAAATCTGTAATGATAAATTTGAACATAACTCTCAAATCAGTTTCTAACAACGATCTTCTTAATACCCATGAAAAGAAGTTCCAAATAATATATAAATTTTGTGGTGTATTCGTTTGTAGTGTGTAGGGCCTCTTTCTCGTTGATCAGTTCATCTCTGCTCTATTAAAAGTCGGAATTCCAACGGCAGTTTTGTCAACGCACGCGTCTCGGGCCAGATTGACTAATATATATATATATATATATATATATATATGCAAAATTGCTTGGGGAGTACCCCACTTGTACTTCCCCGTAATTGTTCTTTTTAATTTGTCATTCATTTGTTTAGTAGTAAGAATATCTTTGTTTGTCGGTTTATTAAATTCTATAACATGAATTTCAAACACATTTTTTTTCACACGTTTATGTAGCTACAAACTGATTTTATAAAATAGTATAATAGATTTCAACAGAGGCAGGGTTACGAGAAATACGATAACACTAGAATTTGAAGATAATTATGTAACTTATAAGAGAAATTGCTCCACTAGAAAGAGAGAGCTACAACAATTTTATCTTTGGAATATTTTTCACTGTATATAAGGAATCTCACTCGGTGTTTCTAGGGCCAAAACTTTCCTGCAGCTTTTCCTGCTGCAAAAGAAGAAGAAAAACTGATAAAGTTAATAATCTACTTGCCATTTTAAAATTGAAAATTGATGATATAAAACCTGACCTTTGTTTTCAATTGGGAAATCTCCTTGACCAGCTTCTCAACTTTTTTTTTTAGTTCGTCATTTTTAAGTTTGAGTGCCTCGTTTTCTTTTTTCATTTTGCTAAAAGAATTGAAACACCATATAAACCTCTTGAAAACTGTAAAATAAATAATGAGAAAGAATAAAAAGAAGAACGGAACAGAAAAAGGACTCACTTGATAAGTTCTTGTTTAGAACTAGAACTCGATTGCCCTGGATCCATTGGTTACAAACTAGAGCAAATTAAGAATTAAGAATGTATTTTTTTTCTTTTGATTGCTATATGACTTGCCTCTTACCAGAGGAGAAAGCCCTTTAAATAGATTATTTTCATAATTAATGTTCTTACCAAATCTAATATTCAAAGTTCATATTATCATAATAGGAAATTAGGGAATCTGAAAATTTAGCATATCTTGAGAAAATAGTAAGAAATTGATTTTATTGCTTAATTGAACATAAACTAAGAAGGCATAGATCAGGACTCTAGATCATAAAATATAGTTACTTAGAAACAAATGTGAAATATGACTATTACTTTCCAAATGGGAGCAACAAATATTGTGACGGTCAAATGTGAATTGTTCGTAAAGTTAATGTACTAATAACATCTAGAAGAATTTTTCTTAAAAAGTTTCACTGTTAAAAGAATGGTTGTTGTCACCTTATTTTTTTTATTTTAAGTGATTCATATTGTTGTTTTATTGTGAATGTCAATATTACTTGGTTTGCTACTATTAAATTAATCGTTATTGATAATGTTATGAATATTATCGTTGTCATGAGTAAAAGATCATCTTTGAAATTTTCATATCTCCAGTAGATTTGTCGTGAGATAAATAAACCCTACTTTCACCTGCGTAAGTAAATTGAAGTTATCAAACAACCCATTTGCTTTTAATATTGAGAATAAATTGTCCAATTTGAATAGTACAAATTTGATTATTTAGTTGTTGTCTCGAAATATGAACACTGAATAATTAATAGGCGAAATACATAAGGCACCCCTTTAAGTTGTTCTCAACGATTCGTCGGACACTTCAATTGATGTTATTTCTAGCTAGACACTTTATTTATTTACAAAAGAAGATCAACTAAACACCCGATCATGTCAGCTTTCATCACGTGAAATACACTCTCTGGGACGCGAGTTGACCACCTAAAATTAGGTTTTTCCTTTTTCTTTTCCTAAAATAAAATGGAACCCACCTAATTTTCACACCTTTCTAATCTAATTTTCACACCTCCGTTTTTTGCCGAGAGACCATTTTTTTCTTCTTCAAACAAACAAGTGAGCCGAACATATTCTAAAACACACATACAGTCACACAGTAGCAAATCGTTTTTCTTTTGAGAAGCAGTTGTGGAAGCAAAATTTCACATTTGAATTAAAAAAGAAATACCAGAATCTGTAAAAACATGGCCAAAAGAAGAAGAGGAAGAAAAAATGAAAAAAAGAAGAACAAATTGAAAATGTCAACATAGTACTTGTTCGGTGGAGTCAATTTTACGAGCTATAATCTTAGTGTTCCTATGAATCTTTGTGTAGATTAAGGCGGTGGAAGTTGAGGTCGATTGCGTGAGAACGAAAGGGGTTGACTTGATTTGGATTGAAAGGAAGAAAATGAATGGGGGTGGGAGGGGGTGGCGCTGGTTTTGGTCCGGAAGGAAAAAGATGAAGTTGGGGTTGGGGGAGAGGGAGGGGGATGGGCGCTGCTATCATTAAAAGTGAGGGAAAGGGGGGTTTTTTTCTTCTTAAAATTCATTTTTTTTTCTTTTTTTGTTAATTATATGTGTTAAGTTTTAATTACAAATTACATATGTCGTTCATTTTATTGGCTCATTCGACACGTCATTGGTAAATGTAACTCACGCATCAGATCAGCTGCATTCGGGTGTCTACTTGATTTACTTAACATTCACTTGAAGTGTCTAAATGATAACGGGGCTAATTGAGGTGTCTGGTTGATCATTAAGGACAACATAAAGAGACTTTTTATGTATTTCGCCTAATTAATACTTTGTTTCACATCATATGAATCTGTATATATAATAGAGATGGATGATTAAACGTAAAAATGTGTAATTACATAAAAATGAATTAGATAAAAACTTGACTTGTATATTGTAAAATCTACTATTTATTTAATAGTTGTGTTGTGATTGCTGACAGTGAAGGTAGTTGTTGATAGTGGTACGATGATATTCGGTTAGAATTAAACTTATTTAACATGATTTCGCCTCCTATATATCTTATGCTAAAATGTTATCGTTTGCATGGTCAATGGTGTATTATCCGCTTATTACGTGTTTTGCATGTGTAGGATGTGACTTTGATGGATGTGAATATTGGATGAATTTTTTACTATATTCTATTATAATAGAGTTGTTTTACCCTCTATTAATCAATTACGTATACGTTGTTCATTAAATGGCCCTCAATTAATTGTGGCTTATTATCATTGTGTTGCTTGAGAAAGAATATTTGATCAGGCTGTTGTTGAACATCATCGCTCATATGTATTTGAGAGATTTGATTGAGTTTAAAAGTAAGTTTAGAGATAACACAATTTTGACATGATCTTAATGAATCGTTAGAAGAACTGGCTAGCTAGAGTAGTTCGAGAGAAAACTTCTTATAAAATACCACTTCTTATAGAGATATAATTGTGGTAAGTGAAGAACTCATGATCTGTGGAGAGTACTTCGCCAAGTTATAACAAATAAATTAAGAAGTTATTTCGATAATTAGAGAAATCACAATTCCATGCTCCTCACATCTACCTGATTACAACTCCATTTTCATAGCTATTTGTAGTTGTTCCTGCTTTAATATTAAAAGTTAATTAGTATAACTAACATACATGAAATCTTAACACTCGAAAAGTTGACTGAAACCATTTCTTGGGCGATATTAAAAAGTTATAGCTAAAGTTGGTTCTCCGTGGGATTTGACGTTAAACTCTAAAATCGAATTATATTTATAACTAAGCATTTCTCAAAAAATATGAGTAACTACAAACCTTATAAAATACGTAGGAAAATGATCGTCTCCGCTTCTAATTAATATTATTCCAAACCAAACACAACTGAATAAGAAGTCCAAAAATTTGAATTTGTGATGAACATTTTACGTACCAATGTTAGACGGAGCAATATATATACACTTGATTTTCTGAGCTTCTCAATAAATTTTGTTAAACTCTCCGAATATCAAGATAATAAATACTTACGATTAACGTCAAATAGCTCCCAGAGTTCCCCCAAACACTTCAGTAGGCATTATGGAAATCCCAATGAAGTGATTCAGGAGAACTCTAGGGGAAATCTGACCTTTTTTACTTGATCTTCCATTCCTAATTGATAGGAAATGATATGTTTCTCTATGGATTGGAAAATCTTACCTATTTATATAGAAGCCAAGAATATAATTCATGTGGCTAACATGGGTAGTTTTAACATATAGTAGTAATATTCAGAGGGGGGCCTGCACTTAGGGTGGGAGGTCACCAACTCCCGGTAATTTTGAAAAAATATATGTATATACGTATATATATATCTTAAATAATAAGTATATATTTTATTGACATCCTAAGACTCAAAGCTTATATAGTTACATTGGTCAATTTGGGAGGGGGGGGGGTGACAACTGACTTTTATTCGATAGTGGCGCCCCTGCCACCTTCATATATTGGGTTCGCCTCTATTTATATTTCTGATACAATCAAACATCTTTATAACAGTCTCCTTTGTATTGAATATTTTTGGATGTTATAGCAAAATGTTGTTACAGAGAACATATATAAAATAACATAACATGAAAATTGGTTTCGGAAAAAGCTTCGCTTTTATAGTGAAGTTTTATTATAGAGGAATGTTGTTATAGAGAGGTCCGAGTGTACTAAGAGAACAAAGAAATACATTTTGGACAAATTGAATCTGGTCACAATTGTGGGTTGAATGCAAGAAATGGAATCATAATTTTGTAACAAGTGACCACAAATCTCTCTACCTTTTGCTACATCGCTGTAGAAGTTTCTGTTTTTGCAAAATATACGTAGGTTACAGTCTTTCTATTGGGGGCTTCAATGAATTAGTGATTAAAAAATTTCAAATTTATTCCAAGGATAATGAATAAGAATATTATTCCACCTTTTGCCGCTGAAAAAAAGTGCACTGTAGAAGAGAAAAATAAAACGATAGTAACTTTTTCCCTTTGATTCTCATCCTTCATCTAGCCCATAAATTGGCCTAAATTCAAAAATCACCATCTTTTGCATCCATTTCTTTTACTTTTTGTTTCCTTTTATTGTAACCCGACCTTAGTTTTGCAAATACATTCAGTTTTATGGTAGTAAAGATGAGAGAATCCTGAGGTTACTAGGTTTCTGTCAAACATGCAATGGACTGTCTCGTCTCGATATATCAGTCATGACTTAACCATGATAAATTAATATAGTTTGATGTAAACATCGGGTGAGTAAGTTTTTACCATACTAGTAAATAGTAATGTGTCACCGTATAGAGGTCTCAACGAAAGTATGTCTGAGAAAACATTGATGACAGTCCACTAAATTTCGCAATGCGAAGGACACGGACATACCTTTCAGACCTTGTATTTTTGTAAGAGGTTGTTTCCATAAGAAATTTATTTTCTGAATAGCAAATCTTTAGTCACCAAGGTCTGAAAGTTTCTTCCAAATGTTTTTTATTTTCCTTCTTTTTCTTTTCAATTTGGACGCCTTAGTTCTAAAATTATGGACTATACCTTCTTTATAATAGTGTTTTGCTAATCACTTTTCTCTAAGGCATTCTCAAACATTTCAAAGCAAACATTGACTGAACATACAGAGAGAGATTTTGCCTCAAAACAACACATTCTATATCAAGGCCAACCTGCCTAAGCCTTAATAAGACAAACCTATCTAAAGTATAGCGAGTACAAACTCACAAGAAACTCTTGCAATATTTCCCAAGCAAAAATGAAAAGACAACAAAAGCCACACAATCTATATCTTATAACTTGATCCCTTTTCTAACATTAACAGTAGGAATATGGACAAAAGAAGTTTTGTTCTGTCAGTGATCACCTTTTTACTTCTTAGGAGGGTACTATTTTTCCTATCACATCGGATCTTGCTGAATTACCGCTTCCATTCTGCTCGAGTCATCTTATCTGAAATGGTAAACGCAAAAGTTAATCGCATAACGTCAAGTAGAAGCATTGCATATGGGTATAATGCACTAAATTATTAGACTCTACCTCTTAAACAAAACTCCAAAATTAAGCACATATTGGTTTGAGGATACTGAGAATTTACTAAATGAAAAAGAAGCTAAGACGAACTTGAATCCAAATTCATGGGGTTGCAATTTCATTGGATCAACGATGTTGCTCCACGATTAGTCAAGAAACTAGAAATCTCCCCATGCACCAGAAAGAGCTGATCTACTTCAATAGTTTCTTTTTACCGGGAGCAGGTCTTACTTTAATATTAAGCAAAAAAATAAATTGTAATAAAGAGGTACGCGATACATGTATTAGTCTCTTAATATAACCGTAGGGCAGTTTTCTATTGTTAAGGCTTAAAGTTTACTCCCTCAGTCCATAATAAGTGACAATTTTACCTTTGGCACACCCATTAAAGAAATAGGAACTCCTAGAGAAAAAAAGATGTATTCACTAAATTAACCTTAATTAATTGTTACCTTGATAATTGGAATATGTAAATAAGGGAAAATTTTGGATAAATAAAATTATTTCCTTCTTGATTATGTAATAAAAAGGTAAAATGGTCACTTATTATGGACCGGAGGGAGTATTGATTTCAGTCAATAATGCACAAGTTGTATTCTGTTTAAAGGATCTTGTCTGTTTGTTTTAATAGCCATACTCCATAAAGTGAACTAATCATTTGAGAATTCAACCTTTATCAAACAGCACTACATGGCACTTAGAAATACTCACCAGTACCATCCCTTGAAGATGATAAAGATCTATCAATCTTGATTCCTTCTTTTGCACTAGCTTGGACCAGCCTCTGCACCCGCGGAGATGAACTCAGCTTGCCATTCATAGGGGATGGCAAAGAATGACGTCTACTTAGGGAATTCTTCTCTGACACATCTTGCCCAAACCTTGGTGAGGCTTGCTCTTTCAACTTAGCCTTAGCTGACTTGGTTGGAGCCATATAGCTGGGCACCTTTCTTGCCGTTGGCGTACCTGCATCTATATCATGCTTTGCAGGTAAAGAAACTCTTCTGTTAGTCTTGTTACTCTCATTTCCTTCATTATCATGGTTAGTGCAAGAATTGTCATTGGCAATAGGAATATCCTCTCTGTTATCAGTGATCAATTTCTGATGCATATCAGGTGGAGAAAAACTATCAGCAGCGTCAGAAATTGATTTGTGATGTGTATCAGATACAGAGAGGCTATCCAAATGAGTGATAGTATCATCCATCACTAGTGTTTCTGGAGGTGTCTCCACATTAGTAGAACTTTCTGTTGTCCCTTCTAAACTTTTCAACCGTTCGTCAGATGTCATGCTCCCCTCGGGAACTAGAACAGTTGATGTTGTATTGTGATTTTGCTTTTTCCTCTCAGTGTCAGCCTCAGACTGAACAGGTTTTTCCAATACAGGGCTGGACATTTTCTTTAAATTATGCTTTACTTTCTTAATCTCACTTCCTGGATTCTGAAGAACAGAGTTTACTAAAGGACTTGATGTCTTTTTTTCTGACCCCGAACTGGAATGATTTGAACCATTCTGCATCTTTCTAGAAAGCACTTTCCGTCCATTGTGCTTTGACGTAGCCTTGTCTGCTTCAACTTTTTTATGCTTTGTTTTTGAAAGCGTTTTCTGTTTGGACCGTGGTCGCCAAATATGTGATAAAGTCCAACGGACTAACCATTCCTGACTAGAATTTGGTTCCTCTGGACCGTATTGGAGGTGTAGAGGCATTACAGTAGGTGATGAACCAAGCAGCTGAAATACACCACATGACAAGCACTGATTAATTAGTGTATCAAGTAAACTTAGTAACAACCAAGTAAAGACGAGATAAGTGGGTTCTTTGAACATTGAATGAAGACTTTTTTGCATTCAGTGCTTGAAATTTCTTGATTTTTGCAATAAGAGGAATTTGCATGCCTGATTAATATATACAAAAGGTCAATATCAGGGTAACTGCTTTCTGGTTATTTACATTTTACGGATAACCACTTTTCACGTTGGCATATTCTTCCCTCTAGGTCCAGTGAACCGAACTCAGTAACAGTATGAAAAACCCTTGGTGCGGAAAAATAGCAAGAAGTAGGATGCTCACCTTTGTAGTGAATTCATTCTTAAATAGCTCCTGTGCTAGTTTGGATGCATTATTTCTCTGATACTCCAGTTGCTTGGCATCCTAATGATGAAAGGTACCATTAAAAACTATACACAATTAAGCAAGTTATAGCAAAACAGTTAAAATGGTACATTGAACACCGTTAGCAGCATAAATTGTGAGAAACTTGGATTCGTAGATGCTGTAATTTCAAATAAAAATAAGGGTTGATAATATAAAGATGTCAAAGATTATAGATCTTAGCAACATTAAGTCAATTTGGCGGTTTACCTGTTGTCCAAGTCCTCGTTTGGTTATCACTTCACAGCCAATACTGGAACGCCTAACAATCTGGCCACGTACATGTGCTTGAAGCTTGACAATGCCATGTATGCAGTATAATGTAGCAACAGCCTGCCTTCTGACGAGATGGCCACGGATGGTAGCTTGTAGCCTTATGACGGCCTTAAGCCTATGAAATGCTCGACGAGCCTTCAGAGAGACCATATTGCCATTAGTACAGGTTAAATGTTCAAGTTAAATTACAAATGAGCAAAATTAGAAATGAACAAAATTCAATAGAATAAGTTCTTAAACATCAACAGTAGCAAGATCGTGTCAAAGTGAAGTAATCAAGTCCTTCAACACCCAATTATTTGCAAACTAAGGAAGCACATACATAGAGAAAAAGATAAACTACCAGTTAGGAAAACTTATCTATACATAATTCATAGATGGGACCAGTATAGTAATTCAAGTCTAAAATGCGCCTCATGCAAAAAGCCTAATTCGAAGCCAAGTCATTTAACATAATGAAGACAATCAATAAGACCTTCAAGGGGTTGCAGGAAACCCATATACTCTCTCCGTCCCTTTTTTTTTTTTTTTTGAGAAGGTAACATGTATGTATTAAACACAAACAATACATGGGTTGTACTGAAACCATATATACAAGTGAGCAAAAAGAGTAAACCAGTGAACATTTCCAACAGGAACTTAATGTGTCTAAGATAGATACAGTATCCTCTGGGTAGCATTTTATGTGATGCACTTGACCATGCATGGCATTAAAGAAGAAAGAAAGACTTTTGAAACTTGTTTCTAAACAAGCTATTGATATTTGTGTGGCTATAAATCATCTTATAAAGGATAAACAACAACCCAGTATAATCCCACTTAGTGGGGTCTGGGAGGGTAGTGTGTACGCATACCTTACGCCTACCCTGGGGTAGAGAGGCTGTTTCCAAATAGTCCCCCGACATCCTTCCCTCCAAGAACTTCCCACCTTGCTCTTGGGGAGACTCGAACTCACAACCTCTAGGTTGGAAGTGGGGGTTGCTTACCATCAGAGCAACCGCTCTTGTCAAATCATCTTATTAAGGATATCATTCTTTTTTGGGACGAACCAAAAAGGAAAGCACAACACATAAATTGGGACATAGGGATTACGCAATGAAAGATGCAAATTTGGTCACTTTTGGATGTTTGGACTTTGGAGCCACCGGTGACCTCATTTTGTTGGCAGTAAAAGAACTCAGTGAGCATAGTCATTTACCAAGATTTATGGCTCAAAGGAAATGTTTTCTAGTGATTCGAAGGTAGCATAACTTCCCTCCTTAATGGAAGTTGTTTACGTCTTTCCAATATAATTTGACTTATTGCCCCCTCCACCCCCCACCCACCCCCACCCCAAAACCAAATATCAATATCCTCTGGGTAGCATTTTATGTGATGCACTTGACCAAGCATGGCGTTAAAGAAAAAAGAAAGATTTTTGAAACTTGTTTCTAAACAAGCTACTGATATTTGTGTGGCTATAAATAATCTCATTAAGGATATCATTCTTTTTTGGGACGGACCAAGAAGGAAAGCACAACACATAAATTGGGACATAGGGAGTATTACGCAATGAAAAGACGCAAATTTGGTCACTTTTGGATGTTTGGACTTTGGAGCCACTGGTGACCTCATTTTTGTTGGCAGTAAAAGAACGCAGTGATGATAGTCATTTACCAAGATCTATGGCTCAAAAGAAATCTATTCTAGCAATTCGAAGGTAGCATAACTTCCCTCCTAAATGGAAGTTGTTTACGTCTTTCCAATATAATCTTGACTTATTCCCCCCCCCCCCCAAACACTAGGATTAATCAAATGTACCCAAGCATAAGCACATAGAAACATAAACATCCAGTCTCGTTGTTCTTATATTATATGATATCCATGGCAACAATTTTAGCTGGCAAGATGAATTAGAAAATAAGTAGAAGAGGGAAGAAAATTTCCAGAGTTGCACCCTTGTTAACAAAAAAAAGTTTATATATATAAACCCTACTACCCAAACATGGACAATTGTGTAATGTCTTAGTTTCACTTGAACTATGAGAAAAAGTAGCACGTGTGATGACTTTCTAGTCTCTTAACATCAAACAATACTTTTTTGTCTCTACCATTGTAACAGAAAATAAAGACCTAGTCATACATGCTGCTGATGAACAATACAAATGCATTAAAGAAGAAACAGATTGAACAGCTCGCACATTCATTAACCACAAGAAAACTAGCATATTACAGTAAAGACTATGAAAGTAACTCGCTGCCACAATATGAAAGTGCAAGTGGAAAAATACCAAAATGTAGGAGACGAAGCTTGCAGAAGAAAATAAACACAATTCACTATCGTAATTGTGATAAAGAACAAAGAGAAAACCAAATATATTTTACAACAGCAAGTAAATCTTTACGGTTAGAGTAGTTACCAGATAACCCCTGAAAATAGCTTGAGTCTTCGTAGCAGCTTCCTCAAGCCTCATTTTCTCAGTATCCTCGGGTAAGGTAAGACATGTATTTTGTTCATCTTTATCTTGCTTCATAGAAGGGAGACTCACCTCATCAGTGACCCCTCCTTTATCAAGGTTTGAGTCCTCTTTTATTCCACCAATACTAGCAACTGGCTCAGATATCAAAGGCGGAGGGGCAGACAAACCAGACAATGCCGCGTTGGTGGAAATTACTGATGCTTTCTCATTTGAAGATTTCTTTAAAGAAATAAATATAGAGTATAATAGCTTATTAGAAACTACATGAATAAAATAAATCCCAAATAAAAAAGAGGGATAATCTGCATGAACATGTAATACTTGTGGAAACTCCTCAAAAGAAAATATTCTTTCCAAGTGGCTCAATTCAAGTTTATTGATTTATAATGATAATATCGCTTTCCTGGTTGCAGGCTTGCAGCACGTCACCAGCGAACATAGGCATTAACATCAGAAGTCAAGGTTCACTTTGAATGGTATTCACAACAGTAATTAGACAGCTCGCCTTAGGGCTTGCCTCATAACAATGTCCACTTTCCTAAGAGAAGTACTACCACGGCTTACGTCATACAAAGGTTTTAAGGCCAACAATATTACATTTCCCAATATAAACCTTTTCCACTTCAATTCTAAAAGGAACAAAAAGTAGCTAGCAAGTTTTGAATACACTAAATATTAAAAACGTACTACCAAATTTACACAGGCATATATAAACAAAAGGCATAACCAAAGCAAACTTCAATCTGAAACAAAATTGAATGTCTATCTTACTTTTGAAGTGCTAGATTTGGAAGACTTTCTCCCTGCCAGCAAAGACCTGAACCATTTTCCAGGAGATTTTCCCATAGTAATAAGTTTGACGCCTAGACTGTAAGAACCTTCTGATAGAAAGCCTGAAAGTTTCAAAAAACTGCTATATCAGGTAAACACATGCAAACTTACAGCAATAAGTAGGCATAGAAGTAACTAATCTCTTAATGTGGTTTAAAATATTCATTTATGGTTTCTTTTTCCCGGAGCCATAGCACAATAGTGCTTCTGCACAGTGTTGAGAAAGGCGCGCTTTAAGCGCGCTTAAGCCCTGAATGAAGCGAGGCTCAAAACATGTTGAGCGCTTC
Organism: Nicotiana noctiflora; assembly: GCA_032618575.1. Lineage (NCBI taxonomy): Eukaryota > Viridiplantae > Streptophyta > Magnoliopsida > Solanales > Solanaceae > Nicotiana > Nicotiana noctiflora. The sequence continues at coordinate 35,554 of JASVEL010002702.1, read as the reverse complement.
GCCTCACTTTGTGGGCGCTTTAGCATCGCATCAAGGGTCTTAGGCATACTTTTACTTTGCCAATGATTGTAATCCTAAAAAGGCAACATTAAACAATATATATTTCACTTTATCATAAATTTTTTCCAATTTCTTTGTCCATATATTTGTTATTCATGTTTATAATTATTAGTCTTAGACTGCATATACATATTTTTACTTTTTCTCCAGTTGCGCCTTTTTTTATTAAAGCCCATGCTTTATTTGCGCTTTGTGCTTAAAGCCCCAACGGACCTTAGAGCTTTTTTGCGCTTTTCGCCTTTGATAACACTGCTTATGCATATACAAATGTGAAGTAGCATAATGAAAGTTTAGATTTCCAACACAAAGCCTACCGTCAATGATCAATTTAGTGACTTAAAAGAGGATTCATGGTCAAAATGAATTTAGTGAACTAAAATAAGATTCATTGTCAATATATCCTATTTTTCAAGGACCTAAAGCCGAATGGGGTAATCGACATGCCTACAATCTACAAATGAAAGAAGAAAAGAAAAAACAGGAGAAAAAGAAGTTTCTGAAAAACACGTAAAGGCCATGTTATATATTCACAAATTCAACACCTATCCAATGGAATCCTCCAAACACAATCTCTTCCGGAAGAGAAGAGAATTAGATGCTTCACAAACTCGACGAGTGTAATAGAGAAACTTCCTTCCTATAAGAATATGTTCCCTTCGTCTTTTGTGGTTTCTTTGGGAGCGGAGAAGAGAAAGCTTTCAATACTGTAAGCCTGGTAGTCACCTATCAAACACTGAACAATAAGTTCTTTGACATTATCTTACTTGCCTGATATGTGAGAAACTACATCTGCAGATCACTTTTGGTGATTGCTGCTTGACTTGCGATAAAAAGGATAAAAATAGATTATAATAAGAATTGTTGCAGGCCTTGGGGCATATTTAATTAAAGCTGCCCAAGCTTCCGTCAGAAACAGTTGGATCGGGATATCATAGTTTGTGCTCAAATGAGTAACACTTTATGTAATAATTATCCAGGGAACTATATATCTTACACTCTGAAACTCCTCAATCACAGTTGATCAGGCAGGATTTCAGGTATCCAATTCACTGATGAGAGGCAGAGACAAACTCCCATTGCAACCAGTTAAGAAGTTTCATTGCCTCAGTATTGGACTATAGAATAGAGTTGTCTAAGACACGCTTAAGCCCCAAAGCCCGGTATACAAAGCATTCTGCATTCACGCGGGGTTCGCACCCCTAGAGGTGTAATGTAGACAACCTACCTGATGCAAGCATTAGTGGTTGCTTTCATGGCTGGGAGTTGTGACCTATAGGTCACACGGAAGATAACTTTATCGTTGCTCCAAGCTTAAGCCTTGAAGCAAGACGGAAAACATGTTAAGCGCTTTGCCTCGCTTAGCATTGCGTTTCAGAGTCGCCATCAAGGCTCTAAAGCATACTTTTCCTTGCGAATGAGCATAATCATAATAAGACGACACTAAAAAATTGATATGTCACATTATCGTAATTCTTTTCAATTTCTTCGTCCATATATTTGTTATTCATGCTTAGTCTTGGACTACATATATATATTTGTACTTTTTCTCCATTTGTGCCTTTCTTCTTAAAGCCAACGCTTTATTTGCACTTTGCGCTTAAAGGCCTAACAGACCTTATGTAATAATTATCCAGTGAACTATATATCTTACACTCTGAAACTCCTCAATCACAGTTGATCAGGCAGGATTTCAGGTATCCAATTCACTGATGAGAGGCAGAGACAAATTCCCATTGCAACAGTTAAGAAGTTTCATTGCCTCAGTATTGGACTATAGAACAGAGTTGTCTAAGACACGCTTAAGCCCCGAAGCCCGATATAAAAAGCATTCTGCATTCACGCAGGGTCCGCACCCCTAGAGGTATAATGTAGACAACCTACCTGATGCAATCATTAGTGGTTGCTTTCATGGCTGGGAGCTGTGACCTATAGGTCATACGGAGATAACATTATTGTTGCTCCAAGCTTAAGCCCTGAAGCAAGACGAAAAACATGTTGAGCGCTTTGCCTCACTTAGCATTGCATTTCAGAGTCGCCATCAAGGCTCTAAAGCATACTTTTTCTTGCGAATGGGCATAATCATAATAAGACGACACTAAACAATTGATTTGTCACATTATCGTAATTCTTTTCAATTTCTTTGCTTATATATTTGTTATTCATGCTTATAATTATTAGTCTTGGACTACACATATATATTTGTACTTTTTCTCCATTTGTGCCTTTCTTCTTAAAGCCTACGCTTTATTTGCACTTAAAGCCCTAACCGACCTTAGAATTTTTTTGTGCTAACACTACTACAGATAAAAAAAATAAAAGGTTCATAGTTCATTTCCTGGGGGGGGGGGGGGACTGGGATATCAAAGACCCTCTTCAACATAAACCTAGTGCTTTGTGCCAAATTCAAATTAAGAAGCATCATTCTCCAACCCATGCCAAAGCCTGAGCGATGTTATGTAGCATGAAAAAAATGTTGAGACTAAAAACAATCTGTTAGATTAGAATGTTCCCTTCGCTGAAAGAAAGGTTATAAGCTGCCAATCAAATAAGAGATGATTCTACCAGAAGCATCTGTCAATTTCCTAAGGCTTCCATCTCACTCCAACGTCCAATCAGATTATATTAAGTCACACAACACGTAGAAGGCTAATTCTGCTCTTTATTCTCAAGATCCTACTGGTTGAAGAATTATCATTCAAAAAAAAAAAAGCTATCTCCAGCATGCTCAAAACACATACTGCGATAAGTCCATAACCCTTTGTTACTTTGTTCAATTCTGCCTATAACTTAAATGTCTAATTTACGATCCTTTTATAGTCTACCAATGAATACACAACACAAATGGCTAAACAAGAAGCCTAAAAGGTGCTTCTTCTTTTCTAAGATGGTTGCGACCGTGCTAGCTTGCGTACTCCTCAACTATTCGAGTAGGTACCTGCTACCTCCCACAAGTATTGGTACCAGCTACCAAATAACTCTGTCCACCAAGGCTTAGGTATATAGAAAGAAATCACCTAGTGTGTAATTTGAAATTTTTACCTATTTATTTCTAAAAGTTAGCTAGTGCAGCCATATCTGAAAATTAAAATTTCAAAAAAAAAAGGTAACGCCCTATAGCAGAAAACCCTATCACCAAATCACTCCAGGCATATCTTTGAGGATACCCAATTTCGAATTAAATCAGAACCCCAAATGCAACAATGTGGAAACAGTTAAAGTGTACACAGATTAATCCTAGCACATATAAGTAACAATTATTACTAATAATATCTCACGACAATGTAGTTCAGGTATAACCATTAGCTTCAGAGGGAGCTCAAGAAGCCAACATTTTAAAGAACCATTTAAAGCACATTGGATCTACAACTTACCTCAACAGAAAAGTACTGCAACTTCAACAAAAACCCTTCTCTAGCTGCAAAATATAAAACTAGGTTCAACAAAAGAACTGAAAAAATGAAAAGGGTCAACAGAAAAAGTGCAGAAAAGAAAAGGAAAAATAAAAGGCCAGCTAGAGAATACAACTGTATATACTGAAAGATCTAAAAAAGAGTTTAGAGGAATGCTATTTAGGAGAGAGGTTTCACATTCACCATTTTATTCATCTTGAAAGAAGAGTAGAGAGAGCCAAACGGCACTCAACAAGAAGCAGGGTAAAGTTTTTTGAAAAGAACCTGGAAAATTGGTACACTACTGTACTACTGCCTCTGTATTTGTTTTTGCCTGTTTCAGTTTTCAAGATTTTGGAAATTACCCAAAATGTTAAAAACTGAACGTTATCTTCCAAAGAGGTTGCATTGGGCTTAGTTGGGGTCTTGGGGAAGGTTTTGTTGGATCATTACTCAGGGTAAAATTCAAAAATAGCCAGATTTACTACTGATCGTTGAAAAATAGTCAAGTTTCAAAAGTCATCGAAATTTATCTGAGCGAAAACACTGTTCAAAATCTGGAAAAATATGCCCGCAAATTTTACTGGAGTTCCAGCATAAATATGTTTGAACTCCCGTAAATTTTACGGGAGTTCCAGGGATAACTATGCTGGAACTCCCGCAAATTTTACGGGAGTTCAAGCATAATTATCTTGGAACTCCCGCAAATTTTACGGGAGTTCCAGCAATTATAATTGTCCAGTATAATATACTGGAGTTTGGAGCACTCGTGCTCCAGTCTCCCGCAAATTTTACAGGAGTTAGCAAAGTATATCGGTCCAGCATAATATACTGGAGTTCATACACAAATGCACTAGAACTCCCGTATATTATACGGGACCGGTCCCTGTTGCATCAAAATAGTGGCTATTTTTCATTGACTTTGTAAATAGTGGCTATTTTTCATTGACCAGTGTGAAAACTGGTTATACCATGAAATTTTAACCATTACTCACGTATAACTTTAGCCCAAATGTTTGTGGTCACAGATTTAGGCTCTCTTTTTTTAACTCGCGCCATAAATTATTTATATTATTTAGCCGATAAAGTATTTAAAATTTATATTTTTTGTATATATATACACACTATATTCGTTTCAATTTATGTGAACCTATTTTCTTTTTAGTCGGTGCCAAAAAGAATAAATGTTGTCCCTATTTGGAAATAATTTATATTTATATAATAATTTATGGCCACACAAAATTGTCCTTCATTTTATATCACAATTCAAAAGTCTTTCACTCTTTTCTTAAACTTTGTGCCCAGTCAAATGGGTTCACATAAATTAAAACGGAGTATATATATATTCAAACTTACTTGACATTAAATCTTTCATCATCTTGGCATAACCGGGCATCTCTCTCAAGGCATCCATCAATGGAATATTCAACTGGATTTGACGCAGCATCTCCATGAACTTTTTGTATTGGTCTGCCTTCTTTTGCTTGACTAGTCTCTGAGGGAAGGGTGCAGGGATCACCCTTTGTGCATTGCTTGCTGGATTCTCTTTGTTAGGTGTTTCTGGCACAAAAGGTGCCACCTGTTCTACAACTTGTTCGGTTTCCTTTCCTTTGTTTTTTCCTCCTAACTCTGCTCAACCACTACTTCGGTGAGTTCCGCTGGTTCTTCTTCCTCTAATTGAACTGGAGTAACTGGTGTAGTATTCTTGATGGCCTGTGCAATTTCCAACTCTCTATCTAAATCTCTACAATTTCCTGCTTTCTATAGATATATCATTTTATTTTACTTTGAGAGTGTCATACAATATCATTTTTCCCTCGCTTTTTGGCCCAATGTTTAACTTTACAAGCTCGTCCTTTCTTCATCTTAATTACGTGATCACCGTTTTCTTTTACAAAACTATTTTGAAATGTTTTCTTTAAACCTGGGGTGGATATGAAATAGTCTATCTACCTTTATGACGTTGGGATAAGGTATATGTACATATTATCCTCCCTAGATTTCATAGGAAGAAATTCAAAAATTGTCAAATTTACAAGTGGTCACTCAAAAGCCACGGTATCAAAAGTAATCAAAATTTAGCCATTTTTCATGTAAAGATAAATCTGAGCGCAAACACTGTTCAAAACCTGAAAAATACGCTAGTATATTATGATGGAGTTCCAGCACAAGTATACTTGAACTCCAAAATATTATACTAGAGTTCCGGGATAAATATTCTGGAACTCTAGCATAATATGTTAAAGCTCTAACATAAGTACACTAGATCTCCAGCATGATATACTAGAGTTCCAGCAAAGTATGCCGGTCTAGTATAATATGCTGGAGATTCATACATAAGTGCTCGAATCTCCAGTATATGCTGGAACTTTCCGTGTGTTGGAGTTCCAACATAATATGCTAGAAGTTCATGCACAGGTACACCGAACATCGGTATATTATGTTGGACTAGTCTCTGATACAACAAAATAGTGGTTATTGTTTAATGGCGTGACAAACGCTGGCTATTTTAGAATGACCAGTCCGAAAACTGGTCAGTCCGTACTATTTTTACGATTTTACTTATGGAATTACATTGAGTATGTTGTTGTTGTTGTTAATTGATTGATCACAATTCAAGAGTTCTTGAAAGCCTCATTTTACAAAGGGATCTTTACACAAACAACCAGTCAGAATTACGTTTACTTTTTTTATCGGTACAATAAATACAGTGATTATACATAGTTATATATATATATATACACGCTGTTTTTAGTTTAAACGATTAGATGGACATATACTTTGGTTAATTCTTCATTTACCGATATATATTTGTATGCAATGTGAAAGTGATACAAAATATTCTCATCACTTAAATCATATAAATTGAACATGTAGAAGATTATACTGAATAAATTAAAGTTGATCTCTCTATAATTCGAGGTTCTCAATAGAAATGTCCAGAGACCCGAGGATTATATACCTAATTTATGTTGCATTTCCTTGTTGGGACTTCAAATCTTCAATATTACAATTTCAAATTGAAGTTTCATGCTACTAAGTTTGAATTTAGTGATTTTCAAACAATATTATCAGCTAGGGCTAGCATGTGGGCCGGTTAGGCCCGTGACCAGCCCAGGCACGCGAGCCCAATAGGATAGTGGGTCCAAACAGGCCTAACTATTTAAGTCCAGGATCAGGGATGGGCCTGCTAAGTGAGACATATAAGGGGAAGTGCATTGTTAGCCACTAATAACATATTTTATTTACTTTTAAGCTAATATTTAAAATGTGTTTAGTCTTTAACCACTACTTTAATAAATTTGAACTGCCCGAACGAAAATACCTTTCTACTCATGTCCTTGACTTTTGAACTTAACTTCATGACTTCGGGATTTCATGTCCTTAACTTTTCAACTTGAAGCTCTAAGTTCAGGACTTGAGGACTACATGTCCTTAACTTCAAGACTTCAGGACTACGTGTCCTTAACTTTCGAACTTAACTTTAGGACTTCAGTACTACGTGTCCTTAACTTTTGAACTTGTAACTGTAAGTGAAGGACCAAGTGACCTTAACTTTTGAGCTTCTTAGCCTAAGTTCAAGACTTATTGTCCTTAACTTTTGAACTTGTAATTGTAAGTTGAGGACATATTGTCCTTAACTTTTGGACTTCTTAGCTTAAGTACATGACCAATTGTCCTAACTTTTTGAGGTTGTTAGTCAAAGTTTAGGACTTCATGACCTATTATCCTTAACTTTTAAACTTGTAACTATAAGTTCAGGACCTATTGTTCATAATTTTTGAGATTGTTAGTCTAAGTTCAAGACCAGTAACCTTAACTTTTGAACTTGTAACTCTAAATTCAGGACCAAGTGTCCTTAACTTTTGAACTTGGAACTCGAAGTTCATGACCAAGTGTCCTTAACTTTTAAACTTGTAACTCTAAATTCAGGACCAAGTGTCCTTAACTTTTGAACTTGGAACTCGAAGTTCAGGACCAAGTGTTTTAACTTTTGAACTTGTAACTGTAAGTTCAGGATCTATAACATAGTAGAAAACCAAAAATAAATCACAGAAATCACAAACCGAAATACATCAACCACCATCATTGCATACGATCAAATTTCTGTAATTACTCATTCCTTCTCCCTCCTTCACTCCTTTCTTTGAACTCACGAACATGGCCCCTGATCTGTCTCCATTTTTATCGCTTCTCTTTTTAATAAAAACCCAATTTTTAAATCACTAATTACATTCATAGATCCTTTTGACCCCAAAAACAGGCAAATCAAATAAACATGAAAAACCCCACTACTCTATTTATTTTGTGTTCACTTTATATCAAGATTAAATTTTATCCTCCTAATCTAAATCTTTTTGCATATCTTGATTATTTTTCCAATACCTTTTTGCCGTCTGTTTCAATTTTTACCTCTTCAATTTCAATGAAAACTCAATTTTTTCTTCTTCTCGTCATTCTTTAAGTCATTTACCTGAACTTCCTAACATTGAAGAGATAGAAGAAAGGGTAGCACTGTCTTTTTATGTTAATTTTAATATAATAGTGGCTGTTATTGTCATGCATTGAAAATACTGGATAAAAAAGTAAATACCACCTTAAAAAATGGCTACTCCACATAATTTTTACGACTGTTATTTGAAGAAGCTCGTGGGGACCGGACCGTTTGGGTCTGGGATCGGGTGCTATGTGGGCCGATTCAATCGGTCCTAAACGGGCCCAATGGCTATTTTTAAAATCCAAAAAATGTTCTAATCGTTCCAACATTTAAATATGGCCGCTGGCCTGCAAAAATAGTTGTTTGGACTTTGTAAAATAGTCATTTAACCCTCCTCCCCCCTCAATTTTGTTTTAACCCAAACTTTTTATAATTATAATTTTTGCCTATTTTTAACTATATATACCCCTTCATTCTTTTATTTTTCTCACAATATCATCAATCTTTCTCAATATCTCTCTAATTTTCTTCTATAATTGATTACTTTATTATTGTAATTTGTGTGAAAATTTATGAAGTTGGTGAATTGAAGTATTCAAGTCTTCAACGATAATTAACTTTAACAGTTGTTTGTCAATTCGGTAAACTCGTTCCAACTCTTTAGTTTTAATATTATAGTTTTGTTTGTTTTATTTACTTTGTATAATTATAATTAAGATGGCATATTCCTTAAAAAAATATTTAGTAAAAATAAGAAAAAATCCAAGAGTGGTGAATCTAGTGGTCAATCTATTTTTCCTCTAATTTTTTGTAGAGCCGTCAATATGGTCTTGGCCCGTTGGGCCATCCCATCTCAGTCCGTGATTTAGCAGGGCTAGGCTAGAATATTTGGAGCCCGTTTAAAAATAAGACTTTTAAGCCCGGCCCGACAAAGCCCGTGGCCCGTGGCCCGTGAGTCTTGACTGAGGCTGGGCCGGGCCGGCCCGTTGGCCTAATAAAATATTTATTTAAAATATATAAAAATAAAAGTATACTGTCTTTAGAGATGGAAAGTCATAATTGGATCTTATTAAGAGGAACCAAAACGTGATCTTGAGAAGTTTCAAGAGATGGATGTTGTCATGTAGTGGAAAGACCATTCTAGAAAATATCTTCATCTTTCAATGATGGTGCGTGATGTACTTAGTATTCTTATTACCATTGTAGCATCGGAATCAACACATAACATTGGTGGCGTGTTCTTACAAAGTACAAAAGTTGCATTTATTATGAAAATTTCCAAACACTTGTTAATACTCGAAATTGGCTGCACAGATTTTTTCAAACTCAAACTGGTAATATTTTTTTAATGTGAATTTAAATATTATTAATTTTTAAAATTTAATTATTTTTACTATTTAATTAATTAATATTGCATATGAATTGTAGATGAAAGGAAGATGTTAAGACAAACCTTGCCACAAGCGGATTCAAATATGTTTGATGAAGATTATGTGTTGGATATCTCATAAGCATCATGAACATTTCCTTTAATAGTTTGTTTTAAGTTTTGACTTTTAGTGAATGAAATATAGTCTTGTCTTTTACTTTTTTTAGTATGTATTGTGATATATTGGAACAATATAAAAAGTTATTAAGTTTTGTAAAATTTTTCCAACAAGATATTTTTTAACTTTTAAATAATTATCTTTTTTTAGGTTAGAACTTAAAGAAAAAAATAAAAAATTATATTTCTAAAATGATGGGGCGGCATGTGGGGGCCCGGGGCCCACATAGGACTAGGGTGGACTGGCCATTATAAGGCTCATTAAAATGGTGGGCTAGCCCAGCCCAGTCCGTCAATTGCAAAAGCCCATGTGGCTGGGCTAGGCTAGCCCGGTCCGTCCTATATTGACAACTCTAATTTTTCGGGCTCTCCTACCTAAACACCATACCATCTCTCCACCTGCTCCTATTATTGATAGTGATAATACTTTATTACAATTCGCTGATAGTCAATATGTGCATAGTGTTGGAGATGGTGAACACTTTGATCATGAATATATGAATTCTCTTTATGGTAATCTAACTATTAATAAAGAAGATGAGCAGGAAATAGATTTGGATGTAATGCAGCCGGATGACGATACACCCACTAGTCTTGTTGATGAAGTTAACCCAACTAATCCAAATAATGCCATCTCTGACGCCTCCCCTTGTTACTACCCTACTTTTTTTTAGACAATCTTCTAAACGGGCCGAAACATCTCTTGTTTGGTCATTTTTTATTCAAATAAGAGAAAAAAAATAAAGCTAAATGTAAAACTTGTACAAATAGTTAGCTTTTAACTATATTACTTTTGGAGGGGGGGGGGGGGGGTGAAGGGGTAGGAGACACATAATGATACACCCTCAAGATAAAGTTAAATATCTTCAAATGAAAGCTGCGGCCGGGGGGACAAGTCTACCTTGTCAGCCTGACCCTAGTACCGGGGCAAATCAATTTCAATCGGGAATTAACACTGTTACCGATGGTATTTTATATTATGAACCAAGAAAAGATAGAGAAGAATTGACAAAAATGGTTATTGTTATGTGTTTACCCTACAATTTTCCGCATAACCCTCACTTTGTGCATTATATTAGAAAAGTTTTTAACCCTACTTATAAATGATGACCTCGCACAACTGTAAAGAGTGTTATTTATAAATATAAACATGAATATGAATAATATTTGTATTATATTATATTATATATGTAGGGGGGAGGGGAGAGAGGGGTAGGAGACACATAATGATACACCCTTAAGATAAAGTTGAATATCTTCAAATGAAAGCTGCGGCCGGGGGGACAAGTCTACCTTGTCAGCGTGACCCTAGTACCGGAGCAAATCAATTTCAACCGGGAATTAAACACTATTACCGGTAAGATAGAGAAGAATTGACAAAAATAGTTATTGTTATGTGTTTACCCTACAGTTTTTCGCCTAACCCTTACTTTGTGCATTTTATTAGAAATTTTTTTAATCCTACTTATAAATGATGACCTCGCACAACCGTAAAGAGCGATATTTATAAATATAAACATGAATATCAACAATATTTACGTTATTTATTTACTCTTATTAATTTTCGTGTTGCTATTACTATTAATATAGGTAGAAGTAATGATTGTGATTATCTTACTGTTACCAGTCATTGGATTGATGAAGACTTGATAATGCAAAAGCACATTATTGCTTATAGAATAATTAATTCATGTCACATAGGATAATTTATTTCTAGCACGGTTACATATATTTGTCGATTTTTTGCATTAGTGATAAAATAATGTTAATTTCAATGGATAATGCTACTAGTAACATGAATGTTGTAGCCCTGCTTACCACTACACTAAATCTTGTATTTAGTGATATTTTTCATGTTAGATGTATTTGTCATATTTACCATTTAATTGTGGGTGACGATATGAGAATTTTAAATGTTAAAATTAAAAAGGTTAAAATAGTTCTCCACTGGCTTTTTTTCTTCAAACGGTAGAAGTAGATTCAGAGAATATTTTAAAAGATGCGATGAATTTGGCCAAAGAGAGAGAAATGTTCCGAAACCTTGTCCAACTAGATGGAATTACATCTTTGAAAGTTTAGTTGTTGCATATGAATATGAAAATTCCATAGACTCAATGTTTAATGCTCATGTAAGTGATGACGATGAGCACATTACAAATACGGACTGGCTAATATTAAAATGCTTATAGATTTTTTAGAAAGATTTCATATTGCTACAAATAAATTTTCTGGGCAATATTATCCTGCTATTTCTAACAGTTTAATTTATCTTGAAGAACTTGCAAATTTGTTTGCTTATTTTTCAGATGGTGGAGAAATTTATGAACAAGCTATTGATTATATGAGAAAGAAATTTAAAAAATATTTTTTTTCTATTCCCCCTATTTATGTTGTTGCTACCATGTTAAATCCTACTATGAAATTAGAAGGTCCTCAATAGTGGTATCAATCTATTTATAATGGTTTAGCACTTGAAGATGAAGAGTTGTCTACACTTTCGGACGCACAAGCCTCAATTAAAATAAATGCTCAAACTATTTATAGTGCTGATCAAATTACGATAGACAATGCTAGATCAAATGTTCTAAATCCTTCTTCTTCTAGTTCTCAATCATCTAAAAGAACTGCGGGAGTAAGCACTTACTGCTTGAGTCGGGTTTAGTGGTTCTCAAGGTTGTAGCACTAGTGGTTGTTCACAACTAAATGAGTTTAAAGTTTATTTGTCACAGAGAATTGAGGTAGTGAATCCCGACGGCTCATTAATCTTTTGGAATGGTGGAAGAACAAAGAAACATACTTTTTGATTCTTTCAAGGATGGCCCGAGACATCTTAACCATTCAAACTTCAATATTGGCATCAGAGAGCGCTTTCAGTCAAGCAAGACTTCAACTTGGTGATTATAGGGTGTCTATGAGGGAGAGCTTGAAAAAATCAGCACTTTTTAGAGATTGGATCCGTTCGGAACGAAGAAATTTTGGACTTGCTGAATCACAACCAGAGGTAGACGAAGCTTACGAAGAAATGCTAGCTGAACTTGCAGAGGATGCAGCTTCACCCGGAAGCGATGATGAACAAGCTTCTTTTTCGCCACCACCAACGAAAACCCTCGAAACCTTGAAGGATTTTTGAAATTTGTAAGAGATACCACGTAAAATTAATATGTTACTTGTATTTTGGCACATCTTGATTTTTTCTTTTCTTTTCAATGGTGGTATTAGCACCTTGTTGTGCTCATTTTATTCGGGGGAGGAAGACTAAGAGAAATATTGCCATGTTCTGTTAATGTCATAGTAATAAAAAATATGACGCATTCCTTTGAATATCTATTTACAATATTTTGTGCTTTAAATTTGAATTAAAAAATTTAAGTCACAAATATATAATATAATTTATAAGAAATTGCCTTAGATAAAAATTTTATAAATTAAAAAAAGCTAGACCCACGTAGGTGTACGTTAGACGGAAAAAATTCAAAAATAGCCAGATTTACCACTGGTCGTTGAAAAATAGCCAAGTTTCAAAAGTCATCGAAATTTAGCCACTTTAATCTGAGCGAAAACACTATTCAAAATCTGAAAAAATATGCCCGCAAATTTTACTGGAGTTCCCGCATAAATATGTTTGAACTCCCATAAATTTTACGGGAGTACCATGATAACTATACTGGAACTCCCGCAAATTTTACTGGAGTTCAAGCATAATTATGCTGGAACTCCCGCAAATTTTACGGGAGTTCCAGCAATATAATTGTCGAGTATAATATACTGGAGTTTGGAGCACTAGTGCTCCAGTCTCCCGCAAATTTTACAGGAGCTAGCAAATTATACGGGTCCAGCATAATATACTGGAGTTCGTACACAAATGCACTAGAACTCCCGTATATTATACGGGACCGGTCCCTATTGCAGCAAAATAGTGGCTATTTTTCATTGATTTCGTAAACAGTGGCTATTTTTCATTTACCGATGTGAAAACTGGCTATACCATGAAATTTTAACCGTTAGACCGGGACCGGCCCACTTAGCTCGGGACCATTAGTTCGTGGTCCCGGTCTAGTTCTTACCAAAAGCCCATGAAGCCCGAGACCATTTAAACCCGGCCCATGAAGTCTGGGCCTACGAGGCCCATTTAGGCCCGATCCCGGCCCACTTGTCAGCCTTATTATCAGCTAAAGCTTTTATATACATGTTTAAGGTTTTGCTTGAACATAACTATGAAAGAGTTTCGAGACTTTTCATATGAAAATAGATCCAAAAGTGTAGGAAAAGGTATCATTTATTAAAGAAATGAAATTTGTTTTAACATAAAAGCTAATCGCACAACAAATTTCTTGATCATAGAATATTAGAATGTACTGAAGAAATATTGGTTTGTCTACGAAATAAATGGCCAAATCCATGGACAACCAAAGTTATAAAAGTGAGACAGTTTGAAACAAATAAAGTAGATAAAATAAGCTAACTAAGAAATCAATGATTTTATATTTTCTCCTTCTTTTGTCAATAACTAAATGTTGACTCTCGTAAAGTTTTCCAGTTTGTGGATAGAGCTTGGATAACTTTAAGCAAAATAGATGGGAAAAATTGCTTTATTCTAAAAGAAAAAAGAAAGGAATTTAAATCTTTTCTGGATCGTTATTCGATTTATATATATTTGGCTTTTTAGTCTTTTTTGTTCTGAAAAACAGCTAATGCTGTTTTTATTCCATCTTGGATCAATCGACTTATATATGAAATAAATAAATTATTCTTCAATATCACAACTAATAATAGATTCTAATGAATTATTCAAATGTATATCACACATTTTAGTGAATCTTTATTAAATGCAAATTATTCAAAATGATTCAGTCCATTATTTACTTCGCTATAGCTCAGGGTCTCATTACAAAAAATGGAGGCATTCCCCCAGTCAAGTGCTAAATATTTTATTTTCCTAGTTGAATCTGATGGACGAAAACAACTAATATGGTGCAACTACAGCCATTTGATAGAACTAATGGAGTTGATCAGTCAGTTGGACCAATCATTTTCTCAGGAACTACAAGTTGATCAAACTCTTCAGATTTGAGGACTCCTAGATTTAGAGCAGCATCTTTCAAACTGGTTCCTTCCTTGTGGGCTTTCTTGGCAACTGCAGCAGCATTATCGTAACCAATTTTTGGGTTCAAACATGTGACGAGCATGAGCGACTCGTGCAACGATTTAGCAATCCTCTCTCTGTTAGCTTGAATACCCCTCACACAATTCTTTTCAAAAGAAGCAGCTGCATCCCCAAGCAATCTTACTGAATGTAGAAGTGCATTAGCAATCATAGGCTTGAAAACATTCAGCTCAAAATGACCATTTGATCCACCAATTGTGACAGTCACATGATTCCCCATAACCTGAGCACAGACCATTGTGAGAGCCTCACACTGAGTAGGATTCACCTTGCCCGGCATTATACTGCTTCCAGGTTCATTTTCAGGAAGAATAAGCTCCCCGATACCACAACGTGGACCACTTCCCAAGAAACGTATATCATTCCCAATCTTCATGAGGGAAGCAGCTACTGTATTAACAGCTCCACTGGTTTCAACAAATGCATCATGAGCAGCCAGTGCTTCAAACTTGTTTTCAGCTGTTACAAATGGCAAGTTAGTTTCCTCTGCAACTGCTGTAGCAATTTTAATATCAAACCCTTTCTTTGTATTCAGTCCTGTCCCCACTGCTGTGCCTCCTTGTGCCAGCTGATACATGTGTGGAAGGGTGCACAAGACTCGATCAATTCCATATTTCACTTGAGTAGCATACCCGCTAAACTCTTGTCCAAGAGTCAAAGGAGTTGCATCTTGTGTGTGGGTTCGCCCGATCTTAATAATGTCCATGAATTCAACTGACTTTGAATGTAGTGAAGTATGCAACTGTTTCAGGTTTGGTAGTAATCTTTTATTTATCTCTATAGCCGCAGCAATATGCATCACCGTAGGAAACGTATCATTTGAAGATTGCGATCTATTTACATGGTCATTCGGATGCACATGCTTGTCACCGCGCTTATGGCCAAGTATTTCAGCTGCTCGATTTGCAATAACCTCGTTGGCGTTCATATTAGTTTGAGTGCCGCTACCAGTTTGCCAAACCACCAAAGGAAAGTGATCATTCAACTTTCCTTGTGCAACCTCTTCAGCAGCTTGCATTATTGCTTTTCCAATAGATGGGTCAAGGCCATATTCCATGTTCACTTTGGCAGCACACTTTTTGAGAATACCAAATGCACGTATGATTGGTTCAGGCATTCTTTCACGCTCTCCCCCAATATCAAAATTCTGCAATGATCTTTGAGTTTGTGCCCCCCATAATTTGTCCGATGGAACGAGAATGGAACCAAATGTGTCTTTTTCCTCCCTGAAAGAGGTAGCCATGTCTCTTATTGCTGCTAAACAAACACTCAGCTAGAGATGAATTCACCAACGTGGAATAACTATATAAAGATTAGAATCCTATTGAGAACTAGTATTTTGACTTATAAGACACAGCTCATACTAATTTTGTCCTTCTTGTGATCATTATAACAACAATAACAACAACTACCCAACACGAAAGGGCAAATAGGCTGTTTCCAATCGACCTTCAGCTCAGGAAAAGGAAAACAAAAACAAAAACAAGTCATTAGTAACTCCAGCAGAAATCACATAAATAATTATCTAAACATAAACCATAAACCATAAATAAAATGACATGCAGTAATATCGACCAGTAACTACCATGAGGGGGCACAATACAATACACAAATAATCTATAGAGAGCCTTACCAAACCCCTCGACCCCGAGAAAAAAGTACGAAAAATACTAGAAACAAATAAATAATCCACCATTCCAACTACCAACGATTTCCATGATTTATTCACAATATACTATGCAAGAGTGAGTTTAAGTGATTAATTAATACGTATAAATTAATTAATATCTCTAATTGAAGGAATCAATTAGTGAATAGAAATAATCAGATTAGTTCCATTTTAATATTTATGCCTAGAAAACAAGATGTGAAAGAAAGTCTCAGCGTAACACTTCCTAATTTAAACCTACTTTAATAATTTGTTTATGCAATACAACAACAATAACGTAAAATCTCAGTGTAATTTCACAAGCAAGGTCTGGAAATGTTGTTTTCGACACTACGAAGGCGGAAAAGTTATTTCCGACATATCTTCGGCTCAAGCAAGGCACAATCGTAACAGTGTTTTAAAAAGAAATACGCTAGTGAAAAAAGTCATAAAAGAAAAGCAACACCAACAACAAGATAATATTTGGTTATGCAACACTCTTTAAACAAAATTGACAAATTGCTCTGTAAGTCCAACTTCTCTAAAATTTGAAAAGTTTTCCATGTGATCAAATGGATTAAAATTTAGCATGAATAAAGAAACATATGAAAAGCTCTAAACTTATTAAATTACAAAAGCAGAAAGACAAATATATAGATGCATTAAAGAGTAGAAATACTACAGTAAGTACAGTACTTATTTTTTTTATTTCTAGGAGATAATATTCCATCTTACTCAATAAAATTTTGTTATTTTGCTAAAATGCCAGAAACAAAATGAGAGAATTAATTAGGCAAGAGTATTCTATGCACAAACCCCAAATCATGATATTTTATGCACTTGTTTTCTCTTTTTTTAAATAAAAAAGTTGTCCTAGAGCCAGATTGGAAAATAGCTTTTTTATTATTACCAAAATCAGAATTCAAATTTCCGATATAACTCATAATTCTTAGTGATTAGTTAGAAATGAATTATTGGTATATGATGATGACAATGATTTTGTAAACAGTTAAAAATAAATATTGCTACTCATTTAACTTTAATTAGCCTCTTCATATCAAGTTGCTCAATTATGTGGAATAGGTATATGAACTCTTTGATTACTGTTTACATAAGGCAAATTTTTATTATTCAAATAATTTATCTGAATAATTGATGGGGCAAGGCGGAATTTGGACAAAATGAATGAAACTGGAAAATTCCAATTTTATGATACCGTTGAGTAGTAGGGCTGCTTATCGGATGGATTGAGCGACGGTTTACTCATAACGGTTTGGGATTATCAGTTATTGGCTTTTAAATATATTAATCCGCTAGCCACTCGATAAGATATCGGGTGGATTGGTATCAGCTTAGCTCTTATCGAATAATTATCGGGCAATTTATCAGCCTAATTTCTTACTCATATTTGCCTCGTGCTTACACAGTATATTTCATGCTTCTTGCAATTAATATTTCTATCACAGAAAAAGAATACTAATGATACTTAACAGTTCTTAACATTCATGTTTCCTGTCAAAATCTCCGATGAGTAAGAAAATTGGTCGAATATTTTAAGTGTCCGTTATCCCGAAGAAAATTATTTGTTCTTGGCAAATTAATAAACATATGGAGTATTAGGTAGACTAAGGCCAGCTGCTAGCACTCCTCTTCCAGGATTTTTAGGGAATATAGTGTATATAACACATTTTTTGCAAGTCTGACAATTGTTGTGGTGCTAGATCTACATAGTTATATTTAATATCTTAAAACCCAAAATCAATACATTAAGATATTTCCAACTTAGACTTCTTTATCAACAGTAAATTTGGATATTCATGAAATACCCAACAACCAACTCTACAATTATTGAAGCTTTAACAGGCTAATTTATGTGTTAAAAATATCATCACATTGACAACTACATCGAACTAGAAATCAATTAGGGCTCTCTTAAGTTCTAAATATCATTTGATTATACTGTAAGAAATTAACGTATGGTTCTAGAAATTTCTTGTGTGGCCCACATATATGGTAATAAATTATTTACCTTCTCTTACAAAGGAAATAATATATCAGATAATATTCTGTGGTTATGCATATATGGTAGTTTCTTTGATGGAAAGAAATTACCATATATTAGTAGTCCCTAGGGTAATTATAATTTATGGAGAAATCCCTAGGGCTAAAGTATTTGCCTAAGAGTCCCTAGCCTACCTATAAATACGCATGTGACTCCATCAGTCTGGCATCCAACGATAGGCTTAGGCTAGAAGGCTCTAGGTTTTCTGTTAAAATTTTACGAGGCGATTCCACAACACTTGAACAATCATGGCTAAAGGTACGTTCCTTGTTTAATTTCCGCTGCGCTGGCTCTGTGTATGTATTCGAATTTTAACATGTGGTATCAGAGCCTGCCTTTAGCCGTGTTGTTCGGTGTTTATTGCTCATGATTACGAACATATTTGAATTCTATGTATATCTACCGGCAGATTGTTGTTTGCATGTCGTCTGTGTATTTAAGAAAAAACACATTAGAAATTCGATAAGATTCTGTTGTTCGAAATTTTAACTTACGACTGGAATCTGCATCGCACTATGTGTTTTTGGTTCTGCGTTGTAAAGTGACGATTTTAGCTGGCGTTGATACATCACAGACACTGAACATCTCTTTGAAACAATATTGAACTTTCGTTCCATCCTTGAAACCTTGAATCCTGATTTTGTCCTTTCCTATTTTGAAGTGATAATATCAATCTCTACTTTTCTAATAATGATTTTGCAAGTTGTATTGTTTCTGACGTTTACCTCGCCCATTTGTGATGTCATGGAGTTTTATACATATTCTCTAATCAATTAAGAAGAATATTTAATTCATTGGTAATAGAATATAATGGATCTTTTGTGTTTATAGTAAGAGAGTCTGCTTCAGTTAGTACTTAAAGCAAGCTTTCATACCATGATTCTATCTAATGCACGGTTAAACTTCCCATATAATATATTTTACCAGATCTGTTTGGTTAAGTCTTAATTTGGATGAAAGGGAGTAGTTACATAATTTAAACAAATTATGCTATACAACGTTGCTGTTGTTTTATGTTCTTATAATATTAATTATAAGATTTACCTTGGAGTATTATATAACGCTACAGAACCTAATCAACATCTTACTTAAGTTGATTAATTATGGCTAATAATTTTGAGATGTCATTTGAGTTTTCTTTTATGTGATGTACCTAGGAGTGTGAGCACGTGATTTTTGCCTAACATGAATTACTCCCACAAAATCAAAACAAAAATTGTCTATTTTATGGTGTGTATTTTTTTGTGAATTTTTGTGTTATTTTGGTATTTGTTTGCATTTATATATACGTGATTATATGTGTTTAAATTAATAAAAAAAAAGTAATACAAAAATATGTCGTGATTACATTTCTTATCTAGTTTGAAATTAGGAGTAATTAATTTTATCTTACGAAAACGAAAATCACAAAAGAAATAATTCATCTTTTACATTTTTAGCATTTAAATGCCTAATTGTGTGATTTATATTTAATCGATGTTTAAATTGATTGTGTTAATTGTTAATATAACTTAATTAGTATTTCTTATAATTTAATTGATTTTTGTAGTGAAATTAGAATTTTTGTTTTAATAAATTGAGAATTAAAATTAAAAAGAGAAGAGAAAAGGAAATAATTAAGAGAAAATCTGATTTGGGCTTGCACCACATGTTCATTACCCAAAGACCTCTCCAAATTATACCAGCCCAAAACCCATGACCCGCCCCGTCGCCCTGAACCGCCCCATCTCCCATCGTGTAATCTGGACCGTTGATGACACTTCATCCAACGGTCCAGAACATTAGCCTAATTCTAATTACCCAAAGACCCAAATCAGATTTCTAATTCACCCAAACCCTAAATCCTTCTCCCTCTCACTCCCCAGCCGCCAGAGACACCCCTCCCTCCTTCTCTTCTTCTTCAACGCATCCGACCAGCCACCATCACCCCAGCCCATCGTCCAACCAGCCACTATTACCCCAGCCCATCGTCCATCCACACAGCCACGTTCGAACCACAGCGACGACCACAGTCGCCTTCGAACCACCGCCGCACCCCTGCGCGGCCTTTCTTTTCTTTTTCTCGCACTGAACCGCCGCCGCCGACGACCACTAAACCGGCGATCCCTCGCGAAATCTTTCTCCAAACCGTCAAGCCCCAAATACCGAGTTGATTCAAGAACCCTAGATATTTAAAAAATAGGGATTTCATCCGATTTAACCAAGATTTGGGATCTAATAGACTTTAATCGGGGTATTTTCATTTGAAAATACTTCGATTAAGTTCCATTCGATTCTAAGAACCCAAGACGGTTGAGCTTCCGATCTCTCTATTTTCGTAGGTAAATTTTCTTTCTTCTTTTAATATTTTTCTATTTTTGTTTTCTTACATCTCGTTTTCAGTTTAATTATTGTTCGGATTTTTCATTTGTGTTTGAAATTCTTCGGATATTTTCGAGGAATTTTCTGTTTTTCTTCATCTCTTGGGACCCTTTATTTGGTCGATTTGATTAGTTGTTATTCTTCGTTGTTTAACGGTTAATTGTGAATCGAATTCGATTCGTTGTTAATATCGTTAAGTTGTTGAATTTATACATGCTGTCCGAAAGTGTGTATTATCACTGTTTGTCGATTATCGGTTATCGATTGCACATATCGTAATTGTATAATCGAATGTTGTCAAATACGTGTTCGCGTCGATTAGCGTCGTCGATTAGTTAGCTTCATTTTTTCTCTTTTCTTTTCTTTGGCCGAAACACTGTTTCATTGAATTTGTCAATTCTAAAATTCTGCTTTGTCTATTTGATTACCAATGTTGTTGAATACAAGTTCGCGTCGATTAGCGTCGTCGAACATTTAGTTTCGTATTTGCTTCATCTTTCTTCTCTTCTCTCGGCTTTGAGTGTTACAAATTTGAGAATTTGTTTGTCGGCTTTTGTTGTCGATCATACATGTTGTGATTCGACTTAACGAATGTCGTCGTTTCAATTCGCAAATTTGTTGTTTGAAATTCCGGGCAGTGGTTCACTGTTTTGCTTGATTTCAAATTTTTCGGTTTGTTGTTTGTTTCAGAATGTTGAGTTGATTGTTGGATTGTTTGTTTTGAACCATTGTTGATTCTAAATTAGGTTGTGAATTAGATATAGCTGTTAGTCCATTTAAGTAGCCCTAAAATCAACCTTTAAAGTGCAATACACATGGAAATGAGTTGTTAAAACTTGCTGGACAGCAGTGTATTTCATTAGTTTGCACCTTTAGGATTTGATTAATTATAAATCCCACCTTTAGACAAATCAGATTGGAATAATCAGAGAATGTGAGGATAATAATGAGTATTTTCAGCTTTGTTGAGTGCTTGGTCAATTGTTAAAATCAGGATACACATGAGAGGGAATATACAATTGAAAAAGGTTTGAAAAAGGGGAATAATAGGGGCTGGACAGATTTGAAATTGAAAAAAGGAAGGGCTGTTAGTTGAGATCTGTAGGCTATAAAACAGTGAACACACACACAGACAGTGAATACTCTCTGGAATTCACACATACAAGCATACACTCAGAACACTCACACTCACAGAGAATATTCTCTGGAAATACATATTCACAAATACACTGGCATAACACATAGAGAAGGCAATCATTGAAAAATAACAGAGAGAGCTTCTGTCCAGTCCGTGAAACCAAAGATAGTTTGAAAGGAAAAACTGTTCCATTATCCTTTTCTTGAGTTTGCTTTTCCATTTGAGAATCGAACTTCAGTTTTCTATAAGCCTCTTTAAAGATTAGTCTTTGTTAGCTTGTTTGGCCTTATAGTTTTCAAACTGGTTTCGAGTTTTGTTGGGTTGTAAGTTGTTGTCTCCGTGTTACTGCTGGGCCTGTTGTTGTTTGCTATCTGTTTGGGCTGCTACTGATCTTTTCCTACTTCATTTCTGTTGTCAAAATCCAGGTATATTCTTATAACCACATTGGCCGAGAACAATTGACAATTGACAAAGAAAGTTGATATAAAGATGTTGAAGCAGAATAGTTTACTTTTCTTTCCTTTTTGTTTAGTTTTTTTTGTTCTATGATTTAGTAATGTGGTTTTACCGTATCTTGTCATATAATCGGAATTGATTTGAGTTTAGTTTGTAGATAGTTTTGTAAACTAGAACTTGAAGGAACTCATTATGTTAGGCCTTTAGCTTTATTTGATTTCCTTAAATGTTGAAGTATTTAGGATTATTAAATGCTTTATGTCTTTGATATTTTAAGCCATAGTTGTTTGTATTTTAAGTCATAGTTATTTATAAGATAGATGCTAGAATTTCAACAAAGAGTTTTAAGATTACCATCAGGTATCCTATTGCGTTAGCCTAGCTAATAGAATAAATAAATAAATAAATAAATTGGAACGCACTATATTATGGATAATCTTATGTCAAGTAATGAACCATGACGAAATACTCACACCCGGCATAGTCGATTAAATTTTTTACTAATTTATATTTTATTTTAGGCAATCTTTTAAGCCATTATCTTGTATAAGGTCTTTAATCAGAAATAATTTTTTAAGGGATATACTGTCAAGTAAATTGATTCCTTGTTTTAGTATCACAACGACTTCAATCGGCATAGTTTCAAATTAAGTAATTCAGATATATTTTTATTTGTCAAAAGTCCGAGTCTGTCGTAATTAGTTTTTGTTTTCTTTGGGTCCGGTTTCAAATTAATAGAGCGGTTTAAAGTTTAATTAGAGCATATAATTTATAAGCATGTAAAAATCAGGTATTTTTAGCCATTTATAATAATTGAAGCGACCGTGCTAGAACCACGGGATCCGGGGGTGCCTAACACCTTCCCTCGGGTCAACATAATTCCTTACTTAGAATTTCTGGTTCGCGGACTTCATTTAGAAAGTCGAAATTTCCTCGATTCGGGATTTAAATAAATCGGTGACTTGGGACACCATAATTTATTCCAAGTGGCGACTCTGAAATAAATAAAATAATCCCGTTTCGAATATTGTTACTTAAATTGGAAAAACTCCCTTGTATGCATTTATCCTTCGGGGTAGGCGCGCCAAAAGGAGGTGTGACAGCTCTGGCGACTCTACTGGGGAAAAAACTCAGAACTACTGGTTCAGGGTTTAAGAATTCGAGCTTTGAATAATTATTTTATTTGGCTTACTTATTATCTGATTTTATTACATGTTTATATTTTATATGCTAAATGTTGTTTTACCGCTTTGATATTTTGTGAACTGTATATAAATTGTGCCGATACCCATTTTTTTTTTCTTTTTGAGTCTTTTGAAATATAATACCGGGCATTTGCTTGACATAGCCCGTTTTTCTCAAGATAGCTGTGGTGCTTGGCACCCGGTGAAGGATTTTGTAGTCACACATGTTTAGGCGGAGAGTTTTGTCAATTAAGCCGGAAAGCCATGCTACCGGTGCACTGACACTCTTCGGCTCGAGTTGTCCGCTCGAGTTAAAGCCGGTCTAGACACTTTTCCAACAGGATGATGACTTAGAATAACAAGACCTTATGCCGGATCCCCGATAGGAACGTTTATTTGCATCATGTGCATATTTGACTTAGGAGGCTCAACACAGGGGTTGGGCCTGTCTAGGACAGGTGTACCCGAAACAAAAAGACCAACTTGTTGCATCTTTTTGTGTGCATTTATTTGTTTCGATCTTACATGCCGACCGGTTTGTTAAAAAGAGGAAGAAGTGGAAAACGTCAGGGTATATAGTTAAAATAATTTTATGAAAATAGTTAGAAAAAATGCAAAAAATAAAAAAAATAAAAAAAAATAAAAAATAAAAAAATAAAAATAAAAAATAAAAATTCCAAACTAAATTTTCTTAATTTTATGAAAATAGTTAGTTTTTTTTTTGAAAATAATTTCTGAAAAATGCAAAAAAAAAAAAAATTTCAAATAAATTTTCTTAATTTTATGAAAATAGTTAGTTCTTTGAAAATAATTTCTGAAAAATGCAAAAAAAAATTTTCCAAATAAATTCTCTTAATTTTACGAAAATAGTTAGTTCTTTAAAAATAAATTCAAAAAAAAAAAAAAAAAAAAAAAATTTCCAAATAAATTTTCTTAATTTTACAAAAATAGTTTAGTTTCTTTGAAAATAAATTTCCAAATAAATTTTCTTAGTTCCTTTGAAAGTAATTTGTTTTAGAAATGCTCGTTTAAAAAATAGTTCGTTTTCTTTTCTTAAAATGATTTAGTTCTTTTATTTTCGAACTACGCAAGTTTGATTCTCACCAAAAATGAGATACGTAGGCAACCCATATCGGGCTCAACTAATACTGATTTTTTTTAAGAAAATAAAAAAATAAAAAAATAAAAAAAAAATATAAAAAAAAAAAATATATATTAGAATTATGATTTTTGCTCTTAGTCGAGAGTTAGGAAATTTTGCAAAAATAGCCAAACGCCTCAAAAGGGGCGCCGGAGGACTAATTTTGCAAAACGGAATATAGATATCACACTGGTATCCTGTTATACAGCCTTCAAATCTTCTTCAAGTGTTGAAAGGCCGTATTAACAAGATTCGTTTTTTTATATATAATAAAAAAAAAAATCTTAAATCCATTTTTTATCTTTTCTAGGATCAGCATGACTTCCTCGCAACGAATCGGCCAGAAAAGGGTGAGAGACGAAATGCCACCTATGTTCATGGTCCAGGACAAAACCCCGGATCGGCTCCGTAAATGGTGGACTAGTTTTTCAGCTTGGGAAAGAAATCAAGTTCACAAGCACCTCAAATTTCTTCCGGACATCATGATGATAAAACCGGATAAAAATGTGATCAGAGCTTTAGTGAGTTTTTGGGACTCGACAAGCAATGTGTTCAAATTCCGGGATTGTGAAATGACACCCACTTTGGAAGAATTGGGCGGACTCACAGGGCTCGGAAGAGATTTGCACAAGATGAGACCTGCAGTTCCTAGGCAGATGAGTGTGAATAACTTCTTGAAAAAGCTATGTCTCCGGCGGGTTCCCCTCGGTTGTCTGGAGAACGGTTGGGTGCCACTAGATTATCTCTACGACAGATTTGGTGATAAGGAAGGGTTTGGGAAATTCTCAAACGTCGAATTTGTTAACCAGCTAAATTATGACGCCTGGGGAGATTTAAGAATCTATGCTTTCATGATCGCTTTTTGGGAACCATGGTTTTTCCCGAACGTGGTGGACGCATCAGAATCCGTTTAGCTGCGGTGGTCTCATATCTACAGAGTAACGAGGAACACACTGTTCTTCCGATGATACTAGGAGACATCTTCCGGGCCTTAACTCGGTGCCAAGAAGGACAAGATTATTTTGAAGGCTGCAATATCTTATTACAAATGTGGTTTATAGAACATCTCTATCATCACCCGATTGTGATAAACTTCAAAGCAGATTGGCCGAATTATATTCGCTGTCATACAAACAGAGCCGCCCGTTGTAACCTTCCAGAAGACTTGAGGACTTGGCAAGAACTCCTCAACTCTTTGAGAGCCGATCAACTTACCTGGAATTATTATTGGTTCCCTTCCGCCAAAATCACGCATATGTCGACATACCGCCCATTCTACATATTAATGGGTTTCAGGGGTTTCCAACCATATGCCCCGCTACGTGTCATGCGGCAGCTGGGAAGAGAACAGAAAAAGGCCCCAATCGAGGATATGCGATCATTTGTATGGGAATTTGTGACAGAAGAGACCCCGAGGGAGACTTATGCACAGAAGGTTTGGTTCGGTAGTCGACTCTCCGACATCAACGAAATGGTTGCCGACCGGGAACGGGGGGAAGTGAGTCTCGCTTATCTTGAATGGTTCCACAACCAACCAATACCAGAACAAAGGTCAGAAAGGTCAGTGAAGTATGCCGTCGATTGGGAGAGAGAAATAGAAGCCAGAGTTAGAGAGGTTGAGCATGAAACAGCACAAAATTTCCAATCTTGCATCAACACTTTAAAAGAAGACAAAGGAATCCCGGAAGCAGCCATGGACATACAACAGGCTGACTTCGATCGGGAAAGGGCCGGTTGGGAGCAGGAAAGAGAAGCACTCCAAACTCGAATTCAAGAGATGCAATTGGCCGCGGAAAGGTCAAGGAGGAGTCGGAGTGATCAAATGCTAATAAACAATTTGGAAAGGAAAGCCTTTGAACACCAAGAAGACTTGGAGAAGGCAAAAGCGGCTTTGGTTGCAATCCGAACAAAATGGAAGAGAGCGGCCCACCAAGAAGCACTCCGTCTACAACAAGTAGAGAAAGACTATGATGCGATCATCGTTGATTTGAGAAAAGCAAATGCCACTCTTAAAGAGCGAACTCTCAGGCAAGTCCAGGATGCTAAAGCAGATAGAGACCGTTGTCACAACTTGATGGCGCGGATGGAAAGACAAATAGATAGGCTCTTGGACCATGTCTCCGGCAACTCTCAAGTATTAGGGGCAAAGAACGGGCACATAGGGCAGCTGCTCAGAGAAAAAGACATAATCAGAACCAGGATCAATGAGATCGGGCACTACATTACTATGAAGTGTTTGAACTGCGAACAAGTACCTCGGCCTGCCCTCTTTTCTTCAATCATGGAATGTGTCCACCAGGTCATGGCAGAATTGGGAAGTATACAGAAAGATCTCACCCCAAGAACTGCAGCAAGGCCAAATAGCGCCCCCCCGGCGCAAAGATTCGAGGCGTTGGAACATGCTTAGGAGAGTCTTTTGTTTTAGAGTCTGTTTTTCCTTTTACAAGTTTTTCTCCATTGTTGTATTTTGCAAGTGTTTCAAGTTTTAAGTTTGTTGAAATAAAATTCATGAACACTTCATCTTATGTCTATTGTTTCCGAACTACGCTCGGTCTGATTCATGCGGGGACATGATACGTAGGCAATCCACATAAGATTCGACCATCACTAAAAAATAAATAAATAAAAATAAAAATGAAAAAAAAAGGGGGGGGGGAAAGAAGTTAAGAGAAAAGAAGATCGATACAAACCGGAATGACGCATCGCAAACGAATACATGTAGCAACATTGTCACCTGTATAAGTGCATCACACCCAACGTGAGATTACTTATTTGTTATGTTGTTTCAGACTAACCGTTTGTTTGCTGAAATCCAGGTTTTAGTAAAAGTGGTTGACTTTGCGGTAATCCGGCACCACATTCGTACTTCACAAGGTCCAAAGGAAAAGTTCGGCAGCCTGAGAGTACTCATTCCTATTTCACTAGATCGAAAAAGGGTGCCGACATGTCTTCAGAAATGCCTTTAGCAACCATTCCCGTTTCAGAGGAAAGCTCATTGACAACCATCCCGGCTACCGAGTCGGCAGCTTTGGAAGAGAATAGAATGCTGCGTTGCCGCATGCTCGAGATGTTGGACGATTGGAACAACGGGAAAGAGCCCCCGAGTCTGGTCCCTGGGTTCCCTGAAATTCTTCTCAGGTCAAGCGGTATTACAAATACCCCCATCAATTACCCGCCTACTCTGTTCGGGTATTCCAATGCTACAAACCTCTCTGAATCACCCTCCACATCCCATCCTCGAGTAGCACCACATGATACATCTGCAAGAACGTCCGTTGAATTGCCAGTTCCAATCACAACGCACCCCACCGCACATGCTCCTTTCTTCGACTCCTCATCCTTTACATTCCCAGCGCCACCGCTCACACGGGACCATACCCAGGTTGTAGCCAATACATATCCTCAGCCACCTCGATATGAGTTCCTACCGAGCCAAAATCCAAAGACCCCCGAGCAGGATGAGATGGCGAAAAGAATGAGGAGTTTGGAACAAAGCTTTAAGAACATGCAAGGTCTGAGTGGACAGAAAAGTGTATCTTACGCCGATCTGTGCATGTTCCCGCACGTCCATTTGCCATCAGGTTTTAAAACACCAAAGTTCGAAAAGTACGGCGGACATGGCGACCCCATTGCTCATTTGAAGAAATACTGTAATCAATTGAGGGGTGCCGGCGGCAGAGAAGAATTGTTAATGGCGTACTTCGGAGAAAGTTTGGTCGGAATAGCGTCCGAATGGTATATGGATCAAGACATATCTCGATGGCACATCTGGGATGATCTGGCCAGAGATTTTGTAAAACAATTCCAATACAACATCGATATTGCGCAGGACAGGAATTCTCTATCGAACTTAAAAAAGAAGCCCTCAGAAAACTTCAGAGAATATGCCATCAAGTGGCGAGAGCAAGCGTCCAGGGTGAAACCCCCCATGGACGAAATTGAAATGGTCACGACTTTTCTCCAAGCTCAAGAGCCCGATTACTTCCAAAATATGATGTCGGCGATGGGAAAACCTTTCGCCGAAGCTATCAAGATCGGAGAGATGGTAGAAAATGGCTTGAAAACAGGGCGAATTTTGAGCCAAGCGGCCATTCGGGCGACTTCCCAAGCCATTCAAGGCGGGTCTGGAGGGATGCCCCGAAGCAAGAAGAAAGAAGAATCTGCTATGGCAGCGGTAGAAGACAGGAGATATCGAACCTCAAGGCGGGTATTCTCCGACAGGGCCCCCCAACATTATTATCCACATCACGGCATGGCTTATGCTCCTCCGCCTCCACCCTATGCAGTCATGAACATTCAACCTCAGGCACGGCCACAGCCACCAACCAACAGGAATCCACCTCCATTCCAGAGAAACCAACCTCCTTACCCAAACCAGTATAATCCACGGCCAAATAACGCTCGCCACCGTGAGCAACCCAAAACGAGCTTTACACCGATTGGGGAGCCGTATTCCACTCTTTTCCCAAAACTCAGGCAAGAAAACCTATTGCAGCCTGTTCCACAGAACAGGCAGAATCCAGACTCTCCCGCCTACCAGAGAGGGATATACTGTGCATATCATTCAGGTGTTGAAGGACACAGTACTGACAATTGTTGGACGTTAAAGAAGGCAGTGCAAGAATTGATCAATCAAGCGAGGATCGTCTTCGCAGATGAAGACATCCCAAATGTGACAAACAACCCATTACCAGCCCACAACAACGGACCGGTGATTGGGATGATTTGTGACGACAAAGAATTTGACCCAGCTTTGAAAGCGATAATCGCCATCGCCAACATGGAGAAGCGTCCTGAGGCTACCCCGAAACAAGAGAAAATGGGGAAAAAGGTTGAAGCTCTTGAAACCAAATCTGAAAAGACGATTGAATTGAAAGCATCGTCTCAGAAGGGTGGAGTCCTTTACCTCCCACGAGGTAGAGTGGAAAAACCATTGTCCATAGGTGCCCCCAAGAAGTTCCATTTAAAGAGAGAAACATGAATGTATGTACCAAAGGGAACTTATGTGGCTCGAAAACCAGATGAACCTGTGGTTATTGCACGCATGCAACAAAAACCAATGACAGATCCATCCGCAGTACCCTGGAGCTACCAACGAACACTTGTTATGCGCAAGGGGAAAGAGATTGTGGGAAATTCATCTGAGAGTGTCCTAGGACAGAAGTACTTAAACACACAGGAGGTAAATAACGCCACACAAAGGCGTTTCCCGTCAAAGAAACCTGTAAGTGCTGAAGAGGCAGAGGTCTTTTTTCAAAAGATGCAAATGCCTGATTATGAGGTGATAGACCAACTGCGTAAATGCCCAGAGCAGGTGTCGATGTTGTCCCTTCTAATGAAGTCTACTGAACATCAAAAGGTCTTGTTAAAAGCTTTGAATGAGGCATACGTGCCTATTGAGACTTCATCCGAACAACTTGAAAGGATGACAGAAAGATTCTTCGCGATCAATCAGATTTCCTTCAGTAAAGCTGATTTGCCTTTGGAGGGTGCCGCCCACAACAAAGCTTTACATTTGACTGTCAAAAGCGAAGGCTACTATGTGAAGAGGGTCATGGTTGACGGGGGTTCGGGGGTAGACATATGCCCACTTTCCACTTTAGGCCGCATAGGGATCGGAGCTGAGAGGATTCGGCCTAACAACATATGTGTGCGGGCTTTTGACGGTGTGAAAAGAGATACTGTCGGAGAGATTAATGTGATTATGACCATCGGCCCGGTGGACTTCGAAGTGACATTCCAAGTCTTGGATATGGACACTTCTTACAATTTTCTTCTAGGGAGACCATGGATTCATGCGGCCGGAGCTGTGCCCTCTACCCTCCATCGGATGTTGAAATTTGAGCACAAGGGACAAGAGATCGTGGTCCACGGGGAAGATGAGCAATCAATTTACCGAGATCCATCCATACCTTGCTTGGAAGCGGAAGCGGGAAGCGAAAACATTGTCTATCAAGCTTTCGAGATTGTGTTGGCGGATCAACACGAAGAAGGGAACCCTCTCCCCCAACCTTTTTTGTCTAATGCCTCCATCATGGTGGCGAAAGAAATGATTAAACATGGCTTCCAGCCAGGAAAAGGTTTGGGAAAGTCCCTACAAGGAGTGCCGAAGCTGATAACTTTACCCGTAGCTGAAAAGTTTTTCGGAGTGGGCTTTCGCCCAACCCCTGAAGATGAAAGATGGGCCAAAAAGAGAAAGGAGAAAGGATGGGTTTTGCCGCAACCATTGCCGCATCTGTACCAAACTTTTGTCCGACCAAGGTACAGTGAAGAAGAAGAAGACGAGGTCTTTACAACGGAGGAAATTGAAGACATATGTGGGGCCATGAGGCAAATGCTCTATGATGTTAATATGGTCCAATCGGGAGAAGGAACAAGCACCGCTGAGGTGCTGTATGTGGGCCCTGAAGCTAAATTGCAAAATTGGAAAGCCACACCCTTCCCAATCAGGCGGGAGTTCTGGTAGATTTGTCCTGTCGTTTTTCCTTCATCACAAGTTACTTCAGGACGTAGCTTGGATGTTTTGCTTTGTTTTCTTGTATTTTTTGTTTCCCCAATGTAATTTCGTTTGTTTTCAGAAAATTCCAAGAAAATAAAATAAATATTTCCTTACTTTTGCACTCTTTCTAATTTTGTTATTTATTCTTCCTTTTCACTCCTAATAATGCGGCTTTAAATAACATGACATGCTTGCGGAACTCATGCTCAAATCCGAACACGCCACCTAATCTGGAAATAATGAACCAAGAACCGGAATACGATGAAGACGAGGCTTTTAGGGAAATAAATCGAGAATTGGAACATTTCGAGAATAAACCTAAGCCAAACTTGAATGACACCGAACCGTTTAATTTGGGAACTGATGAAGAGGTCCGAGAGACCAAGATAAGCATCCACACATATGAGAAAACACGAGATGCAATAATCCAACTCTTGTTTGAATTTAAAGACGTGTTTGCTTGGTCTTACGATGACATGCCAGGATTAGGAGCTGATCTAGTGGTGCACAAATTACCAATCTACCCTGACTGTCGCCCAGTGCAACAGAAGCAAAGAAAGTTCAAGACTGACATCAGTGATAAAATCAAAGAAGAAATCACTAAGCAGTTAAAAACAGGGGTAATTCGAGTGGTGCAATACACCACGTGGTTGGCTAACGTTGTGCCCGTGCCAAAGAAGGACTGAAAAACTCGAGTATGCGTTGACTACCGAGATTTGAATAAAGCGAGTCCTAAAGATAACTTTCCTTTACCAAACATCCACATCCTTGTTGATAACTGTGCCAAACATGAGATACAGTCGTTTGTGGATTGTTATGCGGGATATCATCAAGTGTCGATGGATGAAGAGGACGCCGAGAAGACTGCTTTTACCACACCTTGGGGGACTTACTGTTACAGAGTCATGCCGTTCGGCTTGAAAAATGCAGGAGCGACGTACATGAGAGCTATGATTGCCATTTTCCATGACATGATGCATCAGGAAATAGAGGTGTACGTAGACGATGTGATCATCAAATCCAGAACTCAAGGCGATCATGTGCGAGACTTGAGGAAATTCTTCGAGAGGTTGCGGAAGTACGATTTGAAACTGAATCCGGCCAAATGCGCTTTTGGAGTCCCGTCAGGTAAACTTTTGGGTTTCATAGTCAGTAGAAGAGGTATTGAATTAGATCCCACAAAGATAAAATCCATCCAGGATTTACCTCCTCCCAGAACAAAGAAAGATGTAATGAGTCTTCTAGGCCGACTGAACTACATCAGTAGGTTCATCGCTCAGTTGACTTCCACATGTGAACCCATATTCAAGTTGTTGAAGAAAGACGCTGCAATCAAATGGACAATCGAATGCCAAGAGGCTTTTGACAAGATCAAAGAATATTTGTCAAACCCTCCAGTCTTAGTCCCGCCAGAGCCAGGGAGACCTCTTTTCTTGTATTTAACAGTCTTGGAAAACTCTTTTGGTTGTGTTCTCGGACAACGTGATGCGGCAGAGAAGAAAGAGCAAGCGATTTACTACCCGAGCAAGAAATTCACTAGTTATGAGGTCAAGTACACTTTGCTGGAAAGAACGTGTTGTGCTTTAACTTGGGTCGCTCAGAAATTGAGACACTACCTCCAAGCCCATACGACTCACCTCATTACTCGGTTGGATCCTTTGAAATATATATTCCAGAAACCGATGCCCACCGGAAGATTGGCAAAGTGGCAAATCCTGCTCACTGAGTTTGACATAGTCTATGTCACTCGCACGGCAATGAAGGCTCAAGCATTGGCACACCATTTGGCCGAGAACCCGATCGACGAAGAGTATCAACCATTGAATACCTACTTTCCTGATGAAGAGGTAAATACGATAGAAGTTGTTTCGGAAGACAGTCATGCTTGGAAAATGTTTTTCGATGGGGCGGTAAACGCTAAAAGTGTAGGGATTGGGGCAATCTTGATCTCTCCTGCTGGTCAGCATTATCCGGCCACGGCTAGGCTCCGTTTCTTCTGCACGAACAATACGGCCGAGTATGAAGCTTGTATCATGGGTATGAACATGGCAATTGATCAAGGTGTCGAAGATTTGTCGATCATGGGAGATTCAGATCTAATTATCAAACAATCTCAAGGTGAATGGGAAACTCGAGACGTTAAACTCCTCCCTTACCGACAGCACGTGAACATTCTTGGCAAGCGATTTGCATCGATAGAGTTCAGGTATATCCCACGATGTCACAATGAACTAGCTGATGCACTAGCCACTTTAGCTTCAATGCTACCTTATCCGGGCAACGCCCATGTCAATCCCTTGGAAATTCAAATCAGGGAAAGCCACGGTTATTGCAATGCGATCGAAGAAGGACCGAGCGTCAAGCCATGGTATTACGATATCAGGAGATTTCTGAAAACGCAAGAATACCCAGAACATGCTACTGGAGATCAAAAGAGGACCATTAGGCGACATGCAGGTGGTTTCTTTTTGAGCGGCGAGGTCATGTACAAAAGAACCCCGGATCTTAACCTTTTAAGGTGTGTTGATGCCGAAGAAGCAGGAAGAATCATGCACGAAGTACACGCAGGAGTATGCGGGCCTCATATGAATGGGTATGTCTTAGCCAAGAAAATCCTTCGAGCAGGTTATTATTGGATGACCATGGAGAAAGATTGTTTCGGTTTTGTCCGAAAATGCCATCAATGTCAGGTACATGGAGATCTGATTCATGCACCTCCAACTGAGCTGCATCCTATGTCAGCACCGTGGCCATTTGTCGCTTGGGGAATGGATGTCATCGGCCCGATTGAGCCAAAAGCTTCGAATGGACACCGATTCATATTGGTGGCTATCGACTACTTCACAAAATGGGTCGAAGCCGTCACTCTCAAATCAGTCACCAAGAAAGCGGTGGTGGATTTTGTACACTCAAATCTTATCTGTCGTTTTGGTATACCCGCAACTATCATCACGGATAATGCTGCGAATTTGAACAGTCATTTGATGGAAGAAATATGCGAGCAATTCAAAATAACGCATAGGAACTCCACCCCTTATCGGCCCAAAGCCAATGGTGCCGTGGAAGCAGCAAACAAAAACATTAAGAAGATTTTGAGAAAGACAATCCAAAGTTCTAGACAATGGCATGAACAATTACCGTTCGCTTTACTGGGATACCGTACTACAGTACGCACATCGGTGGGAGCAACTCCATACCTGCTAGTCTACGGAACTGAGGCTGTGATACCGGCAGAGGTAGAAATTCCTTCGCTTCGTACAATTGTTGAAGCAGAGATTGAAGATAGCGAGTGGGTTAAGACTCGTTTGGAGCAATTAAATTTGATCGATGAAAAGCGAATGGCTGCGGTCTGTCATGGACAACTGTACCAACAGAGAATGGCTCGTGCTTACAACAAGAAAGTACGACCGAGAAATTTTGAAGTAGGTCAGTTGGTCTTAAGACGCATTCTTCCACATCATGAGGAAGCGAAAGGAAAATTCGCTCCTAATTGGAAAGGACCATACATCATCAGGAAGATACTGCCAAGAGGAGCATTATACTTGGGAGACATGGAAGGAAAAGATCCTGAAACTGCTGTGAATGCAGATGCTGTGAAAAGGTATTATGTCTGAACTTGCTTCAATGAGATCCTCACAAGTCGAAATGATTGAAGGCTTTTATTCCCGCTACCCAAACACTACCAACCCTTTTTGTAAACCCTTTGAGCCGGTTACCTTCTTTTAGCTACCCTCTTTGGAATCCGAACCAAAACCAACCAAAAAAAAAAAAAAAAAAAAAAAAAAAAACAAAAACAAAACTTCCTGAACTACGTTCTGACTTGATTCCGAAAGGATACGTAGGCAACCTCTCCTTGAGGTTCAGTCACACCAAATCAAAAATCCCGGTTTCCCCAAAAATGAAACTGGGGCAGATGATATTTTTGATTCGGTTTAAGATCCGTCAAGATGATTCCAAAGTTGTAACTTTGTTTACAATTCTTGTTACCCGAACCAAGTACAATTCCTTCAAGATCGATTGGAAGTTGTGAAAACATCATTGTTGCGATCCAGGGTTCCTGGAATGAAAAGAAATAAAATGAGAGAGTCTTATTGGTGAAAACCTTCGGGCACCATAAGACGATGGAAGTAGAGAAATACAAAATGAGAGAGCCTGTTGGTAAAAACTCGCAAAGAGTGCTATCTGGCGATGGTGAGAAGAGAAATGAGAGAGGTCGATTGGCGAAAACCCGCAAAGGGCGCTATCAACCGAAAAGTTTGTTTCACCACGAGAGGTCCTCGCACGGCTCCTTAGCTCGGAAATATAGACCCGTTTTGGTTCATAAGAAAATGGGAGTTTTGTGACGATCAAGCATCTAGTCCGAGGAGCATGTCATGTTGGTTAAAGTCAACATATACCTCAGATAAGTCCTTCTTTTCTCCCCCGAAAGGGACTCCTCTATCTTTGATACGTTTTTCCATTCTTTGAT
>JASVEL010002701.1:0-382246 GCA_032618575.1 Nicotiana noctiflora | reverse complement strand
TTCACTTACTTGATCCCCTTAGACTCATTGGTTTTCTTTCGTTGATCCAGGTATACTCTTGTCCAAAATCAAGCTGTAGAGACTGAATGAAATGAAGACTTGATTTATTTCGTTATTTGTTTGTAATTTCATTTTTAATCTATAGTATACTGCAGTAGATAGCAAGGAAAAACAGAAACACTAATGATGTAATAGCTTAGTAAAAACAGTAGTATAGTAGTAGCATAGCATAGATAGCTTATCACTTATCACTTAGTTTAATTAAGTAAAGGCTTTAAAATATAAGTTAGCTAGTCATGGATTAACTCGTTAACTGGTTTATCACAGATAATCTCATAAGTCACAATCGCATAGTCACTTAATAATGTGGATCTGTATTTTAGTCTAAATAAGTTTAAAAGGTGAAGAACTTAGTTTAATATAATCCGATTGACAATGCTGTAAAAAGGAGTCCATGGTGTAGTTGTGCTTATACCTTTGAATCACTTAGTCATAGATGCGTATGTGGTCATTGGTTATATATAATCAGTTAATTAAAATGAATTGATGATGAGAAAAGGCCTAACAAGTAACGAATACAACAGTGTAGTTAAAAAATGAACTTAATGGCTCTTTTAATCTTTCTGAATGTAGATGATAACTGACTAAACCACTTCGAGTAGGTCAAGGTCTTGTAATTAATTAAGGATTGATTTTAGATTTTTGAACCACTGAGTAATTAAAACATTAGTATAGATTCTTATTTAAGAGCACACAGTGAGGATAATTAGTTGAGTTTTCATTGACTTAAGATTATTGTTTTTGCGTATTGGTTTCCTTTACATGTTTAATGATCAATAAAAATGATTTTGATTCCATCTTCAATTCTGAGCATTATTTCTGTTACATGAATTCTATATCATATTTCTATCATTGCAATCCAGTTTGGGCCCAAAACAATACGTGGGCCTGAACCATGATACCAAGACTGCTTAGGCATATCCGGTACAAAGATGAAGAACCAGGCCCAATTAAATAATCAAACTCGACGGGCCTGGGATTCTTATTGTTGAGACACGATTAAGGAAAAAACAAATATAGAAAACATAGTTAAATATTAGTATCCTTTAATAAAAATTGGGACGAGCCTCGCCCGAATAACACCGGGGCCCCCATCTAGTAATGATATAACACAAATAGACCCGGGAAAGCTAATAGCTAACTCCATAGCTTCTCCCAAAAGACTTAAAAAGCCGATAGACATTACTTTAGGGCACGGTTTTAATATATCTTCCTATGAATGAGTGTGCACTTGGTGCGACTCAAATCCAAATCTCGGTAAAACCGAAATACACCAAAGGTCATAGGCGTACTGGTTGCGGTATGACTTGAGGTGTGTTTTCGCGATACCGCAAATTCCTAAAAATAATATCTTAACGTAAAAGTACATTATGTTGTTAAAAATCTATAACCGAGTCAAACAAAAGTCAAGAACGACAGTGGAGCGACCGTGCTAAAACCACGGAATCCGGGAGTGCCTAACACCTTCTCCCGGGTTAACAGAGTTCCTTATCCGGACCTCTGCTTCGCAGACATTTCATAGAGTCAAAATTCCTCGGATTCGGGATTAACCGGTGACTTGGGACACCATGATCATTCCCAAGTGGCGACTCTGATTAATCTCTAATAAATCCTGAACCGATTGTCCTTAAATTGGAAAAACTCCTTCCCTTACGTTATTTTATCCGTCTCGGGTAATTGAGCGGCGGGGTATACCCTACAAGTGTATTTATACACCTTTACGCATGTTGGGGTAGTAAAAAGGGAGGTGTGACAAATACCATACGAACTTGTTCCAATCATAAAACCACACACAAAAACACAAAAATTATCAAATTACCATGGATTCAAGCCTAAATTTTCTTGAAACATCTGAAACTTATATTCGATCAAAAACCCAACCAAACGACGTTCGAATGACCTGAAAATTTGTAAACATATCCAAAATCACCTAACAAAGCTACTGTAACTCTCGGAACTCAATTCCGACCCTCGGATCAAAATCTCAATAATCAATCGGAATTCGCCAAAATTCTAACTTCGCCAATTCAAACCTATTTCTACACCGGACCTCCAAATTCGATTCTGATCGCTCTCCTAAGTCATAAATCATCTCCCGAAGCCAACTGAAACACCGAAATTTGCATCCGATCCCTCTAACCACATAGTCAACTTCCGGTTGATTTTTCTAAAATAAGCTTCCTTCTAAGAGGCTCTGTGCCTTATTTTCAACCAAAACCAATTCAATTGCACCCGATCAACTCTAATACTGATATTGGGACTCGAAGCAACACAATAAGGGGAAAACGGCGTGGTAACTCACGTGACGATGGTCCAGGTCATCACAGAATGACCCTTCGTGCAAATACAGTCAAATCAGAGCACGTAATATACCTTCGTGCATGAAAAGTTGAAACATAGCACGGAATGATCCTTCGTGCAAATATAATCAGAAATAGCACGTAATGACCCTTCATGCAATTTCACTCTTCCTCACCCAAACAGCAGTCACAACCAAACAGGCAAGAGGAATAAACAAATAGTAAGAACTATCCCGACAAGGGAATAACACAAATAACAACTAAGTCCCGGCAAGGGAACAATAACAATAACTTTCACATTCCGGCAAGGGTACAATAACAATAACTCCGTTCAATATTTTTATCTCCTACTTAATAGCATTTATCATTCGAGCCAGTGCTCCAACATATTAATTTTCACAACTTATCCTCAAACTCTTTACATTTGTAGAAATCATAATTTAACTTAAAAGAGTTCCAAATTATCTAAAAAAACAAGTACAAACAAGGACCCATGGTCATGCTAGACTCTGCTGTATAGACACTCGTCACTGTATCTATACACCACACTCGATCAATTAACAAATAGAAATTATGATACTCTAATCATATTCCCTCAAGCGAAAGTTAGACCAAACAGTTAACGCGGTCCGAAAATAGCAATCAAAGCTCTAAAACCGTTTTCCTCTAGAATCCGACTCCGAGACAATGATATTTAGGCACAATTATCAATAGGGGCTCAAAAATATAATCCCATAGTCTAGAAATGCAATTCCTACCATTCTTCCAAATATAGAAAAATCCGACACCGGGCCCACATGGTCCAATCTCGAGGATCGGACCAAATTCCAATCATCCATACCCCCATGAGTTCAAATATGTAATTTGCTTTAAGATACGACCTCAAATTGAGGTTGAATCGCCCAAAATTCCCGAAAACCAAATCTACCCAAAAGCCCTAATTTCTACTCTGATTTCATGTTTTTAGGCCTAGAATTTAGTGATTAATTGATAAAATAATGAGAAAATAATGTTAAGACTACTTACCCAAAGAGTTATGGAGGAAAGGGAGATTGAATTTCGTCTATGGAGGGGTTAATGGAGGAGCTCGTATGAAAAAGTGGGAATAATCCCGTAATGAACATTGTTTTAGGCTTTTAAAATCACTAGAGAAAAATGTTCATCGCTTTTCCAATAGTAGTTCGCGTTCACATTGAGTTGGGAACCGACGGGCATCGCGATCGCGAAGCTGCAACGCGAACGCGGAGGGTTAAGTTTTCTGGGGGGGCTGGGTCATTCTATGCGAACGCGTGGTAGTCACGCGAACATGAAGGAATGGAGTGCAAGGCATCGCGTTCGCGAAAGCTGGGTGCGAACGCGTAGAAGAGAATTTTCTTGCCAGGGTCAACTAAAGCTACGCAAACGCGAAGCTCCTATGCGTTCGCGTAGGCCAATGGGTCTGTGCAAAATGCAGAATTTTTTGATGTGTTTTCTTATGCAAAAAAAAAAACCCGAACCACCTCCGAATTACTCCCGAGCCCTCGGGGCTCCCAACCAAATACACACACTAACTCAATATCATCCTGCGAAGTTGCTCGAGCAATCAAATCGCTAAATAACATCATAATTAAAGAATCAACCCCAAAACTCATAATTTTAATTTCAA
Organism: Nicotiana noctiflora; assembly: GCA_032618575.1. Taxonomy (NCBI): domain Eukaryota; kingdom Viridiplantae; phylum Streptophyta; class Magnoliopsida; order Solanales; family Solanaceae; genus Nicotiana; species Nicotiana noctiflora. The sequence continues at coordinate 378,241 of JASVEL010002701.1, read as the reverse complement.
AGTTAATAACTTCCAAATTTCCCATTTTTAGTCCGAAATAAGTCAAACGACGTCCGTTTTCAACCAAACTTTACAAATAGTGCTTAAGACATATTTAAGATTTGTACCGGGCGTCGGATACGAGCCCGATACCTAAATTTTCTAACTCATTTTTGTTTTTATTTTTCCTTAATAATTTCAGAAAATAATTTAACTGAATAATTCTTTTACCGGGGTTCTGGACCTCGGGACCGTCACATCACCGGTCCGGGTCTGTTTACCCAAAATATTGACCAAAGTCAACTATATCAATGTTAATATCATAATTCTTCAAATTTTTAACAGAATTCATATATTTTAACCTAAACATTTCACGGCATCACACCCAGATTGCGCACGCAAATCGAGACAACCAAAAATAAGGTTTCCAAGGCCTCGAAAGAGCGAAAAAAAAAGGAGAAATATGGTGATGACCCTTTGGGTTGTCACAGTACAACAACTCGAAGAATTACTTTCTATGCCCGCAACGATTCACTAATAAAATTATATTTCATTAAAGAAAACTAAGGGGAGAATAAATTTGTAACATACCGTAACTTTTCCATGCCAAAAATACATAATCCAACCTTGTTTATGGTCTGATTTTGCACTCTTCAAATTAAAAAATGTACCAAACTAGAGGATTACTATTCCGATACACAATCTGCATACCAGGTGGTCCCTAGAATATATTATAGAAATTCATTAAACTGCTAATGTCTTATTACAGAAGTTTGTTTATATCATTTCCAATTTTTTCAAATTCAGATCTAATTTTTTGGCAACAAATGTTAAAAAAGAAAATTATTTGTATGCATATATGCCTGTACTACTATAGGAAATTCAAGATCCTGATTACATAATTTGTTCAAGATGTTAATTCATATTTGACCAACCTGGAATTTCACTATATAAAGGCATGTCATAAGCTACTATATATATATATATATATATATATATATATATATATATATATTATTTTGAGCCTCCTTCACTCTTCTTTTCTTCATTTACCAAATTAAATTAAACATGGAATCTGGCCTACAAATCGAAATCATTTCCACAAAACTCATAAAACCATTATTTCCAACTCCAAAGCACCTTCAAAATTACAAGTTATCATTCTTCGATCAATTAGCTGAAAGGAAACATATGCCTCATGTACTATTCTATCCTCGTTGCAACAAGTCAATCATCGACGCTTCGATGAAAAACTGGAACAATCGTCTCAGTAAATAGCCTAGATCAGGGTGTTACGTTTACAAAAGCCAAGGTCAATTGTCAATTCGACGATTTTATCAATCAGAAAAAAAAAAATCTTAATCTCGAATTCGGAACCAAAATATTGTTCTTTTTAAAATTAGTAACATAAGTACGTTAAAAAAATAAAAAAAATAAAACGTAAATATATACAACGTCACAATAAGTGGCGTTGTATATAACGGACGTTATATTACAATGCCACTTATTGTGGCGTTGAACGTGTCACAGAAAACTTAACAGTTCAACGCTACAATAAGTGGCGTTGTACCAACCCTATTAATTTTTTTAGTTCTTCATTTGTTTTATTTGATTTGTATGCGACAAAAACTCCAAACATTTAAACACGAACAAAAACATAATATTTAACTTAAACTTAAATTACTAGAACACAAACACAAACATAAATTAATAAGAAAGACAAACATACAAATGAACTAAACATATAGTAGGAATTATTTAGTCCCCACTTCCATTTATTCTACGTTCTAACCACTTAAATTGTTCAAGCAAACGTTCTTTTTCGTCTTCTAACTCTTTCACTCTCGCTTAAGCTCCGCAATTTCCTGTTTATTTTTTTGGCTTTCTTCCGTAACTGCTGCCAATTTTCATTCTGCTCTCAGTTTTTTATTCTTTACTTCTCTCAGCTCATCCCTGAGTTCTATCCTTCTTATATTGCTATTGTAGCTGCTTTCTGCTTCGGCTAACCACATATTATGCAGATTAAGCATTCATTCTCTATAGTTTGCTTGGAGACATCGTTCCTCGGCCCATTCATTAAACTCACACATTGGTTTATTCGGATTTTGTAGCAATCCAACTGGTTCATGTACATCCAGTAGTTACGTCCAACATCATCACCTTCCTAACATGTTTGTTGCACATATTTTTTGCTACAGTAACACATTGGTGTACCATATTGAGCCACTTAGTTTTACTTCGGAAAAATCAAAGTTTTGAAGAAATATTCTGGTTTAGTAATTTTTTTGAGCGTATGTGATGAACGAAATGAGCTCGGTATTTATAGATGAGTGAATGAACATACAACGCCTCTTCTTATGGCGTTGTACAGATACAACGCCAATATTTATAGCGTTGTATGCATAACGCCAATTTTTATGGCGTTGTATGTTACACGGCCAGCTTTTACAGTCATTTTATGTCATTTTATGTCTACTTTATGTCATTGATAGGTGTACTTTATGTCATTGATATGTCTACTTTATGTCATTGATATGTCTACTTTATGCCAGCTTTTTCAGTCACTTTATGTCTTCTTTAATATTTATGTCATTGATAGGTCCCCGCAAGAAAATTCTAGAAAACGAGCTCCACTAGTCTTTTTGAATAGACCATAACTTTCACTACGGACATCCAAATTACAATTTATTTAGCTTTCTGCAAAGTAGACATGAAGGTCTACAACTTTCGTGTTTTGAAGTTTCCATGATTTCTTATAGATCAAATGGTATAGGCCTTCGAATTAACGTCTACAACATTAATGAAACATAATTTTATTTCATAAATAAACCAAAATACACATTACATATTATTATAACTCATTCATTGTTAGGTAAACTAGAAGAACACCCACCCCGAACTTGATTACTGTTGCCATATAAAGGATATTTTCTATGGTCGTGTCCAGGTTGCGAACATATACCACATTTTCGTGTATAAACTGTATCACTAACATCCATTTGGTTTCGTATACGCGTTCTCTTCTTCACCTATATCTTACGTAAAAACGACTTGTTACACACCATTTTAAATGGTGCAAGAGGCCAATAATGCTCAGCGCCCAGTGGTTGCAACTGGCTACTATATGTGTTTACGTACTTAGAAACGCTATATTATTGATCAACATAGTTTCTTGCACCTAAACCACCATGTTGAAAGCACTTGATTGCATGTGAGCAAGGCATGTGGTAGATGGATCATTTTCCACAAGAGCATAACCTTGCAACTTCATTCGCAGTATGCACATTATTACCTAGATTTTGATGGATAGTATTGCGAACTTCAAACACATTCCTGTCATTATCATACTGCAAAAATGAATGACACTATTATGGTTGTCCGTATTTCTCAAGTCTCGCCATTGGCACAGGCATAAATTCAACACCACGTTTCATCAATGACGTTGCAGCCGCAGATCTTTGAACAAACCTCTCTGCCATCTGCTTGAATGACATCCGCACCATGGCTGTAACAGGCAATCCTCTAGCCGACTTCAATAACCCGTTAAAAGACTCTGGCACATTTGTAGTCAGAGTTCCCTATCGTCTACCACCATCCGCATGCAAAGTCCATTTTTAAGGGTCATGTCGCATTAACCAACGATAAGCTGCCTCGTCCAGTTGCATGATATATTCCATATGCCTCCGGAATTTTTGTTGTTGATGATCTGTTGCTGCCATCCACATCAAATCATGCAAAGCTTTACAGGGAAATGCCTTCTGGAAATTGGCTTTCAAATGCCTAACACAATAACGATGATAGGCATTCGGTTCTTGCCATGCAGGCAAGTTCTCAACAGAACTTAAGATCCCACCGTGCCGATAAGAGATTAGACATATACCAGAACGTTGTTTGACAACGTGCTCTTTCAAGTGGTTCAAAAAGAGCGTCCACATCTCTTGGCTTTCATTGGCACAAATAGCAAATGCCAAAGGAAATATCTGTCCATTAGCGTCTACTGCCACAGCTATTAATAGCTTGATATCGTACTTTCCATAGACATGAGTGACGTCTATGGATATTATAGGACGACAATGCAAAAAACCATCAATTGCTGGCTTAAACGCCGAGAACACATAATTGAATATATATATTCAGATATACCTACACTTCGCTCAAGCTTCCACTGAATAACCGTCCCGGGGTTGAAATGCTGCAATGCAGCCATGTATCTAGGCAGACCTGCAAATGACTTGTCCCAGTTACCATACTCTATTTCAAACGTTCGTTTGCGTTCGAGAAATGCCTTTCTTTTAGTTATGGTACGGCCATATTCCTGTTGGACAGATGTAATACAGTCTTTGATTTTATACCTTATGGACTGTTCAACGTGTGGAATAAGAACAAGAGAAATCAAGTCAATATCTAAATTAAAGTGATTCCCGTTGAATGTGTCCATTTCGCATGTGTGGGTAGGAATGTATTAACCCACTTTCCACATACCTGTCTTCTTCTTTGTCGCACGCAGCATCTAATTACATGGCCAAAACTACCTGCGATAAATAACCTTGCATACCATTGGACTTGAATCCGCTACCAGCATCTCATGACAGTCTTTTACGTTGTGCATTTTACAAGCCCTGGTTAGGTGCACTTTATCAGGAAAAGCATCCCCTTTGCAAGCACCGTTGGTCTAGATTCATCCCACATTGCTGTCCGGATTTCATCAAAATCCCGTGTGAGAGCTTCCACATCGGGCATGGTTGGTAAATTATCAAGGAATCTCTCTTGAATTAAACGGCACTTCAGACTCATACACTTTTTGTCTTGGGGGGTCTCTGTTCAAACCAGATTCTTCCTCATCATCTTCAGCATCACCATCCTAACAATCAAAGGGTGTCTCATCACCGGATTCATCCGCATTATTTTCGTAGTCACTGTTCTCTTCCTCACTTTGTGCATCTGCCAAGTCCCGATGTAATACATCATTTTCGGGCAATTGTCTGAGTTCAACTTGCTCATTTTCACTACACAATCAAAAGAAATATGATGAAATTCCATGTTTTATATATGATTTTCCTAATTCACATAAATCACTTAACACAAGTCATAATGTGATGAAATTCCAAGTTGGACATGACTACCGGATGGGCCACTTGTTAAATTCTTATCTGGCCGGTACCCCCTATTAAATATGCGAGTGTTTCTATTAAATCAATTTAATAAATATATACTTAATTATCACAAATAATAAATAAAATTTATCAGTCGTCTTGTGAGTTATGGAAAGCAGGCGGTGAAAAGTTTAAATCGAAGATAACTCTTTCATCCGGAACTTGTCCGGCAAAAGCTGTTCCATAATAACCGCCCGATGATTGGGGGTTATCTATACTACGCACAAGCTCATTTTTAGGGACGTCTTTGACCTTCACGTACATCTCCAGCATTGTGATTGCAAGAAAATCACGAAATTCGTCCGGATTCCTCAAAAATTCAAGCAAAGTTTCATCATCGTCGATATTAAACTCCGAGTAAAAAACAACCCCTTGCTGAGTGACGGAATACGGATATCTTCCGATAACTTTAAGTATGATGGAACGTTTCCTCACACTCATTTTTTTGCATAACAATGATATCAATGTATCGTACTCCATTGTCAATGGCAATTTAGCATGACACTTAGCGGGCAAACTGCACTTGACAGAGTTATTCTCTATCATAATCTCACCACCCCAATATAAAGAAGTTCTTATCCTTCGCTCTTCAGACATATATGAAGAAATGCTGTAGAATTTATGAATAATAGAGCAAGAAGAGTAATAGAGCAACAAGAGTGTTATAAATTTTTTGAATGTATAGGATACGAGTGTAACACCTCTTTATATAGAAAGCCAAGAGCCGGGGGTGGTGATACAACGCCAAAATAGTTGGCGTTGTACTGTTCAATAATTGAACAGCGTACCACGCCAGGTAAAAAGGCGTTGTACAGGTACTGACATGTACAACGCCACTTAAAGTGGCGTTGTACACTAACGGTACCGTTACCATTAGTATACAACGCCACTTTAAGTGGCGTTGTATATAGTTATGTCATTTTTTTTTAAAAAAAACCTAATAATGTTCTTTTTGTTAAAAAAAAAAAACAATACTTTGATTCCAGATTCCTTAATCTCGTCCTGTTTTTAATTCCAAAAGGTATCAAAGATTTGAGTGACATTAATTTTGACACCACTTCACTTGTTATTGCACAAGTAATAGAATTCCAATGTGGTAGTTTAGCACTATCAGTTAGTGCATTACATCTTGTAATGGACGGATTTTGTAATTTCAAATTTGTTTATGAGTGGGCTAAAGTGTGTAAATTTGGGATTCCGGCTGATGAAATTAATTTCCTAAGCTTTAAATTTGGTGATATTTTTCCAGCAAGAGATTTATCTGGTATTATCCCGCCTCGTGTTTATCCAAAAAATTTGGATGAAAAATTCGTTGGTAAAACGTTTTTTATTGATGAAATTACTATGTCAGGTGTCATGTCCTTAGTTGTTAACTAAGTACACGTGTGGCACTTGATAACTCACTCACGATCTTGCACAACTTGCTCACATTCTTGCTATGCCAAGTTAGTCTTACTACACTCAAGATCGCTAAGAGAATGGAAGAAAGAACACAAGAGAATTTTTAAAGGAAGCATTGTATTAGAGAGAACTTGAATTGTTTTCTTGATTGATGAATTACAAATGAATGCCCCTTATTTATACTAATCACCTAGGCTCTAGTATGTAAATAACAATTGTTCTACAAGTCCTTCCATATTTACAAATAAGTCCATTCTCTATAATTCTCTACAAGCATAGAAGATTCCAAGAACTTTCCTAACAAATTCATAAAGACCAAGGTTCTTCCTAAAGAAATATCCATACTTCTCTAGAATCTTCTCACAAATACTAGCCTTCTTCTTATGTAAGCTTCCACATGGCATTAATATATACCAAATGGCGCCTATGTGGCATGATGATGTGGCGGATCATCAAACTCTCCCCCAACTCTCCCCCACCTAATATTGCGATGACTGCGGCGCAATGTTGCTGCATAAACTCTCGGATCTTATCTTTGAATTACCACAAATGCTCATATCGTTCCCACGTGGCCTCCTCCGGTGATTGACCTTTCCAAGGGACGAGGAACATAACAGTCGCTTTTTGCCCTTGTTGGCTAACTCGATAAATTGTTTGGTTGCTGGATCATGTTGCATGCCTTCTTTTATAGCCTCACGAATGTCCCAAGTTGCTGAAGTGATGGCAGCAAGCTCGGCTTTTCGGCTCAAGGCATCAACTACAACTTTACCTTTTCCCAGCTTGTACCCTAGCTCATAATCAAACTCGGCCAAGAAGTCTTGCCACCTAGCTTGTATTGGTGTGAGCTTCTTCTGCATCTGAAAGTAGCTAGTAGCCACATTGTCGGTCTTGACCACGAACCTCGACCCAAGCAGATAATGTCTCCATTTACGAAGGCAATGCACAATTGCAGTCATTTCCTTCTGTTGCACCGTGTAACACTGCTCTATCTCATTTAACTTGCGGCTCTCAAATGCTATGGTATGCTTATCCTGCATCAAGACACCCCCAATAGTGAAGTCTGAGAGTGCACCTCAAATGTCTTGGAAAAGTCAGGTAATGCCAAGACTGGCTCCTCTGTTACAGCTACCTTAAGGCCTTCAAACTCCTTTTGACAATGCTCCGTCCAATCCCACAGATTGTTCTTCGTTAGCAACTCGGTCAATGGTGCAGCCTTTGCTGAGTAGCCACTGATGAACCGACAATAGTAGTTAACAAGGCCAAGGAAGGATCTCAACTCGGTTACCTTTGTAGTTGCCTCCCACTCCTGGATAGCACGTACCTTAGCCTCGTCCATGCGTAGCTCGCCATTGCTAATGATATGGCCCAAGAAGTGCACCTTTGACTGTGCAAACTCGCACTTCTCCCTCGTGATGTATAGCTCGTTCTCCCGCAAGACTTGGAAAGCTTTCCTTAAGTGCTCCAGGTGTTCCTCCAAGGTGTTGCTGTAGATGACTATGTTATCTAGGTAGATTACCACGAACTGATCAAGATAGGGATGAAAAATCTTGTTCATAAGGGTGCAAAATGTGGCGGGTGCATTGGTTAGGCCGAAGGGCATCCCCAACCACTCAAAGGCTCCATATCTTATCACACATGTTGTCTTTGGCTCATCCCCTTCAGCAATGCGAACCTGGTAGTAGCCCTTTCGAAGATCCACCTTGGTAAAGTATTTGGCTTGGCCAAGTCTATCGAACAAGTCATCAATGAGTGGGATCGGGTACTTAGTCTTCACAGTAACCTTATTAAGTGCTCGGTAGTCTATGTACAATCGCAACAATCCATCTTTCTTCTTCTAGAGCAATACTGGTGCGCCAAAAGGTGCCTTTGATGGGCGAATGTGACCAGCATCCAGCAACTCTTTCAATTGTTTCTTGAGCTCCTCTAGCTCGGGCGGTGCCATACGATATGGGGAAAATGCAGGTGGTTTAGCCCCTGTTTCCAACTCAATCTTGTGATCTACCTCTTGCCTAGGTGGCAGGTGCTTAGGCAACTCCTCGGGCATGACATCTTTGTTTTCATCAAGAAACTTCTCCATGCAAGGTGGGAATATCTCTTGGAAACTCTTGTCTTCCTCTAGACTTGCAATGGTTGCCATAACCATTGGATCCCCTTTCTTGATCCCCTTGACAACCTGCATAGCTAAGATTTGTGCTTGGATCTGTTTGTGTGGCATAGTCATTGTAGGTACCATGCAAGCTCCTTCTCGCTTCATAACCAAAAGACGTTGGAGGTAGGGGTCGATCAAAGTATGACAATGTCTAAAGAACTCTTGCCCCAGTAGGATGTCAAATATATCCATAGCGGTTACGGTAAAGTTTGCCGTACCTTTCAAAGCTCCCAATTTGACACCTACTCCATTAGCTACCCCACGAGCATTTTGTACGTCGGCATTCACGGTCTTGACGCAATAGTTGGTTGCGGCAAGCTTCAATTCTAGTTTCTTTACGGCAGCCTCAGTCACGAAGTTGTGAGTGGCTCCAGTATCCACCATTGCGGGAGCGGGCTTGTTGTTGATAGTGAGATCCACGTACTGACTTCCAATCTCGGTAGGTTGGATAGCTTGCTTTGTGATGGCACCACATAATCCGATCATACCCAACTGTGTAGTTCCCGAACTCTCTCCTTGCGGCTGCTCCTTTCGTTCACAGACTATGGCACTGAGGTTCTTTAGGTCGGGACAATTCCTAAAGACATGTGGCCCTCTCCATATGTAGCATCCCTTCTTCTCGGCCTGTGCCTTCTTCTCGGCGTAGCCTTGATGACCACTCAACTTTTTTAATCTTGAGTCTTGGAGTATTGTTGATGTATCTCCTTGCCTTTGCCACGATCTCCCCCACCTTTGACATTGTTAACTTTTGACTCCTTGCCATTGCCTTTGTCGTGCTTGTCATGCCTAAAATCCATCAATGATTCGGCCTCTACTATGGCTTGGTCTATATCGGTGACTTTCCGGCATTGTAACTCTTGCTTAGCCCAATTTTGCAACCCGTCTCAACAACAAGTCATCGTTGGTCAGGATGGGGATTTTAAGCATAAGGGTAGTGAACTCCTTGACATAGTTACGTATGCTCCCTGTTTGCTTCAATTCCTTAAGCTTGCACCTTGCCTCGTGCAAGACATTGTTTTGAAAGAATTGTCGCTTGAACTCGGCTTTGAACTGATGCCATGTGCTAATATTACATAGACCTTTATCCACGTCCGACATCTTCCTTCTCCACCAAAGCATGGCAATCTCTGAGAGGTACAATACCGCAGTGTTGATCTTTTCCTCGTCGTTCCTCACTTTGCCATGCCTGAAGTAGTTCTCCAAGTGCCAAAGGAAATTTTCCACTTCTTGTGCGTCACGAACACCTTTGAACATCGGTGGTTTGGGAGCATCGATCTTGGTCTCTCTTGTTACCACAACATTGCTTACTACCTCGGTCACGCCAGCATTGACATGCTCCTCGAGTGAATCTATCTTTACCTTCATAGCATCGATAGTACTCAAAGCCTCCATGAGTCTGCACTCTAAGGCAGTGATGGTTTGCCTTAGTTCCATCTCAGTCTGTGTACGTCCCTCCAAGTCATTCCGGATACTCTCAATCTCTTCAAGAGTGTTCCCCTCAAGAACACTAAGGGTGCCTTCCACCTTCCCCAAGCATTGGCCAAAGATCGCCACGGCGTCCATCCCCGCGTTCATCTTCATCACCCACTCTTTATCGAGCGATACGTCCACGGACAGGACCTCTACTTCATCCTTGCTCGCCTTAGCGGCAGATGATTCTTGGGATGCAAGCCCTTTGTTTGACACAACCTCGGGTGGTACCTCCTAGCTCTTGTTGGTGGCATTCCTCTTTTTCCCACGGACGCTCTTGCCAGCAGCATCCTGGATAACGTTGGCTTGGGTGTTGGCAGCATTAATTTCTCTGTCATTCTCCATTCCCTTAGTTGAAACCTTCGCTCTGATACCACGTTGTCACATCCTTAGATGTTAACTAAGTACACGTGTGGCACTTGACAACTTACTCACGATCTTGCACAACTTGCTCACGTTCTTGCTATGCCAAGTCAGCCTTACTACACTCAAGATCGCTAAGAGAATGGAAGAAAGAACACAAGAGAATTTTTAAAGGAAGCTTTGTATTAGAGAGAACTTGAATTGTTTTCTTGGTTGATGAATTACAAATGAATGCCCCCATTTTATACTAATCACCTAGGGGCTAGTATGTAAATAATAATTGTTCTACAAGTCCTTCCGTATTTACAAATATGTCCATTCTCTAGAATTCTCTACAAGCCTAGAAGATTCCAAGGACTTTCCTAACAAATTCATAAAGATCTAGGTTCTTCCTAAGAAAATATCCATACTTCTCTAGAATCTTCTCACAAATACTAGCCTTCTTATGTAAGCCCACATGGCATTAATATATGCCAAATGACGCCTATGTGGCATGATGATGTGGCGGATCATCACACAGAGCTCAGATGAAATTTAACAAGTGTTACGGATTCAGGAGAATTGAGTTTTAAACCTTCAAGAGTTGAGATAATTACCGCAATTTTATGGAGGGCATTAATTCATATTTCTGAAGTAAAACAAGGATATTTAAGGCTTTCTTTAGTGTATTTCCCAGTGAATTTGTGCGGTAAAATATCTTTACCTCTAAAAGAGAATGCGTTTGGTAATTTTCTAATTGATGCTCCTATACTATTCGTACCGGGGGAGAATAAGATGGAGTTGCATAATTTTGTAACATTGACTAGAAATTCGGAGCAAAAAACTATTGCCGCTTGTGCTAAAGGTTCAGTTGATGACATTGTCATGGCCGTGACGAATTTATACAAAGAATATTTTTTATCACAAGAATGGGGTACTGACAATGATGAAGTTGATAAATGCATAATTTCGAGTTTGTACAAATTTCCTATACACGAAGCAGATTTTGATTTGGGAAAGCCGAAATTTGTTGCATTTTAGATTGCGAGATTATCATACTTGTTGGATGTATGATGCAGAATGTGGAAGTATTTGTGTGCAAGTGGACTTGAAGGAATCTTACATGCACTTATTTGAATGTAACCATGATATCAAGACTTTCACTAAGTTTTAATTAGTTTTGATTGTTATTTTTTAATCATCTTATCCAGTTTGAAACATAGTATTTTTTTTCTTTCAATGAGTGATTTTCTTCCTTTAATCTCATTAATTTTAATTTTTTTTATATCTTAGTGTTATTTTGTTTTTGGTTATCTTAAATCTCAATATGCGAAGATGACTTACCAAAGAGAAGAAAACAATATAGGGAAAATTCAAGCCTTGAAATCAAATTATAATAATTCACATTTTAAGTTGACAATGAAGATTACTTCTGGAAGGAATCTTAATAGTGCAGTTGATTGACTGTGTGCACTTTCTTACTTATAAAAAAATATTAAATTCGAAATTCGAAATCAAATTATACAAGTCACATTTTAAGTAGACTATGAAAATTACTTAATATGAGATATATTCAACTTTTCAAATTTATCAAGTTTTAGGATTTAAATATACAATTCACATTTTAAATTGACTATGAAAATTGCTTACCAAAGAGAAGGAGAATAATATAAGAGATATTCTCTTATACTATTAGAAAATATCAAATTATTGTCACACCTCCTTTTGGCGCGCCCACTACCCGGGGGTAGGAGCGCAAGGGAGTTTTTTCCAATTTAAGTGACAATATTCGAAACGGGATTATTCTATTTATTTCAGAGTCGCCACTTGGAATAAATTAAGGTGTCCCAAGTCACCGATTTATTTAAATCCCGACTCGAGGAAAATTACGACTTTTCAAATGAAGTCTGCGAACCAGAAATTCTAAGTAAGGAATTCTGTTGACCCGAGGGAAGGTGTTAGGCACCCCGAATCCCGTGGTTCTAGCACGGTCGCTTCAATTATTATAAATGGCTAAAATATCCTGATTTTTATACATGCTTATAAATTATATGCTCTAATTAAACTTTAAACCACTCTATTAATTTGAAAAAAAACCATACCAAAAGAAAGACTAATTATAACATAGATTCGGACTTTAACAGATAGGTGAATAAATAAAAAATCCGAATTGCTTATTTGAAAATCTGCCGATTTAAAGCCATTGTAAAATTAAACCAAAAAAATCAATTTATTTAAACAGCGTATCCTTTAGGATTATTTCTAATTAAAGAATCGTACCGAATGATGTATTATTTCCTAGCTTTTGACTTATGGCTGGACATTAAATGACAAGATGTAAAACTAACGGAAAATCGATCAAAATGTGCGAAATAGAAATAATTCACCTTGATCCAATTATTAAAAGTAAGATTGTTTACTATCCTTAATCCGATGCTAATTAGCGAGATCAAGACTATGCGATTGAAATCGACCTAACATTGGCATCTAAAACCCGGGCTAACTTATCTTGTTTGCTTAATTACAAATAAATTTCAAAGAAGAATCAAGTGAAGAAAACTCGAAAATGATCCCGAACATCTTATGTTAATAGCTAACATTAATCAAACTAACACTTTAAATATGCTTAAACTGCTTGACTTTAACAAATTACCTATTTAAAGTATCGAAGAGAATCTCAATCCGAACTAGCAAGCCTTTTACTTATACAGATCCGAACATTTAACAAGCACTAAACGAACATGAATGAAAACAAGTGTCTATTTTAAACAATAGTTCGAAGAAAGTCCTAGTTTACAAATACAAGCCTAACGGATGTTGTTTCAAAGTATACATTTTGGAAAAACAAAATTAAGTAGATATAGGAACTATGTATACTCTTAACCTCTCACTGATTAATAGTACAATTTCTATCTCAACTAACAATCCTTAGTTTAACAAATAGCTAACAGTGTCATTCATATAATGGCTTTGCGGCAATATTCAAAACATGCTTTCATTTTTTATTTCCGGTAAAAGCAATAGACAATCCAAGGATGTGTACCTGGAATTCAAAAGCAAAAGAAGAAGTGAGTGACTTGTTCGGCAGTGAACAAGAACAGCGAGACAATAGCAGCAGCAAATCAGCACACCAAAATAGCCCGGATTGAAGATCAACAGCAAAACACCAACAGCAATGGGACAATTAGAATAGCCAAAATAAAATCCCAATTCCCAAGTATGAACTCAACCAATTCAAGACTTGATTACCAAAAGAAAACAGGAAGAACTAGAAGTTATGAAACAGTATTTATCTGATTTTTCAAACACTCGAAAATCTGGCAGTGTTCCTGCTTTTCAGTGTTGTCCCAAAGCTTTCTCTGTATCTGTTTTCTAAACTGCCAGAACTCTCTCTCTTTGTTTTCCTATGTATCCCTCTAATTGTTTCTGTTTTCTTTCTGCTTTCAGTGAGTATTTTCCAGAGAGTGTTCACTGTGTGTCCTTTCTACTGCCAGTGTGTGTATCCTTTTATAGCCTAGAGATCCAAAGCAACAGCCCTACCTTTTTCAGTTTTAGATCTGTCCAGCCTATATTCTTTTACCTTTTCTTCACTTTTCAGTTGTATAAGTATGGCTTTTTTAATTAAAAACTCTGAAAGGCAGAAATTAATGGCATAACCTGCTGTCCAGCAGGTTCCATTAGTCATTCCATGTGCATTGCACTCTTTGAAACTTGGTTGTTAGTTTCATTTCTGGAAACTTATCAGAATTACAACTAATTTCTCCTTAAAACCTATTAGAGTTACAGCTATATTTTCCTTAAAGTCCCATTGGAAATACTGCTATATCCAATCAATATTTCCTAAGCTTAATCAACAGAATCATACGACTAAACAGAACAGTTCAATTCAAAGCAAAACAAAGCAATGCCTGAGGTTTCACACAACCATTTCTACGAGATTAGACAAACATTCAATTAAACACAACATGTATCATTGATAACAAATAAAAACTGATAAAACAGTGATTCCAAGGCTTCTCGGCCAAAAAATGTAACAATATGAAACCAATCGTCAATCATCCGACTAATTAATTGCAACACATGATTGATAACAATTGATCGACGAATCAACGATTTCGGCAAGTCTCGGCCAACCAAACAAAAAATGTAGAACACAATCATTTGACGATATTAATCGAAGGGAATATGCATTCCAACATTCAAATAACAATCAATCGATTACGATACGTACAATCGATAAACAAACAATCTCAAAACAGTGAATCAAGGAATTTCGGCCAAAACAGTCCAAAATGAAGAATTAGCTATTCGACGAAGTATCGAATCGAGTTCTTATCTCATAACTTCGTCATTCATAACAGATAATCAGAAGCGAGCAAGTTGACCAAATAAAAGGTCCCAAATAGATGAAGAATAAAGAAAATTTGGAAACATCCGAGAAAAAAAAATCAAACAACAAACGAAAGATTACAAAACAATTAAACTAAAGCGACGAGTATAATTTAAACAAAAACAAAGAAGAAAAAGAGATACCTTGAAACAAAGAATCGGCCGACTTGGGGTCTTGGTCATTCGAGGTCGAAAGGACCTTAATTGAAGTGTTTTCTAAGTGAAAACACATCAATTAAGGTCTATTAGATCTCAATTCAATGAAATCCGGCTACCAAATTTCCTATTCGGAATTTAGGGTTCAAAATCTTCGATTTTGGGGTTCAACAATTTCTGGCCAAATTCGAGTGGAAATAACGGTGGTTGGGGCGTGAGGGAGATGAGGTGAAGGTTGGGTGTGGGTTTGGGGTCAATTAGAGGCGGCGGCGCCACTAGGGTTCACGGCTAAAAGTAGAGATTCGAGGAGTTCCGGGGGTGTTTGAAACTAACCGATAGGGGAATCGAGATGGGGAGGTTGAGGCGAGCTTGGGGTGAAAAAATGGGGTGGTTTGGAGCGCAACCGCCGGCGGAGGTGATTTCCGGCCGGCGGTTCACGGTGGCAAGGGCGGTCGGAAATCGCCTGGTGAAGACGAGTTTGAAGAAAAGGGGCTGTTTGGTTGGGGTGTGAAAGGGTTTGGGGTCTTGGGTAATTAAAATTAAGTTAATATTCTGGACCGTTGGATGAAATGTCATCAACGGTCCAGATTACACGATGGGGATGGGTCGATCCGGGTAAACTGGGTTGGACTGGGGTTATTTTAGTTTTTTGGGCTTGGGATTTAATTAAGAAGTGGCCCGGTTCGATTTTCTTCTTGATTTTTCTCTTCTCTTCTTTATAATTGAACAAAATTCCTAATTAATTTGCAAAGTCAATAAATAAAACTACACAAATATCAACATTTGAACAACAATTAACATGTTAACTATTTGAACAACAATTAACATGTTAACTAACACATTAAAATCATGTCATACAAACTAAACTTTTAAACATTAAATACAAAAAATACATATTTTTTGGTTATTTTCCATTTTTAATCAAATAAACTTAACTACTTTCAATTGGTAATTAAATCCTAAGAATGCAAACATGCAATATATATATACATACATATATATATATATATATATATATCACATTTTCTTGAATTAAACAAATAAACATGCCCAACAAAAACACATGATCTATGAAAAAATTACAAATAACAAAACTATTTTATTATTATTATTATTATTATTATTATTATATATATATATATATATATTGATTTTTTGGGAGTAATTCGCATGTAAGGCAAAAATCACGTGCTCACAGCTGCCCCTCTTTGCGCGGAAACCACGAAGAGTTTTCGTGCAAAGATAAATGAGCAAATACGAGCGATTTTTGCCCGTTTGAATACTCCGTGGGAAGCATTTCGAAAGAGTTTGACCGAGCCTTTGCTTCGGAGGCCTCCTACATATCCTGGGCTAAACAGGAATCGGGTCAATGTAGTTCGGGAAGTTTTGGTAGCTGGGACTACCGTGGACTGACATTTTGCTGTTACTGTTGCTATCGTTGCTGCATGCTGCTGTTTACTGCTTACCGATCTCCTTATTACACCAAAAGAAATTAAAGCTGAACTAGCTATGCTATCAAACTATGAGTTACAAGATTCCTATCTATGATTCTCTTGAAGACTTGATCTTGAATCTTAGCTGATTTGCTGTAGACCTCGATCTGAATCTTGATGCTCCACAAGCTGTACGTGCTTGTTTATTTCTGTAACATTGAGTGAAACGGAGTCGGCGGAGCTTGTTACTTCAATCATCTTCTGAGCAATCCGCGCTTTTGTTTACTCCAACATTTGGACTCGTTCTTTCTTCACTCTGGGTTGATGTTCCATTTGTAGGTTATCTCGATCCTTGCGTCCCGAGGTCAAACCTATTTAGTCAACAAAACAAACAAACGAACGAAATTTTTCTGCCCCAGTTTTGCTAGGAAAATTTCGTGAGTTAGTTGTGACACAGAAAATGATTAAAAGACTCTTTGGCATTGGGTAAGAAAATCATGGTTTCACAAAGGTTCAACGGCTTTCTGGCCGGGATTTTGAAGAAGAGTTTCACGGCTTTCTGGCCGGAATTCAAACAATATCTAACGGTTTTTTGGCCGTCAGATCCTCGGTTTTTTGGCCGGGGTAAAAGTAAATGGCTCCACAGTTTTCTGACTGGGAGATCCTCGGTTTTCTGACCGGGATAAAAGTTTCACGGCTTTCTGGCCGGAATTCAAACAATATCTAACGGTTTTTGGCCGTCGGATCCTCGGTTTTTTGGCCGGGGTAAAAGTAAATGGCTCCACAGTTTTCTGACTGGGAGATCCTCGATTTTTTGACCGGGTATAAAAGTTTCACGGCTTTCGGCCGGAATTCAAACAATATCTAACGGTTTTTTGGCCGTCAGATCCTCGGTTTTTTGGCCGGGGTAAAAGTAAATGGCTCCGCAGTTTTTTCTGACTGGGAGATCCTCGGTTTTCTGACCGGGGATAAAAGTTTCACAGCTTTCTGGCCGGAATTCAAACAATATCTAACGGTTTTTGGCCGTCGGATCCTCGGTTTTTTGGTCGGGGTAAAAGTAAATGGCTCCGCAGTTTTTTGACTGGGAGATCCTCGGTTTTCTAACCGGGAATGAAAGTTTCACGGCTTTCTGGCCGGAAAGACCCTCGGTTTTTCTGACCGGGGTCCAAACAGATATTGGACTGATATGATTTGATTCTTTTTTTTCTTTTTGGAGTTTTTATTTTCTTTTCTTTTATTCTTCTTTTTGGGCCTTCTTTAGGCTTTCTTTTTAACAATCAACAAATGCATAAAATAAATCTCTAAAAAGAAACTTACCCTTTTATGCGTTTTCCTTGTTCTAAAGCCATTTCAAAGCTTTATCTAACGGTTTTTTGGCCGTCAGATCCTCGGTTTTTTGGCCGGGGTAAAAATAAATGGCTCCGCAGTTTTCTGACTGGGAGATCCTCGGTTTTCTGACCGGGATAAAAGTTTCACGGCTTTCTGGCCGGAATTCAAACAATATCTAACGGTTTTTGGCCGTCAGATCCTCGGTTTTTTGGCCGGGGTAAAAGTAAATAGCTCCGCAGTTTTCTGACTGGGAGATCCTCGGTTTTCTGACCGGGGATAAAAGTTTCACGGCTTTCTGGCCGGAATTCAAACAATATCTAACGGTTTTTTGGCCGTCAGATCCTCGGTTTTTTGGCCGGGGTAAAAGTAAATGGCTCCGCAGTTTTCTGACTGGGGAGATCCTCGGTTTTCTGACCGGGATAAAAGTTTCACGGCTTTCTGGCCGGAATTCAAACAATATCTAACGGTTTTTTGGCCGTCAGATCCTCGGTTTTTGGCCGGGGTAAAAGTAAATGGCTCCGCATGTTTTTTTTTTTTTTTTTGGTCGGGGAGATCCTCGGTTTTCGACCGGGATAAAAGTTTCACGGCTTTCGGCCGAATTCAAACAATATCTAACGGTTTTTTGGTCGTCAGATCCTCGGTTTTTTGGCCGGGGTAAAAGTAAATGGCTCCGCAGTTTTCGACTGGGGAGATCCTCGGTTTTCTGACCGGGGTCCAAACAGATATTGGACTGATATGATTTGATTTTCTTTTTCGGAATTTTCATTTTCTTTTATTCTTCTTTTTGGGGCCTTCTTTTAGGCTTTCTTTTTAACCATCAACAAATGCATAAGATAAATCTCTAAAAAGAAACTTACCATTTTTATGTGTTTTTCTTGTTCCAAAGCCATTTCAAAGCTTGCGTATTTCACTTCTTCGAGTTGTACCTTCTTCTTGCACAATTAAACAGACCTGCTTTCAACAAAGAACATTTTATCAGTTGAAAAAAGTGGTTGACTTTACGGTCTTGATTATCTTCATTGCTTGATCGTTTCCCCATTTCCATTGAGAAGTTTGCTACCAATTGTCTTTGGGGTGACTTCCTTTCAAACTGACCGGGTTCATTTCCGAAATTCCATGAGGATTTTCCGTGTGGGTTCTATCCTTCTGCCTTATTCTGTCTCTTCTAAGACCTTAGTCTTTGATTTCTGTTTCTTTTCTAAACTCCTTTTTCTTTGGAAACAATCGATCATCACGATCCAATCGTGGATTGTAACAATACACCACTGAGGCTGTTTTTTCTTTTCTTCTTTACCAGGCGGAGTCCTATAAAACCGGTCCTGTCGCCTTCCTTTGTAATAGTTTCAGAATTAAAATTAAACCGAAAGGGATTCAAAGAAGAAGAATGAATCAAAGAATGGAAAAACGTATCAAAGATAGAGGAGTCCCTTTCGGGGGAGAAAAGAAGGACTTATCTGAGGTATATGCTGACTTTAACCAACATGACATGCTCCTCGGACTAGATGCTTGATCGTCACAAAAACTCCCATTTTCTTATGAACCAAAACGGGTCTATATTTCCGAGCTAAGGAGCCGTGCCGGGACCTCTCGTGGTGAAACAAACTTTTCGGTTGATAGCGCCCCTTTGCGGGTTTTCGCCAATCGACCTCTCTCATTTCTCTTCTTACCATCGCCGGATAGCACTCTTTGCGAGTTTTTACCAACAGGCTCTCTCATTTTGTATTTCTCTACTTCCATCGTCTTATGGTGCCCGAAGGTTTTCACCAGATAAGACTCTCTCATTTTATTTCTTTTCATTCCAGGAACCTCGGATCGCAACAATGATGTTTTCACAACTTCCAATCGATCTTGAAGGACTTGTACTCGGTTTGGGTAACAAGAATTACGGACAAAAATTACAACTTTGGAATCATCTTGACGGATCTTAAACCGAATCAACAATATCATCCGCCCTAGTTTCATTTTTTGGGGAAATTGGGATTTTTGGTTTGGTGTGACTGAACCTCAGGGAGAGGTTGCCTACGTATCCTTTCGGAATCAAGTCAGAACGTAGTTCGGGATTTTTTTTTTTTTTGTTTTTTTTTTTTGTTTTTTTTGGTTTGGTTTGGATTCCAAAGAGGGTAGCCAAAGAAAAGTAACCGGCTCAAAGGGTTTACAAAAAGGGTTGGTAGTGTTTGGGTAGCGGGAATAAAAGCCTTCAATCATTTCGACTTGTGAGGACCTCATTGAAGCAAGTTCAGACATAATACCTTTTCACAGCATCCGCATTCACAGCAGTTTCAGGATCTTTTCCTTCCATGTCTCCCAAGTATAATGCTCTTCTTGGCAGTATCTTCCTGATGATGTATGGTCCTTTCCAATTAGGAGCGAATTTTCCTTTCGCTTCCTCATGATGTGGAAGAATGCGTCTTAAAACCAACTGACCTACTTCGAAATTTCTCGGTCGTACTTTCTTGTTGTAAGCGCGAGCCATTCTTTGTTGGTACAGTTGTCCATGACAGACTGCAACCATCCGCTTTTCATCGATCAAAGTTAATTGTTCCAAACGAGTCTTAACCCACTCGCTATCTTCAATCTATGCTTCAACAATTGTACGAAGTGAAGGAATTTCTACCTCTGCCGGTATCACAGCTTCAGTTCCATAGACTAGCAGGTATGGAGTTGCTCCCACCGATGTGCGTACTGTAGTACGGTATCCCAGTAAAGCGAACGGTAATTGTTCATGCCATTGTCTAGAACTTTGGATTGTCTTTCTCAAAATCTTCTTAATGTTTTTGTTTCGCTGCTTCCACGGCACCATTGGCTTTGGGCCGATAAGGGGTGGAGTTCCTATGCGTTATTTTGAATTGCTCGCATATTTCTTCCATCAAATGACTGTTCAAATTCGCAGCATTGTCTGTGATGATAGTTGCGGGTATACCAAAACGACAGATAAGATTTGAGTGTACAAAATCCACCACCGCTTTCTTGGTGACTGATTTGAGAGTGACGGCTTTGACCCATTTTGTGAAGTAATCGATAGCCACCAATATGAATCGGTGTCCATTTGAAGCTTTCCGCTCAATCGGGCCGATGACATCTATTCCCCAAGCGACAAATGGCCACGGTGCTGACATAGGATGCAACTCAGTTGGAGGTGCATGAATCAGATCTCCATGTACCTGGCATTGGTGGCATTTTCGGACAAAACCGAAACAATCTTTCTCCATGGTCATCCAATAATAACCCGCTCGAAGGATTTTCTTGGCTAAGACATACCCATTCATATGAGGTCCGCATACTCCTGCATGTACTTCGTGCATGATCCTTCCTACTTCTTCGGCATCAACACACCTTAAAAGGTTAAGATCTGGGGTTCTTTTATACATGACCTCGCCGCTCAAAAAGAAACCACCTGCATGTCTCCTAATGGTCCTCTTTTGATCTCCAGTAGCATGTTCTGGGTATTCTTGCGTTTTCAGAAATCTCCCGATATCGTAATACCATGGCTTGACGCTCGGTCCTTCTTCGATTGCATTGCAATAACCGTGGCTTTCCCTGATTTGAATTTCCAAGGGATTGACATGGGCGTTGCCCGGAATAGGGTAGCATTGAAGCTAAAGTGGCAAGTGCATCAGCTAGTTCATTGTGACATCGTGGGATATACCTGAATTCTATCGATGCAAATCGCTTGCCAAGAATATTCACGTGTTGTCGGTAAGGGAGGAGTTTAACGTCCCGAGTTTCCCATTCACCTTGAGATTGTTTGATAATTAGATCCGAATCTCCCATGATCAACAAATCTTCGACGCCCTGATCAATTGCCATGTTCATGCCCATGATACAAGCTTCATACTCAGCCGTATTGTTCGTGCAGAAGAAACGGAGCCTAGCCGTGGCCGGATAATGCTGACCAGTAGGAGAGATCAAGATTGCCCCAATCCCTACACCTTTAGCGTTTACCGCCCCATCGAAAAACATTTTCCAAGCATGATTGTCTTCCGAAACAACTTCTGTCGTATTTACCTCTTCATCAGGAAAGTAGGTATTCAATGGTTGATACTCTTCGTCGATCGGGTTCTCGGCCAAATGGTCCGCCAATGCTTGGGCCTTCATTGCCGTGCGAGTGACATAGACTATGTCAAACTCAGTGTGAGCAGGATTTGCCACTTTGCCAATCTTCCGGTGGGCAACGGTTTCTGGAATATATACTTCAAAGGATCCAACCGATTAATGAGGTGAGTCGTATGGGCTTGGAGGTAGTGTCTCAATTTCTGAGCGACCCAAGTTAAAGCACAACACGTTCTTTCCAACAAAGTGTACTTGACCTCATAACTAGTGAATTTCTTGCTCAGGTAGTAAATCGCCTGCTCTTTTTTCTCCGTCGCATCACGTTGTCCGAGAACACAACCAAAAGAGTTTTCTAAGACTGTTAAATACAAGAAAAGAGGTCTCCCTGGCTCTGGCGGGACTAAGACTGGAGGGTTTGACAAATATTCTTTGATCTTGTCAAAAGCTTCTTGGCATTCGGTTGTCCATTTGATTGCAGCGTCTTTCTTCAACAACTTGAATATGGGTTCACATGTGGAAGTCAACTGAGCGATGAACCTACTGATGTAGTTCAGTCGGCCTAGAAGACTCATTACATCTTTCTTTGTTCTGGGAGGAGGTAAATCCCGGATGGATTTGATTTTTGTGGGGTCTAATTCGATACCTCTTCTACTGACTATGAAACCCAAGAGTTTACCTGACGGGACTCCAAAAGCGCATTTGGCTGGATTCAACTTCAAATCGTACTTCCGCAACCTCTCGAAGAATTTCCTCAAGTCTCGCACATGATCGGCTTGAGTTCTGGATTTGATGATCACATCGTCTACGTACACCTCTATTTCCTGATGCATCATATCATGGAAAATGGCAGTCATAGCTCTCATGTATGTTGCTCCTGCGTTTTTCAAGCCGAATGGCATGACTCGGTAACAGTAAGTCCCCCAAGGTGTGGTAAAAGTAGTCTTCTCGGCGTCCTCTTCATCCATCAACACTTGATGATATCCCGCATAACAATCCACGAATGACTGTATCTCATGTTTTGCATAGTTATCAACAAGGATGTGGATGTTCGGTAAAGGGAAGTTATCTTTAGGACTCGCTTTATTCAAATCTCGGTAGTCAACACACACTCGAGTTTTTCCGTCCTTCTTTGGCACGGGCACAACATTAGCCAACCATGTGGTGTATTGTACCACTCGAATTACCCCTGTTTTCAACTGCTTAGTGATTTCTTCTTTGATTTTATCACTGATGTCAGTCTTGAACTTTATTTGTTTCTGTTGCACCGGGCGACAGTCAGGGTAGATTGATAATTTGTGCACCACTAGGTCAGCTCCTAATCCTGGCATGTCGTCGTAAGACCAAGCAAACACGTCTTTAAATTCAAACAAGAGTTGGATTATTGCATCTCGTGTTTTCTCATATGTGTGGATGCTTATCTTGGTCTCTCGGACCTCTTCATCAGTTCCCAAATTAACCGGTTCGGTGTCATTCAAGTTTGGCTTAGGTTTATTCTCGAAATGTTCCAATTCTCGATTTATTTCCCTAAAAGCCTCGTCTTCATCGTATTCCGGTTCTTGGTTCATTATTTCCAGATTAAGTGGCGTGTTCGGATTTGAGCATGAGTGCCGCAAGCATGTCATGTTATTTAAAGCCGCATTATTAGGACTGAAAAGGAAGAATAAATAACAAAATTAGAAAGAGTGCAAAATAAGGAAATATTTATTTTATTTTCTTGGAATTTTCTGAAAACAAACAAAATTACATTGGGGAAACCAAAATACAAGAAAACAAAGAAAAACATCCAAGCTACGTCCTGAAGTAACTTGTGATGAAGAAAAACGACAGGACAAATCTACCAGAACTCCCGCTTGATTGGGAAGGGTGTGGCTTTCCAATTTTGCAATTTAGCTTCAGGGCCCACATACAGCACCTCAGCGGTGCTTGTTCCTTCTCCCGATTGGACCATATTAACATCATAGAGCATTTGCCTCATGGCCCCACATATGTCTTCAATTTCCTCCGCTATAAAGACCTCGTCTTCTTCTTCTTCACTGTACCTTGGTCGGACAAAAGTTTGGTACAGATGTGGCAATGGTTGCGGCAGAACCCATCCTTTCTCCTTTCCCTTGTTGGCCCATCTTTCATCTTCAGGGGTTGGGCAAAAGCCTACCCCGAAGAACTTTTCAGCTACAGGTAAAGTTATCAGCTTCGGCACTCCTTGTAGGGACTTTCCCAAACCTTTTCCTGGCTGGAAGCCATGTTTAATCATTTCTTTCGCCACCATGATGGAGGCATTAGACAAAAAAGGTTGGGGGAGAGGGTTCCCTTCTTCGTGTTGATCCGCCAACACAATCTCGAAAGCTTGATAGACAATGTTTTCGCTTCCCGCTTCCGCTTCCAAGCAAGGGATGGATGGATCTCGATAAATTGATTGCTCGTCTTCACCGTGGACCACAATCTCTTGTCCCTTGTGCTCAAATTTCAACATCTGATGGAGGGTAGAGGGCACAGCTCCGGCCGCATGAATCCATGGTCTCCCTAGAAGAAAATTGTAAGAAGTATCCATATCCAAAACTTGGAATGTCACTTCGAAGTCCACCGGGCCGATGGTCATAATTACATCAATCTCTCCGACGGTGTCTCTTTTTACACCGTCAAAAGCTCGCACACATATGTTGTTAGGCCGAATCCTTTCAGCTCCGATTCCTATGCGGCCTAAAGTGGAAAGCGGGCATATGTCCACCCCCGAACCCCCATCAACCATGACCCTTTTCATGTAGTAGCCTTCGCTTTTGACAGTCAAATGCAAAGCTTTATTGTGGGCGGCACCTTCCAAAGGCAAATCAGCTTTACTGAAAGATATCTGATTGATCGCGAAGAACCTCTCTGTCATTCTTTCGAGTTGTTCGGATGAAGTCTCAATAGGCACATACGCCTCATTCAAGGCTTTTAACAAAACCTTTTGATGTCCAGTAGACTTCATTAGAAGGGACAACATCGACACCTGCTCTGGGCATTTACGCAGTTGGTCTATCACCTCATAATCAGGCATTTGCATCTTTTGAAAAAAGACCTCTGCCTCTTCAGCACTTACAGGTTTCTTTGATGGGAAACGCCTTTGTGTGGCGTTATTTACCTCCTGTGTGTTTAAGTATTTCTGCCCTAGGACGCTCTCAGATGAATTTCCCGCAATCTCTTTCCCTTTGCGCGTAACAAGTGTTCGTTGGTAGCTCTAGGGTACTGCGGACGGATCTGTCATTGGTTTTTGTTGCACGCGTGCAATAACCACAGGTTCGTCTGGTTTTCGGGCCACATAAGTTCCCTTTGGTACATACATTGATGCTTCTCTCTTTAAGTGGAACTTCTTGGGGGCACCTATGGACAATGGCTTTTCCACTCTACCTCGTGGGAGGTAAAGGACTCCGCTCTTCTGAGACGATGCTTTCAATTCAATCGTCTTTTCAGATTTGGTTTCAAGAACTTCAACCTTTTTCCCCATTTTCTCTTGTTTCGGGGGAGCCTCGGGCCGCTTCTCTATGTTGGCGATGGCGATTATCGCTTTCAAAGCTGGGTCAAATTCCTTGTCGTCACAAATCATTCCAATCAACGGCCCGTTGTTGTGGGCTGGTAATGGATTGTTTGTCACATTTGGGATGTCTTCATCTGCGAAGACGATCCTCCCCTGATTGATCAATTCTTGCCCTACCTTCTTCAACGTCCAACAATTGTCGGTACTGTGTCCTTCAACACCCGAATGATATGCACAGTATATTCCCCTCTGGTAGGCAGGAGAGTCTGGATTCTGCCTGTTCTGCGGAACGGGCTGCAGTAGGTTCTCTTGCCTGAGTTTTGGGAAAAGAGTGGAATATGGCTCCCCAATCGGTGTAAAGCTCATTTTGGGTTGCTCACGGTGTCGGGTGTTGTTTGGCCGTGGATTATACTGGTTTGGGTAAGGGGGTTGGTTTCTCTGGAAAGGAGGTGGATTCTTGTTGGCTGGTGGCTGTGGCCGTGCCAGAGGTTGAATGTTCATGACTGCATAAGGTGGAGGCGGAGGAGCATAAGCCATGCTGTGAGGTGGATAGTAATGCTGGGGGCCCTGTCGGAGAATACCTGTCTTGAAGTCCGATATCTCCTATCTTCTATTGCCGTCATGGCAGTTTCCTCTTTTTTCTTGCTTCTAGGCATCCCTCCAGACCCGCCTTGAATGGCTTGGGATGTTGCCCGAATGGCCGCTTGACTCAAAATGCGCCCTGTTTTCAAGCCATTTTCTACCATTTCTCCGATTTTGATTGCTTCGGCGAAAGGTTTTCCCATCGCCGACATCATATTTTGAAAGTAGTCCGGCTCTTGAGCTTGGAGAAAAGTCGTGACCATTTCAATGTCGTCCATAGGGGGTTTTCACCCTAGATGCTTGCTCTCGCCATTTGATGGCATATTCTCTGAAGCTTTCTGAGGGCTTCTTCTTTAAGTTCGATAGAGAATTCCTGTCTGGCGCAATATCGATGTTGTATTGGAACTGTTTCACAAAATCTCTGGCCAGATCATCCCAGATATGCCATCGAGATATGTCTTGATCCATATACCATTCTGATGCTATTCCGACCAAACTTTCTCCGAAGTATGCCATCAACAATTCTTCCCTGCCGCCGGCACCCCGCAATTGATTGCAGTATTTCTTTAAATGAGTAATGGGGTCGCCATGCCCGTCATACTTTTCGAACTTTGGTGTCTTAAAACCTGATGGCAAGTGGACGTGCGGGAACATGCACAGATCGGCGTAAGATACACTTTTCTGTCCACTCAGACCTTGCATGTTCTTCAAGCTTTGTTCCAAACTCCTCATTCTTTTTGCCATCTCATCCTGCTCGGGGGCCTTTGGATTTTGGCTTGGTAGAAACTCATATCGAGGCGGCTGAGAATATGTATTGGCTGCAACCTGGGTATGCTCCCGTGTAAGAGGTGGTGCTGGGAATGTAAAGGATGAGGAGTCGAAGAAAGGAGCATGTGCGGTGGGGTGCGTTGTGACTGGAACTGGCAACTCAACCGACGTTCTTGCAGATGTATCATGTGGTGTCACCCGAGGATGGGATGTGGAGGGTGATTCAGGAGAGGTTTGTAGCATTGGAATACCCGAACAGAGTAGGCGGGTAATTGATGGGGGTATTTGTAATACCGCTTGACCTGAGAAGAATTTCAGGGAACCCGGGGACCGGACTCGGGGGCTCTTTCCCGTTGTTCCAATCGTCCAACATCTCGAGCATGCGGCAACGCAACATTCTATTCTCCTCCAAAGCTGCCAACTCAGTAGCCGGGATGGTTGTCAATGAGCTTTCCTCTGAAACGGGAATGGTTGCTAAAGGCATTTCTGAAGACATGTCGGCACCCTTTTTTGATCTAGTGAAATAGGAATGAGTACTCTCAGGCTGCCGAACTTTTCCTTTGGACCTTGTGAAGTACGAATGTGGTGCCGGATTACCGCAAAGTCAACCACTTTTACTAAAACCTGGATTTCAGCAAACAAACGGTTAGTCTGAAACAACATAACAGATAAGTAATCTCACGTTGGGTGTGATGCACTTATACAAGTGATAATGTTGCTACATGTATTCGTTTGCGATGCGTCATTCCGGTTTGTATTTTCTTTCGCTTTCATCTTTCATCGATCTTCTTTTTCTCTTAACTTCTTCCCCCCCCCTTTTTTTTTATTTTTATTTTTATTTATTTATTTTTTAGTGATGGTCGAATCTTATGTGGATTGCCTACGTATCATGTCCCCGCATGAATCAGGACCAGGCGTAGTTCGGATACAAAAGACATAAAATATGAATGAAATGTTCATGAATTTTATTCCAACAAACCTTAAACTTAAAACACTTGCAAAATGACAACAATGGAGAAAAACTTTTAAAAAGACAAACAAACTCTAAAACAACAGACTCTTCTAAGCATGTTCCAGTGCCTCGAATCTTTGCGCCCGGGGGGGCGTTGTTTGGCCTTGCTGCAGTTCTTGGTGTAAGATCTTTCTGTATACTCCCCAATTCTGCCATGACTTGGTGGACACATTCCATGATTGAAGAGAAGAGGGCAGGCCGAGGTACTCGTTCGCAAGTCAAACACCTCATAGTAATGTAGTGCCCGATCTCATTGATCCTGGTCCCGATCATGTCTTTTTCTCTGAGCAGCTGCCCTATGTGTCTGTTCTTTGCCCCTAATACTTGAGAGTTGCCGGAGATATGGTCCAAGAGCCTGTCTATTTGCCTTTCCATCCGCGCCATCAAGTTGTGACAACGGTCTCTATCTGCTTTAGTATCCTGGACTTGCCTGAGAGCTCGCTCTCTAAGAGTGGCATTTGCCTTTCTCAAATCAACGATGATTGCATCATAGTCTTTCTCTACTTGTTGTAGACGGAGTGCTTCTTGGTGGGCTGCTTTCTTCCATTTTGTCCGGACTGCAACCAAAGCCGCTTTTGCCTTCTCCAAGTCTTCTTGGTGTTCAAAGGCTTTCCTTTCCAAATCATTTATCAGCATTTGATCACTCCGACTCCTCCTTGACCTCTCTGCGGCCAATTGCATCTCTCGAATTTGAGTTTGGAGTGTTTCTCTTTCCTGCTCCCAGCTGGCCCTTTCCCGATCGAAGTCAGCCTGTTGTATGTCCACGGCCGCTTCCAGAATTCCTTTGTCTTCTTTTAAAGTATTGATGCAAGATTGGAAATTTTGCGCTGTCTCATGCTCAACCTCCCTAACTCTGGCTTCTATTTCTCTCTCCCAATCGACTGCATACTTCACTGACCTTTTTGACCTTTGCTCTGGTATTGATTGGTTGTGGAACCATTCAAGATAAGCGAGACTCACTTCTCCCCGTTCTTGATCGGCAACCATCTCGTTGATGTCGGAGAGTCGACTACCGAACCATACCTTCTGTGCATAAGTCTCCCTCGGGGTCTCTTCCGTCACAAATTCCCATACAAATGATCGCATATCCTCAATTGGGGCCCTTTTCTGTTCTCTTCCTAACTGCCGCATGACACGTAGCGGGGCATATGGTTGGAAACCCCTGAAACCCATTAGTATGTAGAATGGGCGGTATGTCGACATATGCATGATTTTGGCGGAAGGGAACCAATAATAATTCCAGGTAAGTTGATCCGCTCTCAAAGAGTTGAGAAGTTCTTGCCAAGTCCTCAAGTCTTCTGGAAGGTTACAACGGGCGGCTCTGTTTGTATGACAACGAATATAATTCAGCCAATCTGCTTTGAAGTTTATCACAATTGGGTGATGATAGAGATGTTCTATAAACCACATTTGTAATAAGATATTGCAACCTTCAAAATAGTCTTGCCCTTCTTGGCACCGAGTTAAGGCCCGGAAGATGTCTCCTAGTATCATCGGAAGAACAGTGTGTTCCTCGCTACTCTGTAGATATGAGACCACCGCAGCTAAACGGATTCTGATGCGTCCGCCACGTTCGGGAAAAACCATGGTTCCCAAAAAGCGATCATAAAAGCATAGATTCTTAAATCTCCCCAGGCGTCATAATTCAGCTGGTTAACGAATTCAGCGTTTGAGAATTTCTCAAACCCTTTCTTATCACCAAATTTGTCGTAGAGATAATCCAGTGGCACCCAACCGTTCTCCAGACAACCGAGGGGAACCCGCCGGAGACATAGCTTTTTCAAAAAGTTATTCACACCCATCTGCCTAGGAGCTGCAGGTCTCATCTTGTGCAAATCTCTTCCGAGCCCTGTGAGTCCGCCCAATTCTTCCAAAGTGGGTGTCATTTCGCAATCCCGGAATCTGAACACATTGCTTGTTGAGTCCCAAAAACTCACTAAAGCTCTGATCACATTTTTATCCGGTTTTATCATCATGATGTCCGGAAGAAACTTGAGGTGCTTGTGAACTTGATTTCTTTCCCAAGCTGAAAAACTAGTCCACCATTTACAGAGCCGATCCGGGATTTTGTCCTGGACCATGAACATAGGTGGCATTTCGTCTCTCACCCTTTTCTGGCCGATTCGTTGCGAGGAAGTCATGCTGATCCTAGAAAAGATAAAAATGGACTTAAGATTTTTTTTTTTTTTAAATTTTTTTTTATTATATATAAAAAAAACGAATCTTGTTAATACGGCCTTTCAGCACTTGAAGAAGATTTGAAGGCTGTATAACAGGATACCAATGTGATGTCTATATTTCGTTTTGCGAAATTAGTCCTCCGGCGCCCCTTTTGAGGCGTTTGGCTATTTTTGCAAAATTTCCTAACTCTCGACTAAGAACAAAAATCCTAATTCTAAAATTTTTATTATTGTTTTCCTTAAAAAAAATCAGTATTAGTTGAGCCCGATATGGGTTGTCTACGTATCTCATGTTTGGTGAGAATCAAACTTGCGTAGTTCGAAAATAAAAGAACTAAATCATTTTAAGAAAAGAAAACAAACTATTTTTAAACAGCATTTCTAAAACGAATTATTTTCAAAGGAACTAAGAAAATTTATTTGAAAATTATTTTCAAAGAAACTAAACTATTTTTGTAAAATTAAGAAAATTTATTTGGAATTTTTTTTTTTTGCATTTTTTTTTTCAGAATTTATTTTTTAAAGAACTAACTATTTTCGTAAAATTAAGAAAATTTATTTGGAATTTTTGCATTTTTTTTTTCAGAATTTATTTTTAAAGAACTAACTATTTTCGTAAAATTATTTTGACTATATACCCTGACGTTTTCCACTTCTTCCCTTTTTTTAACAAACCGGTCGGCATGTATGATCGAAACAAATAAATGCACACAAAAAGATGCAACAAGTTGGTCTTTTTGTTTCAGGTACACCTGTCCTAGACAGGCCCAACCCCTGTGTTGAGCCTCCTAAGTCAAATATGCACATGATGCAAATAAACGTTCCCATCGGGGATCCGGCATAAGGTCTTGTTATTCTAAGTCATCATCCTGTTGGAAAAGTGTCTAGACTGGCTTTAACTCGAGCGGACAACTCGAGCCGAAGAGTGTCAGTGCACCGGTAGCATGGCTTTCCGGCTTAATTGACAAACTCTCCGCCTAAACATGTGTGACTACAAAATCCTTCACCGGGTGCCAAGCACCACGACTATCTTGAGAAAAATGGGCTATGTCCAGCAAATGCCCGGTATTGTATTTCAAAAGGCTCAGAAGAGAAAAATGGGTATCGGCACAGTTTATATACAGTTCACAAAATATCAAAGCGGTAAAGCAACATTTAGCATATCAAATATAAACATGTAATAAATCAGATAATAAATAAGCCAAATAAAATAATTATTCAAAGCTCGAATTCTTAAACCCTGAACCAGTGGTTCTGGGTTTGTTTCCCCAGCAGAGTCGCCAGAGCTGTCACACCTCCTTTTGGGGTAGGAGCGCAAGGGAGTTTTTTCCAATTTAAGTGACAATATTCGAAACGGGATTATTCTATTTATTTCAGAGTCGCCACTTGGAATAAATTAAGGTGTCGCAAGTCACCGATTTATTTAAATCCCGACTCGAGGAAAATTACGACTTTTCAAATGAAGTCTGCGAACCAGAAATTCTAAGTAAGGAATTCTGTTGACCCGAGGGAAGGTGTTAGGCACCCCGAATCCCGTGGTTCTAGCACGGTCGCTTCAATTATTATAAATGGCTAAAATATCCTGACTTTTATACATGCTTATAAATTATATGCTCTAATTAAACTTTAAACCGCTCTATTAATTTGAAAAAAAACCATACCAAAAGAAAGACTAATTATAACATAGATTCGGACTTTAACAGATAGGTGAATAAATAAAAAATCCGAATTGCTTATTTGAAAATCTGCCGATTTAAAGCCATTGTAAAATTAAACCAAAAAAAATCAATTTATTTAAACAACGTATCCTTTAGGATTATTTCTAATTAAAGAGTCGTACCGAATGATGTATTATTTCCTAGCTTTTGACTTATGGCTGGACATTAAATGACAAGATGTAAAACTAACGGAAAATCGATCAAAATGTGCGAAATAGAAATAATTCACCTTGATCCAATTATTAAAAGTAAGATTGTTTACTATCCTTAATCCGATGCTAATTAGCGAGATCAAGACTATGCGATTGAAATCGACCTAACATTGGCATCTAAAACCCGGGCTAACTTATCTTGTTTGCTTAATTACAAATAAATTTCAAAGAAGAATCAAGTGAAGAAAACTCGAAAATGATCCCGAACATCTTATGTTAATAGCTAACATTAATCAAACTAACACTTTAAATATGCTTAAACTGCTTGACTTTAACAAATTACCTATTTAAAGTATCGAAGAGAATCTCAGTCCGAACTAGCAAGCCTTTTACTTATACAGATCCGAACATTTAACAAGCACTAAACGAACATGAATGAAAACTAGTGTCTATTTTAAACAATAGTTCGAAGAAAGTCCTAGTTTACAAATACAAGCCTAACGGATGTTGTTTCAAAGTATACATGTTGGAAAAACAAAATTAAGTAGATATACGAACTATGTATACTCTTAACCTCTCACTGATTAATAGTACAATTTCTATCTCAACTAACAATCCTTAGTTTAACAAATAGCTAACAGTGTGATTCATATAATGGCTTTGCGGCAATATTCAAAACATGCTTTCATTTTTTATTTTCGGTAAAAGCAATAGACAATCCAAGGATGTGTACCTGGAATTCAAAAGCAAAAGAAGAAGTGAGTGACTTGTTCGGCAGTGAACAAGAACAGCGAGACAGTAGCAGCAGCAAATCAGCACACCAAAATAGCCCAGATTTAAGATCAACAGCAAAACACCAACAGCAATGGGACAATTAGAATAGCCAAAACAAAATTCCAATTCCCAAGTATGAACTCAACCAATTCAAGACTTGATTACCAAAAGAAAACAGGAAGAACTAGAAGTTATGAAACAGTATTTATCTGATTTTTCAAACACTCGAAAATCTGGCAGTGTTCCTGCTTTTCAGTGTTTTCCCAAAGCTTTCTCTGTACCTGTTTTCTAAACTGCCAGAACTCTCTCTCTTTGTTTTCCTATGTATCCCTCAAATTGTTTTTGTTTTCTTTCTGCTTTCAGTGAGTATTTTCCAGAGAGCGTTCACTGTGTGTCCCTTCTACTGCCAGTGTGTGTATCCTTTTATAGCCTAGAGATCCAAAGCAACAGCCCTACCTTTTTTAGTTTCAGATCTGTCCAGCCTATGTTCTTTTACCTTTTCTTCACTTTTCAGTTGTATAAGTATGGCTTTTTTAATTAAAAACTCTGAAAGGCAGAAATTAATGGCATAACCTGCTGTCCAGCAGGTTCCATTAGTCATTCCATGTGCATTGCACTCTTTGAAACTTGGTTGTTAGTTTCATTTCGGAAACTTATCAGAATTACAACTAATTTCTCCTTAAAATCCTATTAGAGTTACAGCTATATTTTCCTTAAAGTCCCATTGGAAATACAGCTATATCCAATCCATATTTCCTAAGCTTAATCAACAGAATCATACGACTAAACAGAACAGTTCAATTCAAAGCAAAAGAAAGCAATGCCTGAGGTTTCACACAACCATTTCTATGAGATTAGACAAACATTCAATTAAACACAACATGTATCATTGATAACAAATAAAAACTGATAAAACAGTGATTCCAAGGCTTCTCGGCCAAAAAATATAACAATATGAAACCAATCGTCAATCATCCGACTAATTGATTGCAACACATGATTGATAACAATTGATCGAAGAATCAACGATTTCGGCAAGTCTCGGCCAACCAAACAAAAAATGTAGAACACAATCATTTGATGATATTAATCGAAGGGAATATGAATTCCAACATTCAAATAACAATCAATCGATTACGATACGTACAATCGATAAACAAACAATCTCAAAACAGTGAATCAAGGAATTTTCGGCCAAAACAGTCCAAAATGAAGAATTAGCTATTCGACGAAGTATCGAATCGAGTTCTTATCTCATAACTTCGTCATTCATAACAGATAATCAGAAGCGAGCAAGTCGACCAAATAAAAGGTCCCAAATAGATGAAGAAGAAAGAAAATTTGGAAACATCCGAGAAAAAAAATCAAACAACAAACGAAAGATTACAAAACAATTAAACTAAAGCGACGAGTATAATTTAAACAAAAACAAAGAAGAAAAAGAGATACCTTGAAACAAAGAATCGGCCGACTTGGGGTCTTGGTCATTCGAGGTCGAAAGGACCTTAATTGAAGTGTTTTCTAAGTGAAAACACATCAATTAAGGTCTATTAGATCTCAATTCAACGAAATCCGGCTACCAAATTTCCTATTCGGAATTTAGGGTTCAAAATCTTCGATTTTGGGGTTCAACAATTTCTGGCCAAATTCGAGTGGAAATAACGATAGGGGAATCGAGATGGGGAGGTTGAGGCGAGCTTGGGGTGAAAAAATGGGGTGGTTTGGAGCGCAACCGCCGGCGGAGGCGATTTCCGGCCGGCAGTTCACGGTGGCAAGGGCGGTCGGAAATCGTCTGGTGAAGACGAGTTTGAAGAAAAGGGGCTGTTTGGTTGGGGTGTGAAAGGATTTGGGGTCTTGGGTAATTAAAATTAAGTTAATATTCTGGACCGTTGGATGAAATGTCATCAACGGTCCAGATTACACAATGGGGATGGGTCGATCCGGGTAAACTGGGTTGGACTGGGGTTATTTTAGTTTTTTGGGCCTGGGATTTAATTAAGAAGTGGCCCAGTTCGATTTCTTCTTGATTTTTCTCTTCTCTTCTTTATAATTGAACAAAATTCCTAATTAATTTGCAAAGTCAATAAATAAAACTACACAAATATCAACATTTGAACAACAATTAACATGTTAACTAACACATTAAAATCATGTCATACAAACTAAACTTTTAAACATTAAATACAAAAAATACATATTTTTTGGTTATTTTCCATTTTTAATCAAATAAACTTGACTACTTTCAATTGGTAATTAAATCCTAAGAATGCAAACATGCAATATATATATACATATATATATATATATATATATATATATATATATATATATATATATATATATATATATATATATATATATATATATATATATATATATATATATATATATATATATATATACATATATATATATATATATATATATATATATATATATATAATAATAATAATAATAATAATAAAATAGTTTTGTTATTTGTAATTTTTTCATAGATCATGTGTTTTTGTTGGGCATGTTTATTTGTTTAATTCAAGAAAATGTGATATATATATATATATATATATATGTATGTATATATATATATATATATTGATTTTTTGGGAGTAATTCGCATGTAAAGCAAAAATCACGTGCTCACAATTATACTAGTCACATTTTAAGTATAAATGAAAATTATTTACTAAGGAAAAAGGAACTAATATGAGGTATTTTACATCTTAAGTTGAATGTAAAAATTACTTAACAAAGAAAAAGCAAAAAATATAAGCGATATTCAAGTTAAATAGGAGTATATAATTCAAATTTTAAATTGACTATGAAAATTACTTATCAAAGAGAAGGAGAATAATATACTAAGAGATATTCATATTTTGAAATCTAATTACATTTTAATTGGACTGTTAGAAATACTTATAAAAAAAATAATACTAAAAAGTATTCAAATTTCTAAATCAATTTATACTAGTCACATTTTAAGTACACTACAAAAATTACTTACCAAGAAAAAAGGAAATAATATAAGAGAGATTTAACGTTTCGGATCTATATATTATTCACATCTTAAATTCAATGTAAAAACTACTTACCTAAAGAAAAAACGAAAATACTTGTGATATTCAAGTTTTAGAATTTAAACATATAATTCCAATTTTAAATTTTCTATGAAAATTGCTTAGTAAAGTAAAGGAGAATATTATAAGAGATATTCATGTTTTGAAATCTGAATACATTATTCATCCTTCAATTTTACTGTGAAAATAATTATAAAGGAAAATGTCACGACCAAGAATCCACTAGGGGTCGTGGTGGCGCCGAACACTTCTATCAGGTCAGCCAACAAAATTAGCAATTACTTCCTCTTTTAATACTTTTAAAAATCTAAGGTTTTTCCTTCTATTTTTCATAAATAAAAGTTCACTACTTGAATTTAATTTTTAAATAATAACAATTAGAACAAATCCGCTGAAAACCATCCCAGAAATACGGTGTCACAAGTGCATGAGCATCTACTAATACGAATATAAAAACACAATGCAATAACCGTCTAGAATACAATGGACAGAAAGGAAATACATTTTTACTAGAAGGGACTTTAAAAGCTGCGGGTCACCTTGCATACTGCAACTCACCTAATCCCGAATTTGACCGTGTTGTTGCACCCAGTAGGCCGCTAAAGAAACATATACATGTGCAACAAAAATGCACAGAAGTGCAGTATGACTACGTAATCAACGTCTACTCAGTGAGTATCCCGTCTAATCCCGGGGGTAGAGACGAGATGGTCAACTCTCACACTTTCTAATCGTCTAATAATGACTCATCCTTAATATATATACAAATCAGTAGATTTATTATATAAACATGATTTTAGTCCAAATAGAAAGAAACAAATAATCAATTAATTCTTTTATAGAGGAACAGTTTACAAAATTGTAGGCCAATGATTTCCTGTAAAAAGATGTCCCTTCTTAGCTAGTTGGTCAGCCACCATATTTTTTCCTCTGCATGCATGGTTAATAAGCGGTTTATCTAGATCGTCCAGATAGAACCTGCAATCCATAATCAAATAAGATAAGGTAATATTGGTGGATTGTAATACAGTTATAAGTCTAAGCGCATCCACCTCCACCTCAAGTGGCATTAATTTACGATCAAAAGCTAATTTTAATCCTTGCAACAAAGCAAATAATTCGGAGTAAATAGACACATAAGGTGATGAACCAGTAAATCCTTTTATCCAATCAACATTTGAATACCTAATTACCCCTCCAATACCAGCTCCTCTTTTAGAAAAAGCACCATCACTGTTAAGTTTATAGTGATGGGTGATAGGTGGATTCCATTTAATATCATTACTTACCAACGATTTATGATTTGGCTTAAAATAGTATGAAGTTAAGTAAGTAAATTCCGCCGATTGAGAAGTAATATTAAAATGAGAAATGTTATCCTTTTTATGATTGAAAATATTATTATTACGAGTGAGCCAAATATGCCAAAGCGTATAAGATAAATAGGTTTGTGGATTGATGTTATAAGGAAAAAGGTTTGATTTAATCATGATGAGTTGATATACCCACAAGTGAGTGTTATGAGTATGAAGGAGAGACTTAATGTGATTCGAGAAACCTAAGTGATTCCAAAGTGCCTTAGCATTTATACAGTCCAAGAAAATATTTTGCGTAGTTTCATCCTCCTTATCACAAAAGAAACAAGTGGCAGTTGGCAAAATGTTGATATGATGCAAGAAAGCGCTTGTAGGTAGTCTATTATGACAAAGAAGCCAAATGAAACTCTTTATTTTAGGGTGAATTGGTAGTTTCCAAATACGATTGTAACTACGACTAGTATTAGTAAAATTCTGTTTATCTATAAGTAAACAATTAAACATAGATTTAATTGAGAAAATACCATCAGCAGTATTTCCCCAATGTAAAAGGTCATTGTTAATAGCTAGATTAGATATATAAGTAGCATCGATCATATTCTTAGTGGTATGATCTAGTTCAAAAGGTATATTATCCATTTTCCAACTGAGTGGATCTATAATATCAGAAAGTGTAAGATGTAATTGATCTTGCATTAGAGGACCATGGACTAAAGATCGTAGGGATGTTCCTGGTTTAATCCAAGGGTCATACCAAAGATTGATAAATTTTCCATTGCCAACTCTCCATTGCAAACCTTTTTGGCAAGAACGCCATCCATTAAGGATATTTATCCATGTTTTAGAACAATTATGACTATTATTCTGTCACGACCCTAGTTCACCAATTGTGAACATGTCGTGATGGCACCCAGTCCCCACGACTAGGTAAGCCTAACACGTTGCGGAATATACAGGTTATAAAATACTTAAATAAGGAACAGCGGAAAATAACACAAAAAGGTATGTAATCCGTGCCGCTTGGCACATACATCCGTCATACAATAAATAGAACACTACCAAGAATCCGGAACCCCACGGTAACACAGACTAAAAGAGAAATACAACTGGGGCTCTATGTATAAAGAGTTTCTAACAACGAAATGAGGAAAAATGCCAACTAGAAATACTAGAATAGAAGGGAAGCCTTCGGATCCGCGGACGTAGCAGATCATACCTCGAAGTCTCCCAGAAAGCTGCAGAATCACCTAGTACGAGCCTGCTCTGATGTACCTGGATCTGCACAACAAAAGTGTGCAGAAGAGTAGCATGAGTACACCACGGCGGTACTCGGTAAGTGCCAAGCCTAACCTCGATGGAGTAGTGACGAGGAAGGTCAGGGCCCTACTGAGAAACAATAATAATATGATGATAACAAAATAAACAGTTTAACAGATAACAACAAAATTTCCAAA
This sequence comes from Nicotiana noctiflora, assembly GCA_032618575.1. Lineage (NCBI taxonomy): Eukaryota > Viridiplantae > Streptophyta > Magnoliopsida > Solanales > Solanaceae > Nicotiana > Nicotiana noctiflora. Next base: position 339,849 of record JASVEL010002701.1, on the reverse strand, counting down.
ATAACAACATTTACTGAAACTGTCTACAATCAAGCTAATAACAAATAACCAACTCAATAAACAAGTCCAGGATCTATGGGAATTGAACCCACAGTCCCATTCTCAGTACCTCTGGGTCTCCGGGAATCGAACCCGCAGCCCATGTCTCAATAGTATCTCAATAGCTCGGGATCTCCGGGAATCGAACCCGTAGTCCCTACCAATAACTCAGGATCTCGGGAATCGAACCCGTAGTCCCTACCAATAACTCAGGATCTCGGGAATCGAACCCGCAGTCCCTACCAATAACTCAGGATCTCGGGAATCGAACCCGTAGTCCACATTTCAATAAATCTCGGGATCTCGGGAATCGAACCCGTAGTCCCTACCAATATCACTCCGGGTCTCTGGGAATCGAACCCACAGCCCTGGGTCTCCGGGAATCGAACCCGCAGTCCACAAGCACAGCAATTAAAGGAATACACAGAGAGAATAAATTATGCTTAACTATAACTTCACCGAAAAATAGTGCCAATAATTATCAAGGAGTTCGAATAAGGCAATTAGGCAACTAAATAGTTAAGGGCTACCTAATCATGTTTTTCTATCCACTACCGGTAAAACATCAAATTAACAGCCAAAGACAGAAATACCGCTCATCGAACATTTTTAATAAATACGTGTTCAACAACCAGCGCATGTACACGCCCGTCACCTCGCGTACAAGGCATTAAAACTATCACATAATATCCTAAGGGTGAAAATTCCCCCACACGAGGTTAGACAAGCCACTTACCTCAATTCCGGTACAATACCGCTAAGCAATAACCCTCTTGCCACGAATGTCGGCCTCCACAAGTGTAGAATCTGATAAAAATCAATAGAATCACATCAAAATAGGCCAATTGGGCATTACCCAATCAAATTAACTCAAAATACACCAAAACCCACAAGTTGCCAAAACCCGACTTCCGGTACGCTTATCGAAAAATCACGAAAATTATATATTCGGTTTCCTTATCTCAATACGAGTCCGTGCATATAAAATTTATCGAAATCGGACTCCGTTTGCCCATTCAAATCAAAGATTTTCTAACATTTAGGCCTAGGGCTCAAACCCACCTTTAATCTTCCAATTTCAGTGAAATAATCACGGATTTCATGATAAACCAACGAATTAAGGTCAAGAAACTTACCCCCGATGATTTCCCGATGATATCCCAACGTTTTCCCTTTCAAAAACCTCTCTTGGAGCTCAAAAATGGCGTTTTTGTGTATGGGGGTCGCGGGTGTTATGTTCTGAACTTAAGCTCACTGCCAGACATTTTCCTTCATCGCGTTCACGTGGCCTGTCACGCGTTCGCGATGCTCTAACCCATTTACCCTTCGCGTTCGCGTGACGCCTCTCGCGTCCGCGATGCACAGCCGGCTAAACCTTCGCGAACGCGGCGCTAGTCCACGCGTTCGCGATGACCTTATTTCCCATCCAACTCGCCTTGCTCTTCGCGAACGCGACACAGGGATCGCGAACGCGGTGCCTCCCCTCCTTCCACTACGCGAACGCGACGCCTTGGACGCGAGCGCGATGCTCTGCAGCACCCAGCCTACGCGAACGCGAACAAGGCCCTCGCGAACGCGATGGCTTAAATCTTGCCCAGTGATCTGCAGTTTTTCTGCAGATTTTTCATGCCCCAAAGTGCCGGATGATGGTCCGAATTCATCCCGAGGCCTCCGGGACCCCAACGAAAACCACCAACATACTCCAAAACACGATACGAACTTATTCCAATCATAAAAACACGTCTAACAACATCAAAACCCATAAATCACATCGATTCAAGCCTAAGTTTCTTTAAACTTTCCGAATTGCATATTTGATCAAAAACCCGACCAAACGACGTCCGAATGACCTGAAAATTTGCGAACATATCCAAAATCACATAACGAAGCTACAGAAATTGTCGGAATTCCATTCCGACCCCCGGATCAAAATCTCACCTATCGATCGGATTCGCCAAAATTTCAACCTTCGGCATTTCAAGCCTAATTGAGCTACGGACCTCCAAAATACCTTCCGAACGCGCTCCTAACCCCGAAATCACCTAACGGAGCTAATGGAACCATCGGATTTCCGTTCCGAGATCGTCTTAACACTGTTCCGGCTATGGACCATTTTCTAGTTTCAAAGCTCTTATTTGGGGACTAAGTGTCCCAAAATGCTCAAATTTTCGGAACCGACTCTCCCGGCAACCCACAATAGCAGAAATGAGCTTTGGGGAACAGTTAAATTAGGGATAGGGGCGTAATTTCCTAAAACGACCGGTCGGGTCGTTACATATTCTTAGAATGATATTTATTGTAGAGAATTTTAGTCCATAGTGCATTAGGTGAATGGAAGAAACGCCAATCAAGACCTGCTAACAAAGCATCATTCTTAGTACTAAGCTTTTGAATTCCTAGTCCTCCTTGATCTTTGTTAGTGGTTATCAAATCCCAATTAAGAAGGTGCATTTTTTTCTTCGTGGATCTAGTGCCCAATAAAATATTTCTTTGATATTTCTCCATTTTATTAATAATATATTTAGGAATCTTAATATATTGCATAATATGATTCGGTAGATTATTTAAAGTTGATTTTATTATAGTGGATCGACCAGTAAATTTTCTAACCTGCTAGCCTATTTTTAAAGTTATCAAGAAGAAATTGAAAATGTTCTTTTTTATGCCTAGAAGTGAACATAGGAAAACATAAATATTTACCAAAAGTGATACATTCCTTAATAGAAAAGGATTCTAATACGTAATTTTTATTAGATAAATTTGTATTTTTTCAGAAGAAAATTCTTGATTTGTCAAAATTAATTTTTTGGCCTGAACAAGCTGTAAAATATTCAAGTGTGTCAATAATTGAATGTCAGCTTTTAGTTGTAACTTTAGATAGTAACACAGTATCATCGGCAAATAAAAGGTGCGATAATGGAGGACACTTTGTGGAAAGTTTGATAGGTTGCCATTGAAGATGTTCTACTGAAATTGATATGCTACGGGAAAGCATTTCCATACACATGATAAATAAATAAGGAGACAAAGGGTCCCCTTGTCGAATACCACATGTAGGAGTAAAAAATTGAGTTCTAGACCCATTAATAAGGATTGAAAAGGAAGATGTTGTTACGCAAGACATGATTAGCCTAATCATAGGCTCAGGTATTTCAAAATAGGTGAGGGTTCTTCTAATAAAAGCCCACTCTAATCTATCAAAAGCTTTTTCTAAGTTTAATTTTAATTGCATGTAAGAAGTTTTACCTTTAGTGGTCGTAAAGTAATTTAAAATTTTCTGAATTATTATAGCATTATCAGAAGCACATTTCCCTTGGAGAAAACTCGATTGAGTAGGTCCTATAATTTTTGAAATTACTAAATTTAATCTAAAAACAATCAACTTTGTGATTAATTTATAGAGAGTATTACATAAACTAATGGGACGATATTACTGAATCAAAGTAGGATGTTTAACCTTAGGAATCAAGCAGATAAAAGTTTTATTTAAATCAGGAGGCATAGTATAATTGGTGAAGATTTCCAAACAAAAAGGAATAACCTTATGACTAACCTCCGCCCAGTATTTTTGATAGAAAAAAGGGTGTAGTCCATTAGGGCCAGGTGATTTAAAAGGTTTAAAGCTAAATAAAGTATTCTTAATTTCTAAAGGAGTAAATGGTTGGTTTAACAAGTTGATATCATTATTTGAAATATTATGAGGAGGAATATCAGAATAACAATTTGTAGAACTGAATTGATCAGTTGTATATAGATTGTGATAAAACTTTGTAATATAACTAATGAGTTCATTATGATGTGAAATCCAATTAACTATGGAGTCACGAAAAGTGGAAATTCTGTTTCTTCTATGTCTATTAATAGTAGTTAGATGGTAAAATTTAGTGTTGGCATCACCATCATTTAGCTAATTTATACGAGATTTTAATTTTCAAAATTGCTCTTCAAGCTGTAAAATCTTACTGTATTCCAATATAGATTTTTTTCAAGATTTTGTAGGAATAAACTTGTAGGGTAGTGATAAATCCCTTGAATTCCGGCAATTCTAGCAAAAATATTCCTTTTTTGTTTAAAAATATTACCAAACTGATTTTTGTTCCAAAAATTAACAGCGTCTTGGAACCTAGTTGTAGTAATAGGCAGATTATAAGTTCGAGATCAAATATTTCTAACTAAATTAGAAAATTGAGGGTGTGTTGTCCACATAGGTTCGAACCTAAATATTTTTGTATGAATTAGATTATTAGGTTCCAATGTCAGTAACAGAGGACAATGGTCCGAATAAGTCCTGGGTAAATGATTTACCGTAGAGTCTGGGTATAACTTAAGCCAATTAAAATTGGCTAAGCATCGATCTAATCTTTCCAAAATCGTATAACCAGGAGCACGTTTATTTGTCCAAGTAAATCTACTACCATGAAAACCTAAATCTAATAATTGACAAACATTCAAACAATCAAAAAATTTATCCACCCTAGTATTACTAATAGGTATACCTCAATACTTTTCATTATGATTAACAACTTCATTAAAATCACCAGCGACTAACCAAGGCATATTGTAATTATTTTAACGTGAATTAAATTATCCCAAAGAGATTGTCGTCTAGAAGCAGTATGATTAGCATAAATCGCAGATAATAACCAAGGATGATTAAGTGAACATACATGGACCAAGCAGTGGATTTTCTGATCGGAAGTTACCAATTCAGTTACTGTAATACCCTCTTCCTTCCAAAGAACTACCAAACCCCCTAAAAGGCCACTAGCTGGTACTTGAGACATATGATTAAAGCCAAAATCATCACGAAGCCTAGAATGGTCATGCATGTGAGTTTCTAACAGTATGACTAACACAGGCCTATGATTGTCCAATAAAGATCTAAAATGGCGCCTAAACTCAAGATTATGTGAGCCCCTACAATTCCATATTATGATATTCATAAAAGAACTAGGGTAAGAAGTGTTGTCCACTGGAACTGGACTACTCTTCATGGGAAGGGAGGGAGACTGTTCGACATTCAGCAGTGTATTCTGATAAAGAGTGGGAATAACTACCCTTGCATACTTCACTATCGATGGGTTTAAGCTTCTCCTGAAGTTTAGACTGCGTGCTTCTAGATCGGGTGGACATTTGAGAATAAATTTTTTTTCGTACTGTTCTTTTAGGTCCTAAATAAGAATCCCCTTGAGCCACCAAAATTCTGTCCTGGTTTCTCTTATTTCCAGTAAAGTCTCTGCTAATTCTCTCCTTGTAGGACTGTCTAGTGCGTGTGGTGATTGTGGAGGTGTGTGAGGGGAAGACTCAAGTGGACTGAAGTTTTCCAAGGGACTCATTGGACTAGCATATGGAGATAGAGGGTTGAATGTGTTGAGAGATTAGAACCATGGAGCAAATGTTTGGCCCATATGATGAGGTGGGTAAAAAGGCATGAGACTGATAATTGGATTTGATTGGAGATTCAAGGGATTCATGGGGTAATCCCAGGGTTGAGTCGAGGACCATGGTTGAGTGTGGACTGGAAGGGGTGTTTGGGTGGTGAACCATTGGTTCTATGTGTAAGCCTCCAAACCTAGTCTCATTCCTTCCGTTACTATCTCAGTGTAACGACCCAACCGGTCGTTTTGAGATACGGCGCGTCATTCAGCAGTTCGAGGCCATGAGCAACTTCATCTCAAGTATATTGACTTGTGTGTATGGTCAGAATTAAAATTCAAGAAGTTTGGAGTCAAATTTAAATGAAAATTCTTATTTCCAAAGCTTAAAACTGAAGAAATGAACTAGCATTGGAATTTTGAGTATACGACCTCGGAATTAAGATTTGAAGGTTCCAACAGGTTCATATGATGATTTCGGACTTGGGCGTATGCCTGGATTGGGTTTTGGATAACCCGGGAGCGTTTTGGCGCATATTTTGGAAGATAGCATTTTAGAAGAAATTGCATCAATTTGGCTTAAAATGCATTTTAGTGTTATTAATATCCGTTTGGGATTCCGAGACTGGGAGTAGCTCCGTATGGTTATTCTGGATTTGGGAGCGCGATCGGAAGTGAATTCGGAGGTCCGTGGGTCATTTTGGAGTCGTTTGGCGAAAGATAGAAAATTGAAGGTTTTTGAGAAAATTTGACCGGAAGTGGAAATTTTGATATCGGACTCAAAATGCAAATCTTGTGGTTCGGATAGTTTCGTTAGGTGATTTGGGACTTAGGAGTGTGTCCGGAATATTTTTGTGACGACCGGTGTAGAATTAAGCTTGAATTGGCAAAGTTAGTATTTTGGCGAATTTCGGTTGATAGGTGAGATTTTGATCCGAGGGTCAGAATGGAATTCCGAAAGTTTCTGTAGCTTCGATATATCATTTTGAACGTGTGTGCAAAATTTGAAGTCAATTGGATGCGATTTGATAGGTTTCGGCATCGGAAATAGAAGTTGGAAACTTCATAGTTCATAAAGTTTGAATCGGGGTGTAATTCATGGTTTTAGAGTTGTTTGATGTGGTTTGAGGCCTCGAGCAAGTCCGTAATGTGCTTTGGGGTTGTTTGGTTTGATTGATTGGGGTCCCGGGGGCCTCGGGTGTGTTTCGGGTTGTGATCACGCTCTTATTTGATGTTTCAACCTTTGCTTCTTTGAACATAAAGGGGTACCATATTAGGTAAATGATCTCCAAATTCAATTTTGTTTGAACCATTAGATCCGTATCGAAATTACGGAGCCATAGGAAAGAATCATCGAATTTGGACATCGTATGAGGAAGTTATGCTTATTTTTGTGTCATGGAAAAAACTGCTGCTTCTGGTATGCTCGCAATTGCGAACAATTCCATCGCAATTGCGATGCCAGATCGCAATTGCGAACTTTTTGTCGCAATTGCGACCCTTCCCAGCCTCTCTTTGTTCGCAATTGCGAAGAACTTCTTCGTTTTTGCGAGGGTTCGCAATTGCGAACCCTGGATCGCAAATGCGACTTCTGCAGCTTGATTTTAGGTGCGAACCTCGAGTTTTTGCTTCATTTTACCATATTTTGAGCCCTAGGTCCGAGAATGGGCGATTTTGAGAGTGGATTTTCACACCAAATCATTGGGTAAGTTCCTCTAACTAGTTTTCAACTTTTATTTTGTGTTTATACCTTAGATTTAACATCAAAATTCATGAGAATCAAAAGGAGAATTTGGGTTTTAAAGAAAAACCTAGAAATTGAGATTTTTGGATTTTGACCACGATTTTGAGTATGGAATTAAGAGAAATTTATATATTTGAGTTCCTAAGGTCATGGGTAATCTTTATCTTCAAAAAATTTCAGATTCCGAGCTCGTGGGTCCGAGGGCATTTTGGTCATTTTACATAATTTCACGTATTAGCTTAGAATTTATGTGTAGAATAAATAACTTGAATTATTATTTACAATATGCAATTTATTTGGATAGAGTTGAGCCACTCGGAGTCGGATACTCGTGGCAACGGAGTCGTTTCTTAACGGTTTTGTACCGGAATTGAGGTAAGTGGCTTGTCTAACCTCGTGTGGGGGAATTTTCACCCCTAGGATATTATGTGATAGTTTAAATGCCTTGTATGCGATGTGACGGGCGTATACATGCGCTGGTTGTTGAACACGCACTTTAATTAAAATGTTCAATGAGCGATATTCCTGTCCTTGGCTGTCAATTTGATATTTTTACCCGGTAGTGGTTAGGAAAGCATGATTAGGTAGTACTTAACTGTTTAGTTGCCTAATTGCCTTATTTGAACTCCTTGATAATTATTGGCACTATTTTTGGGTGAAGTTATAGTTAAGCATAATTGATCTCTCTGTGAATTCCTTTATTTGCTGTGCTTGTGGACTGCGGGTTCGATTTCCGGAGACCCAGGGCTGTGGGTTCGATTCCCAGAGACCTGGTGTGATATTGGTAGGGACTACGGGTTCGATTCCCGAGATCCTTAGTTATTGGTAGGGACTACGGGTTCGATTCCCGAGATCCCGAGTTATTGGTAGGGACTACGGGTTCGATTCCCGAGATCCCGAGTTATTGGTAGGGACTACGGATTCGATTCCCGAGATCCTGAGTTATCTGTGGACTACGGGTTCGATTACCGAGATCCCGAGTTATTGGTAGGGACTACGGGTTCGATTCCCAAGATCCTCTGAGTTATTGGTAGGGACTACGGGTTCGATTCCCGAGATCCTTAGTTATTGGTAGGGACTACGGGTTCGATTCCCGAGATCCCGAGTTATTGGTAGGGACTACGGGTTCGATTCCCGAGATCCTGAGTTATTGGTAGGGACTACGGGTTCGATTCCCGAGATCCTGAGTTATTGGTAGGGACTGCGGGTTCGATTCCCGGAGATCCTGAGTAATTGATTATTTATTGAGATATGGGCTGCGGGTTCGATTCCCAGAGACCCAGAGGTACTGTCAATGGGACTGTGGGTTCGATTCCTACAGGTCCTGGACTTGTTTTATTGAGTTGTCTACTCATTGTTAGCTTAATTATAGACGATTGTAGTAATAATCTTATTGTTGCTAGTTCGGAAATTTATTATTCATTTAAACTGCTTATTGTTGTTATTATCATTGTATTATTGTTTCTCAGTAGGGCCCTGACCTTCCTCGTCACTACTCCATCGAGGTTAGGCTTGGCACTTACTGAGTACCGCTGTGGTGTACTCATGCTACTCTTCTGCACACTTTTGTTGTGCAGATCCAGGTACATCAGGGCAGGCTCACACCAGGTGATTCAGCAGCGTTTTGGGAGACCTCGAGGTATGATCTGCTACGTCCGCGGATCCGGAGGCCTTCCTTCTATTCTAGTGCTAGTAGATGTTTTTTTCCTTCATTCCGTTGTTAGATACTCCTTTTACATAGAGCTACAATTGTATGATCTCTTTTAGTCTGTGTTACCCGTGGGATTCCGGGTCTTGGTAGTGTTTTAAACAGCGTATTTGACTGGTGTATGTGCCAAGCGGCACGGATTACATTCCTTTCATCTTATTTTCCGCTAATTTTTATTAAATGTTCATAAACTGGTATATTTCGCAACGTGTTAGGCTTACCTAGTCGTGGGGACTGGGTGCCATCACGACATGTTCACGATTGGTGAACTAGGGTCGTGACAAGTTGGTATCAAAGCTCTAGGTTCATAGGAGTCACGGGACACAGACCGGTTACTTAGATTCTCGTTGATCGATACGGAGACGTCTGTATTTATTTACGAGGGGCTATGTAACTGTTTAGGAAACTCTTCAATTCTTTGAATTCTTTATCGTGCGCCATTTATTCAGTTGGTGCCAATGTCATATGTTCTTTTGCATCCACTCGTGTATTGAATTTTGTGCGCTCGGTATCGAGTATGCGCCGACGGTTCATGCTGCTGCAGAGAGATCTCAAGGGAGTCAAGAATTTACTCAACCATTGTTACCGCGTGTCATCCATATCGATAATGCAAGAGAATTGAGAGATCTTCAATTGTGCACATGGGGGTGCACTAGATTCGGACATTCGATTGATAAGTACGGTCTTGAGAAAGTTTACTTAGCTACCTAATCATCACAGCAATGGTAGAATCACAAGGTGGATGTAGATCTAAAGATGGTTGGTGGTAATAAAGACTATATGGTTCATATGAGATATCTATTTAGCGAAGGATTCGGCCAGCAGAGATACTGGGGGGATATGAGTTTAACTGTCTTAAGAAGGACATGTGCCAAACGAATGTCTTGGGCTGTCTTATAATGAAGACGTACAAATGATAAAGGCTATTGTCATGGATTAGCAAGATGTATCTTAAGGCTTCGTGCCAAGTGAAAGGATTTCACTATCAATGATCAAATTATGGGTCATGTGTCATATCAGATTTGGCCTGCGATGTATTTAGGTACTATTCAAAAAGTTCTTGAAAACTTGCGGATGGGCAAGAGTTGAGGCTCGTATGGCATGATGATGGGACTTTAGATGTTCCTGTGTCCCTAATAAATTCTACCTTTCATTATAAGCAGGGAAGATTTCGGTGAAGGCTACATGGTGCTTTGTAGGTGTGAGAATCACAGTATGTCTTATGCTGTCGCGGTAAATAATGCTCGATACATGGAGCGAGAAGATGTTTGGTTGTATTGGGATGAGGTCATACCCTATGGTGTTAGAGTGCTAATAGAGCACAGGTGGTTATATTCGTTGGATCAAGTGAGTTGCGGTTGAATAATAGTAAATGACTTGAGAGAATGGTTCTAATGTGTTCGAGAGTCGTGTAATAGTGGCGTTGGGCTAAATGGGAGAGTCCCACCGCTTAAGATTGGGTCGCATGGTTAATTACCTGTGTGAATTATGGATACTAGCGTATTATTGTGTTATTGCAGCCATGGAAAAGGGCCATGAGTGGTAATTTGAGTATATAAATTGTTGAATGCATGTTATGGTTAGCCTTACTGGCTCGTGTTCAAACTTGAGGAAAGATTCATGATTTATGCCTCGAATAGGTGCAAGCTTCGCGGGAAGTGGTTCCGTTGGGGGCTTTATCGAGAGGGTATTCATATGTAATAAAATTCAATAGAGTTGGTTGCGTACTGGGGCAAGTCAGGGCCGGATGGCTCTCAATAGCGGTCCTAGTGAATTCAAGAGGTAAAGTGTGGTGCTTGATAATTCTGAGTCTATAAGTACAGGTTGAGGCTCAAGCTTTTGAAGCAACTTATGAAGAAAGGCACAAAACGATCTATGATGTTTTGACTTGTGGTGTAGCATTTGAGAGACATGAAATGGTCGTCGTTCTTGAGATAGCATGGCCTCATGATTTAAGGTCACTCGGGGTAAGTGCGGTTGGAATAAGTTAGGTATTGAAGGAAGATATTAACATTTCTAAGGCAATCAAGGATAACCTGGAAGGAAGTAGATTGATCGGCCATAGTTGAGTTGGCGTATTAGTGTCAATGATCGGTTCATGCAACGTGATCGAATTATGCATGTGATTTGTGGCGGTGCATTTGAGACTTGTCGGCCGCAGTGATTGATGTTATTCTGAAGTATTCTTCTGTTAAGGGCTTGTTATGAGTAGGCAGATCTCGGGAAGGGTTATGGTGGCTTGGACCACTACTTATGGATTGGCATATTCGATGGTTATGAGAATTCGCCGTATGTTGTTATAGTTCTCCTGCAGTGAGCTTAATGAAAAGTCTTATGTGATGAAGTATTAGCCTATCGTCGGTTCTAGAGCTATGATGGAAATTGTGCCTATCGTATATCGGCACGTGGGGTACAGTGAGTAGTATGAAAATTTGAAGTAAGGACCAAGGTCACAATTTGGTCAATGAATGTGATATAAAGAGCTCGGATGAGCAGGAAAGGAGTTTCAGTGTTTTGAGTAAGATGGGTATTAACATCAGTATCATTTGAGATCGGTGTTCTATGAGAAAGGCTTTGCATCCCGGTTAGGGACTCTTGATCGCTTTTCAGTGTTAGTGCAGCCGGTGGGTTGAATGTGCAGGTCCGTTTAATTATTTGGAAGATGGTGGGAGCTTGACCCACAAGAAGATTGTATAGGTGTGACTTGTAGTCACTTGATTGGTTAGAAATTTAAACCAAGTATGAGGATTTTGGTGATATCATCCATTTGAGAACTTATGCCTGGAGGGCACTCTGCTTAGTGGGTTATAGACCTGTGAAATATTATTGACTTAGCTTGGCACGACCGGGATAGACTTAAGGTCGGTGGATAGATTTAAATGTGGAAGTGAGCCTTGCGTCAGGCCAGTTATGTTTTTTCCAGCAATGCGCCCTTTATGGAGGGATAGTCGCGGTCTTATTTCGCGGTTAGTTAATTCAAGTAAAGATATATTGCACCGTATGAGTGTGTGACGGCTTGGTAAGTTCCTTATGTGTTGAGGTTCCGCTCAGGCGGTGATGTTATATGAGCATGATGGCTCTTGAGGCTCATATCTTATGTCGCACCTCGGTTGTGCTTGAGTTCATAGCCTATAGCGCTATATGTTTTCATTGAGTCTGATATCATGCACCTTAGTGTGCTTATGATCGATATTCAGTATTTTGATGTGATGAGCTATTCAGCTCGACATATGACTCTTTGTGTGAGTCTATATTGTTGGGATCGGGTGGCACGCCGCCATGGATATATTGTTGGGATCGGGTGGCACGCCGCCATGGTCATATTGTTGGGATCGGGTTGCACGCCGCAACAATGTGATGTTTATTTCAGTGTCTATAATTGCTTTTATGTGTTCTGTTTCCTATTTTCTGAGGAGGTCCATGTTAATGTGAGAGTTGAATAGTTCTCTCTAGTGTTCGCCTTCCTTTTGTATCACGTACGAATCAGTAGCCTACTGGCACATTGTGTCATCTTGTGGGACTTTTGATTATGTCTGAGGTGGCTTATCGCCTGAGCAGTTCGTACTGGGTGAGATGAGGTTATGGGATTTGGGGTCGGTGCAAACTGATTATATGAAGTATATTATAGAGGAAAATAACATTCTCTGGTTTAGGACAAGGTAATGGATCTTGTTAGAAGTATAGACTGAATGATTTGTTGACTTGGCAACTAAATATGAATTCCTGCACATCCCTTCCGTTGTATCGGTGTTGTAAAAGCTAAAGCAAGACCCATGTAGGTCATGAGATGCAATGAGAGCATCAGATTTGTGGAATTTCGACTATTATATTTAAAGAATATTATTGCGGTCCCATGAGTAAAGTGATGCAAAGTGTGAATTCAACAAAGTTATGCAGTCATGTATGGGTACAGCGTGTGAAGAATGATATTGTGGTCGTATGATGGAAACATGCTAGGCAGGAAATTCCGGATGTTGGAATTGGGTCTAATGGCTTATTTACTCGAATAAAGGAGTATGTCTATAGAGTTATCGAGCTAATATGCTCAAATGAGTTGCGGAAGCACAGGAAGTTGCATGAGATGTTAAACCAGTGATTTCAGACTACTTCAGTGTAGTTCTCAGCACGTTCGAGGACGAACGTATTTTTAAGTGGGGGAGATTGTAACGACCCAACCGGTCGTTTTGAGATACGGCGCGTCATTCAGCAGTTCGAGGCCATGAGCAACTTCATCTCAAGTATATTGACTTGTGTGTATGGTCAGAATTAAAATTCAAGAAGTTTGGAGTCAAATTTAAATGAAAATTCTTATTTCCAAAGCTTAAAACTGAAGAAATGAACTAGGATTGGAATTTTGAGTATACGACCTCGGAATTAAGAGAAATTTATATATTTGAGTTCCTAAGGTCATGGGTAATCTTTATCTTCAAAAAATTTCAGATTCCGAGCTCGTGGGTCCGAGGGCATTTTGGTCATTTTACATAATTTCACGTATTAGCTTAGAATTTATGTGTAGAATAAATAACTTGAATTATTATTTACAATATGCAATTTATTTGGATAGAGTTGAGCCACTCGGAGTCGGATACTCGTGGCAACGGAGTCGTTTCTTAGCGGTTTTGTACCGGAATTGAGGTAAGTGGCTTGTCTAACCTCGTGTGGGGGAATTTTCACCCCTAGGATATTATGTGATAGTTTAAATGCCTTGTATGCGAGGTGACGGGCGTATACATGCGCTGGTTGTTGAACACGCACTTTAATTAAAATGTTCGATGAGCGATATTCCTGTCCTTGGTTGTCAATTTGATATTTTTACCCGGTAGTGGTTAGGAAAGCATGATTAGATAGTACTTAACTGTTTAGTTGCCTAATTGCCTTATTTGAACTCCTTGATAATTATTGGCACTATTTTTGGGTGAAGTTATAGTTAAGCATAATTGATCTCTCTGTGAATTCCTTTATTTGCTGTGCTTGTGGACTGCGGGTTCGATTTCCGGAGACCCAGGGCTGTGGGTTCGATTCCCGGAGACCCGGTGTGATATTGGTAGGGACTACGGGTTCGATTCCCGAGATCCTGAGTTATTGGTAGGGACTACGGGTTCGATTCCCGAGATCCCGAGTTATTGGTAGGGACTACGGGTTCGATTCCCGAGATCCTGAGTTATTGGTAGGGACTACGGGTTCGATTCCCGAGATCCTGAGTTATTGGTAGGGACTACGGGTTCGATTACCGAGATCCTGAGTTATTGGTAGGGACTACGGGTTCGATTCCCGAGATCCTGAGTTATTGGTAGGGACTACGGGTTCGATTCCCGAGATCCTTAGTTATTGGTAGGGACTACGGGTTCGATTCCCGAGATCCCGAGTTATTGGTAGGGACTACGGGTTCGATTCCCGAGATCCTAAGTTATTGGTAGGGACTACGGGTTCGATTCCCGAGATCCTGAGTTATTGGTAGGGACTGCGGGTTCGATTCCGGAGATCCTGAGTTATTGATTATTTATTGAGATATGGGCTGCGGGTTCGATTCCCGGAGACCCAGAGGTACTGTCAATGGGACTGTGGGTTCGATTCCTACAGGTCCTGGACTTGTTTTATTGAGTTGTCTACTCATTGTTAGCTTAATTATAGACGATTGTAGTAATAATCTTATTGTTGCTAGTTCGGAAATTTATTATTCATTTAAACTGCTTATTGTTGTTATTATCATTGTATTATTGTTTCTCAGTAGGGCCCTGACCTTCCTCGTCACTACTCCATCGAGGTTAGGCTTGGCACTTACTGAGTACCGCTGTGGTGTACTCATGCTACTCTTCTGCACACTTTTGTTGTGCAGATCCAGGTACATCAGAGCAGGCTCACACCAGGTGATTCAGCAGCGTTTTGGGAGACCTCGAGGTATGATCTGCTACGTCCGCGGATCCGGAGGCCTTCCTTCTATTCTAGTGCTAGTAGATGTTTTTTTCCTTCATTCCGTTATTAGATACTCCTTTTACATAGAGCTACAATTGTATGATCTCTTTTAGTCTGTGTTACCCGTGGGATTCCGGGTCTTGGTAGTGTTTTAAACAGCGTATTTGACTGGTGTATGTGCCAAGCGGCACGAATTACATTCCTTTCATCTTATTTTCCGCTAATTCTTATTAAATATTCATAAACTGGTATATTCCGCAACGTGTTAGGCTTACCTAGTCGTGGGGACTGGGTGCCATCACGACATGTTCACGATTGGTGAACTAGGGTCGTGACACTCAGCTAGGTGAGATGGATTCTGAATGAGAAGAATCACTTCTTGACCATTCATTTCCATTGTAAAAGTTAGTGCATATCCCTGTAATCCCATCTCCAGCCAAGATTGAAGAGGTTGGTCTGCCGAGAGGAGCTGGGATGTGTAAACTAAGGGATTTGATAGGTGAGGTAGTTAGGGACCTTGAATAATCAGATGAGGTAGGTGAAATAGGTCGTTGTTTGCTTGGAGATTTTCCTGCCTGGTTGAATAGTAAGGGCTTTGGAGAAGGAAAGGGCGAGGCATTATCAGAATTTATGTTTAAAGAAGAATTTGTGTGGTTTGCTATTACTAATGAATGGGAGGAGTTAAGAGCCTGTTTTCGAGCTGGTTGTGTAACGGTAGACAGAGTATTAGGTGGAAGTAAGAGATGAGGATTGGCACATGCAGTGCAATCATTTTGTTCCTGAGGAGGAGTATGATTTTGGATGTAGTGAGCTGGCTCTACTGTAGCATGCAATTTCTCCTTAAGCAAACTAATTACAGCAGTGGAGGTGTCATGTAGGGTCGGATGAGGAGCTGATTTGGAATTTGTTGAGTAGCTATTGAGGGAGGCAGTTCTGTTACGTGGAGAAGTGGACTTAGGTGTCTGTGTAGGGTTAATTGTATTAGTGTGAAAATTTAGGGAAGAGGGAGAATTCATAATGATATTATCAGTAATAGGATTTGTTGGATTTTGTGGCAAAATATTAGGGGAGTGGAACAGACCAACGTTGGAATTATTAATAACGTTTAAAGGGGTTAAAGTATAAGCAAGATTAGGGAACTTGTCAGCTAAAGCTTCTGTCCTTATTGGTTCAATAGTAGGATTAATATTAGGAGTTTTGGCTAAATAATTAATTTGATTAACACTTTCGATATTGGGCTTTATTGTAGTGGGCCTTACAGGGTTAGAACCCACGCCGTGGCCATGACGAATAGGAAACTTACCTGGTGCATGGAGCTTCTGTTCCACCGCCATGTTCATGGTTGTTTTTGAGGTTGAAGAAGCTGAGTTAAAACGTCTAGGAAATTCTACCAGATGCCATTCACCTTCTGCATGCAGTGTAGGGTCTGTAGGAGTTGATGTACAAGTGGTTTCCATAGTTAAATGATTTGGAGAAGATCAGTTAAATTTCGCATGACCTAAACATCCACAATTTGTGCATAACATGTTTAAACCTTCATAATGAATTTGTTGTCGATGATGACCAATATTAACATTTGTTTTTAATGGTTTTTCCTGTGGAACTTCAATACAGATTCTTGCATACCGACCCCTAGTGGTTGATGAAGTACACAAATCAACCCTTAAAAGCTTTCCTAATTTTGAACCAACACGCTGAAGGATTTCTAAGTCATAAAATTCTATTGGAAGTTCAGGGAGATGCAGCCATAGTGCTGAATAAGTGAGTTGAGTAGCTGAAGCAGTGAACTTAGGTTCCCAACGTCTTATGAATAACAAATGGTTAAGAACAAACCAAGGTCCACCATGCAAAGCTTTAACCATGTTTTCCTCTTTTTGAAATTTGATAAAAAAAATCCAGATCCCAAATCAATAAGAGGAGTATCTTTTGTAGGTTTCCATAGAGCAACCACCTTATTCATAAGGATATGGTGTGCTATTTTTCTGCCAAACAATTTAATTATGACTGAAAATTTCCAAGGTTTATATAGTCTGGACTTTTCAGTAGTTGAAATAGGAATGAATATATCATCCGTTTCCTCAGGCAATATACTTTCATCAGTTAAATCTAAAACTGTATTTGGAGAAGTTGAATTTTCTAAACTTGGTGAAAGACTGTTATCTAATAACAGTGTTTGTAAAAAGGATTTTGGTTTATTAACATATGTATCATCAATTTGCATTTTTCCAATATCGGGAGACTCAGAATCATGAACTAAAGAATTATCAGTTGAGTGAAAAAGATTCATGGTGTGTTGAATAAGGGTCTGTAGAGAGGAAAATTTACATGTCTGCTTCCAAAATGAAAAGGTTGGATAGGAATTCCGCTACGACATGTGTTTGGTTTAAATGTAAACAATTAGAAACAAGTTATGGGAGATGGACATTTAGAATAACAAAACTAGTAAATTAATTTAGACGAGAAACAGGAGATTGTCTCCTTGTGTTTGATTAATAAATTGATAATGTTTTTTTATTTAATTGAAAATAATTTTACTTCATATTTGCGTGTTATATTATTTCAATTTCATTTTTCATATTTTTTCTTCTTTTTGTATCATGTGTATTTTTAACAAGTTACGGGAGATGGACATTTAGAATAACAAAACTAGTAAATTAATTTAGACGAGAAACAGGAGATTGTCTCCTTCTGTTTGATTAATAAATTGATAATTTTTTTTATTAATTGAAAATAATTTTACTTCATATTTGCGTGTTATATTATTTCAATTTTATTTTTCATATGTTTTCTTTTTTGTATCATGTGTATTTTTAATATTTTCTTCATTCTTGTGTTTATTCACTTAAAGGTGAGCTTCAGTTTGCAGCGTGTTGACACTTGCGCTGTTTTGCCTTTTGCTTTTGACATTAATATGTATTAAAACTGTGCGTCTCCTTTTTTATTGATATGCCTATATGAACCTTTCATGGGAATAATGTAACGACCCCGTCGATCGTTTTTAGAATTTACACTCTGTTTTCCTATTAATTATTTTCCCTAAGTTCATTTCTGCTATTTTGGTTTGTCGGGACGTTTTCGGAGTGTTTTGGGATACTTAGTCCCTAAATGAGAGATTAAGAGTTGAAAATGGCCCGTATTTGGAGCAGTGTGAAGATGACCTCGGAATAGAAATTTGATGGTTCCGTTTGCTCCGTTAGGTGATCTCGGGGTTGGGAGTGTGTTCGGAATGTATTTTTGAAGTCCGTAGCTAGTTTAGGCTTGAATTGGCGAAGTTAGTATTTTGGCGATTTCCGGTTGATAGGTGAGATTTTGATCCGGGAGTCGGAATGGAATTCCGAGAGTTGCTGTAGCTTTTTAGGTGATTTGGGATATATGTGTGCAAAATTTCAGGTCTTTCGGACATGGTTTTGTTGGGTTTTTGATGGAATGCATGTTTTGAAAGTTTTAGAAGAACTTAGGCTTGAATTCGATGTAATTTGATGGTTTTGGTGTTGTTTGAGGTGTTTTGAGGATTGGAACAAGTTTGAATAATGTATTAAGATGCGTTGGTGCTTTTGGTTGAGGTCTCGAGGGTCTCGGGTGTGTTCCGGGTTGTATCGCGCTCTTATTTGATGTTCCAACGACGTATATTTGGACATAAAGGGGTAACACAATGAGTAAATGAGCTCCAGATTAAATTTTTATTGATCTATTAGATCTGTATCATAATTTCGAAGCTATAGCAAAAAGAATCGTCGAATTTGGACATCGTATGTGGGAGTTATGTTCATTTCCGTGTTGAGAAAGTCCTGGTTGCTGTCATAACCACAAAAGCAGAAATTGACCGCGGAAGCGGTACCGCAAAAGCTGAAATTGTGCCGCGGAAGCCGTACCGCAGAAGCGGAAAATTGGCCTGGGCAGAGACCTTAAGTTTCGAAAATGGCACATTTTTTCCATTTTTGACTTCTAGAGCTCGGCTTTGGGAGAGATTTTGAAGGATATTCGTAGGCATCGATTGGGTAACAATTCTATACTCTTTTATTCTTAATACCCACTAATCTAATCACAATTTCATCTTTAAATTTCGGATTCTTGAATGAAAATTGGGTGAAAGTTCATAGACCAAACTATTGTGTTTTGAGGGGGCATTTGACCTCCAATTTGGGAGATTTTTATATAGTTAGACTCCTGAGAGTGCGATGTTTTTGGAAATGTAAATTTTTCCTAGTTCCGAGACGTGGGGCTTAAGGGATATTTTGGTTATTTTACTTAATTTCGCGTATTAGCTTAGAATTTAATTGTAGAATGAATTACTTGAATTATTATTTACATTATGCAATTTAATTGAATAGATTTGAGCCATTTCGAGTTGAATACTCGTGGCAAGAGCGTGATTTTAGATTGAATTTTGAGCAGATTCGAGGTAAGTGGCTTGTCTAACCTTGTGTGGGGGACCTCTTCCCTTAGGATATCTTATGTGTTAATTTAAATGCCTTGTACGTGAGATGACAAGCGTGTACTTGAGCTAATTGTTGAAAACCCAAATTTTAACTTAAAATACTTGAACTCAATTACTTTCGTATTTTCCTTATTCTACTTGATATTGTAGCCTGTGCTAGTATAGAAAAGCACGTTTAGCGGAGTTACTTTCCTATTTGCTTAAACTTCCTTGTTTGCACTCTATGAAGCATATTAGGATAGGATCTACTATTATTTGCCATAAGTTAGGTAATTATTTGACATTTTGAGCTGTTGTTGTATTGATATACTTCATTTATGAATATTTATCTGATGTTGGTTGCGCATTTACTTTGGGACTACGGGTTCAATTCCCGGGAGCTTCCCCTTGGTTGTTTACTTTTGGACTACGGGTTCAATTCCCAGGAGATTCCCCTGCACTTTTATTTGAGCGGACTCTGGGTTCAATTCCTGGAGATCCTTGTCACTGAGACGAGTGGACTGTGGGTTCGATTCTTGGAGATCCTTGTTACTGAGATGAGTGTACTGCGGGTTCGATTCCCGGAGATCCCTGTTACTGAGATGAGTGGACTACAGGTTCAATTCTCGGGAGATCTACAGATAGCGGAGGGACACTTGTTATGTTATTTTCCTTGTTAGTTTAATTGCTAATGACTTGTAGCTTCTAATCTGTTTTTTGCTGCCACTTCAGATTATTTACTGCTTTACACTAGTTGATACTATTATTATATTATTCTTGGTAGGGCCCTGACCTTTCTCGTCACTACCCCATCGAGGGTAGGCTTGGCAGTTACTGAGTACCGTTGTGGTGTACTCATGCTCCTCTTCTGCCCTTTTGTTGTGCAGATCCAGGTACTTCTGATCGAGCACAATATCGGTGATTGCAGAGCTACATTGGGAGACTTGAGGTATGCATCTGCCGCGTCCGCAAATCTGAAGAGTCTCCTTCAACTCTTCCTCATAGATAGTTGTTTCATTTCATGTATTCGGTTGTATAGACACTTCTGGATGATAGAGCCATAATTTTAGTTCTTTAGCCTGTGTTTGCCTATGAGTTTCCGGGTCTTGGAGTTTGTTTCAATATTTTGGGTTGACGTTTATGTTCCAAAGGCACTTTATACATTTTATTTATGTTATTCAGTATTACTTCATTGTTCTTGTAAAGGTTGTTTAGTTTCCGCAATATTTTAGGCTTACCTAGTCGCGAAGACTGGGTGCCGTCATGACAGGTTCACGATTGGTGAACTAGGGTCGTGACAAATAATCTGAAATTTGTATTAAGAACAATCTAGAAGATAGTTGTTTGATTTTGGTTAAGTAGATATACTTTTAAATGGAATTGAGGTGCGCCATGCCAAATAAAACCTCTCTAAGAATTATATTAGCAATATAAGGTATTAATTAGAAAGTATAAATTTGGGGTTCCGAATTAGGCAGCGAGTTCAAGCTAAAATGGTTTTCCCTTTTGTTTGAAGTCGGACTTGAATTCGGTGCATTTCATGGGACGTGATCCGAAAACGCGTTCTTAAACGACGTTCACTTTCGTAAAAATAACAATTAAAAAGCGATAAATAATTATAAAATTTTACTATATGTGGGAGCATGTACAAAAATTAGATTTTTAGCCATTTATAATAATTTACGCGACTGTGCTAGAACCTCGGGATCCGAGGGTGCCTAACACCTTCCCACGGGTCAACAAAATTCCTTACACAGAATTTCTGGTTCGCAGACTCCAATTGGGAAGTCGACAATTTTCATCGATTTGGGATTTAAATTAAATTGGTGACTTGGGACACCAAAAACCAATATGTGATGACCCGGCCCGTTGTTATGAGAGTTACCACTCTGTTTCCCTCTTATTGTGTTGTTTCATGTTCTATATCAGTATTATAGTCTATCGGGTGAATTTGGATTGATTCTAGTTGAAAATAAGGCATATAGCCTTTTAGAAGGGAGTTTATTTTAGAAAAATCAACCTGAAGTTGACCATGTGGTTATAGGACTCGGATGTGGATTCTGGTGGTTCGATTAGCTTTGGTAGGTGATTTGTGACTTAGGGGAGCGATCGGAATTGAATTTGGAGGTCCGGTGTATAAATAGGCTTGAATTGGCGAAGTTGAAATTTTGGCGGAATCCGGTTGATAGGTGACATTTTGATCCGGGAGTAAAAATGGAATTCTGATAGTTGTAGTAGCTTCCTTAGGGGATTTAAATATGTCTACAAATTTCCAGGCCATTCAGACATCGTTTGGTTGGGTTTTTGATTGAATGTTAGTTTCGGAAGTTTTATGGAAAATTACGCTTGAGTCCGTGGTAATTTAATGATTTTGTGTTTAAGGACGTGTTTTTATTATTGAAACAAGTTCGTATGATATTTTAGAGTAGGTTTGTATTTTTGATTGAGGTCCCGGGGACCTTGGGATGGTTTCGGATGGTTAAACAGAAATTTTTGGAAGTTGCATCAGGTCTGTAATTTATGGCTTCTCATATTTCCGCTTATGCGGAAATGGACCGCAGAAGTGAGTCCGCAAAAATGGATGTTAGAGCGCAGGAGTGATTTTTGGGCATGAGTGGGAGTTCTGCCGAAGCGGACCTCTTTCTGCAAAAGTGGAGTCGCAGGAGCAACATTGGGACCGCAGGAGCGGTCATGGAATTTATTTTGTATAAAACGTAGAAGCGGTCATTGGGCCGCATAGGCAAAACCGTAGAAACGGTTTGGTATCCCCAAAAGTGGATTCTGAGGGGTTTAAGTAAAACCGCAAAAGTGTTTTTTTTTACCGCAAAAACGGGACCGCAGAAGCGGTCAATGGACCACAGAAGCGAAAATCGCAAAGGGTTTAATGATCACTGTATTGAAAATTTTAGAAGTGTAAAATCATTTGGGGCTTCGAACAAAGAGGGATTGTGGGCGAGTTTGAAGAGGAATTCGTGGAGTATCATCAGGTAAGGTCTCTTGCACCTAGATTATTTTATTATAGTGATAAAACATGGATTTAATCACTAAAATTGGAGGAATCAAATTATAAAAATAAAGGTTTTTGCTTTAAGCCTTAGAAATGATAAAATGATGATTTGAGGGGTCAAATGGGGTCCGATTTTGATAAATTTTATATGAATGGACTCGTGGTGAGACGAGGATTCCAAAAATATAGAAATCGTAACTTTTTTGAGAAGTGGGCCCGAGGCTCAGATTTTGGCAACTTTGTGTTTTTGAGTGTTTTTCGAGTTATTTTGATTGGGTTATGTTCCATTAGCCTATTTTAATGTATTCCAATTGGTTTTGATCAGATTTGACACTCGTGGAGGTCGATTCTAGAGGGAAAGGCATTACGGGCTAGTTTCTGAGCCGGTTCGAGGTGAGTAATGGGTGTGGATGATGACATGAGGGTTTGAAACCCCAGAATATCACTATGTGATGCTGTATTGAGGCGAGACACATACTCTACAGTGAGTGCGGGGTCAATTGTTATTGGGGACTATGGCTTAGTCCGACCGTGTGGCATTGTACTGTGTTGTTGGCTATATATGAGCCGGTAAACTCCCTACTTGTATGATTGTGGATATATTTGGGTTGTGTGCCAGTTATTTGGATCCCGTGAGGATTGTTAACACTGTTTCTATGATTATAGCATGTTTTTATGATATCAGTCCTGAGCTAAACACTATCTAAAAATGATTGCAAATTCTGATATTTCTGAACACTGATTTCTATATTTTCTGCTAAACAGATTCAAAAATTATAACTATTTGTTCATGTGAGGCTTGCATTGCATGTAGCTGGACCGATAGTGGATTGGGCTGCGTACCGCAACATATTTTACTGATATTGCGCTTGGGCTATAGGAGAGTCTGAACCCCCACAGTGAGCGCGGGTACCCAAGTGGATCGGGCTACGCGTTGTAGTGATCATGTTCATGCATCTGCATTGCATTTATTCATTTCTGCTGAATTGATTTATCTGTTATTGTTTTCTCTAAGACTTATATTGTTAAAAGGGAAAATGAGGTATTGTATAGCTTTACTGTGTGGTATTATTGGGTGTTCTTACCTTCAATATCATTTTACATGCTTATTATCACTGAGATAGAAGTACTCACTCTACTCCATGTACCTTGTGTGCAGATCCAGGTACCTCTCAGCAGGGTTGATTTCTAGCTGCTATCAGCAGATCCTTCAGAGTTGTCGAGGTAGCTTCCTGGTGTCCGCAGGACCCGACTTCTCTCCCATTTATCTATGTTTTGTCTTTCGTGTACTCATATTTATTGTTATACATGCAGTATTACTATGGTATTTGGTAGAGGCTCTCAACTTGTGACTCCCAGATCCGTGGGAGGATATTAGCACTAGTTAATTGGCTATTTTCTATAAACTTGCTAAATTTCAGACTATTCGTATGTGTTAATGATTTGTGAAATAAAGAATGTGAGCTGGTAGCTCGGTAGTGTATGTAATTGATCAGGCTGCCCTAGCAATGTGCTGGCACCATCACAACCAGGTTTTGGGGTCGTGACAAGTTGGTATCAGAGTCTAGGTTACTAGACATCATGAGTCTTGAGCCTGTTAGTAGTGTCTCGCGGATCGGTACTGAGACGTCTGTATTTATCCTCAAGAGGTTGCATACCTTTTAGGAAACATTTCATATTCTTGAACTCTTGTCGTGCAGTTTTTTTGTTTCGAGAACTGAACTTCTGTATTCTATTCTCTCGCAGATGGCGAGGACTCGTGCTACCGGACGAGGTGGACGACCATCATTGCCACCAGCTAGAGGACGTGGTCGCGGCTGTAGTCGTGGTCATGGTAGAGCAGGCGGGGCAGTGCCAGTAGACCCACCAATTGCCCCTATTCAGGATCAGCGCCAAGTGGTGGAGGCTTCAGTAGCACCCGCTCAGGCACCGGCAGTGCCTATTGTTATTCCTGGACTTCAGGAGGCATTGGCTCAGATATTATCTGTTTGCACTGGGTTGGCTCAAGCAGTTTCAGCTACTACTGCATCAGCGACATCTCAGACCGGTGGTGGTCATCAGACCCCCGCAACTCTTACACCAGAGCAGTTTGTTCAGGGACTTCAGACGCCAGAGGCAGCCCAACTCAGGTAGTTACACCGGCTGTTCCAGTTGAGCCAACTATGCCAGCCCTAGGGTATGTTGTTCCGCTGATGCCTGACAACGAGCAGCATCAGTAAGAGAGGTTTGGCACACTACAACCGCCTACATTCAGTGGTACTGAGGGCTAGGATGCCCAGGGATTCTTGGACAAGTGTCAGAGGATGCTACGTACATCAGGGATTCTTGAGTCTAGTGGTGTATCTTTTATTACATTCCAGTTTATAGGGCCAACATTCATATGGAGGAGTTCGAGAGGCGTAGGCCTGCAGGGGCAGCACCCCTTACCTGGCAGCAGTTTTCCACTTTCTTTTTAGAGAAGTATGTGCCGTAGTCCCGTAGAGAGGAGCTGCGCTACCAGTATGAGTGGCTAGTTCAAGGTGATATGACAATGACTTAGTACGAGTTGAGGTATACTCAGTTGGCCAGACATGCTACATGGATGATCCCGACAGATCGGGAGAGGATCACGAGGTTCATAGATGGCCTCAACTATTTTATTCATATCTTGATGACTAGGGAGAGAGTATTGGAAACATCCTTTGAGGAGGTAATGAATATGGCACGCCAGATTGAGGTGGATCGTCGCCGAGAGCGAGAGGAGAGGGAGGCCAAGAGGCCTCAAGGTTCGGGCAGCTATAGTGGTGCTCCATCTAGGGGCCAGTTCCATTAGGGCAGAGGTCGTTCATTTAGACCTCCTCAGTTAGGTCGCCCAAAGGACAGTGGAGCTTCTTCCGGCCGTGTCTGTCAGGGTTATCAGCAGGGCGCCCTCCCAGCTTAGTATTCAGCACCTTCTTCTTCAGCCCATGGTTCATCTGCGGTGAGGGGTTCCCTTCAATCCCCTTCTCCAGCGCCAGGAAGTTGTTTTGAGTGTCGTGAGTTTGGCCACATAAGGAGGCAGTATCCTCGACTTCGCAGGGGTAGGTCTCAGCAGAGGGACCAGCTCTCCTCTTCGGCTCTATCTACTTTAGCACTATCCCAGTTTAGTGGGGGTGGGGGTAAGTCTTCTAGAGGTCGCCCAAGGAGTAAGGAGCGATTGAGTGGTGGTCAGGCACGTTTCTATGCACTTCCGAATAGGAGAGATGTTGTTGCTTTAGATGCAGTGATCATATGTAATATTTCAGTTCTCTACAGAGATGCTTATATTTTCTTGGATCCTGGGTCTACATATTGTGAGCACGTGATTTTTGCCCTATAAGAGAATCACTCCCACATTCAAAACAAAATAGTTTTTGCGTTGCGTGGGATTTTCCGTAAATTTTGTGCCATGTCTTAATTACGTATTTGCATCCTTTGTCTATGCGTGTCATTGTTGAATTAATTAAAAACACAAAAATATTAGGACTCAATTTTACAATTAGGAATTAATTAGTTTAGATCTTTTTTGTTTTAATTATTTAGAATTTTAAATGAAGAAAACAAAAGAAAATGAAGCAAAACCGGATTTGGGCTATTTAAGGCCAACCAAACACCAAACCCGCCCAACACCCTTGACCTGACCCAAGCCCATAACCAAATGACCCCCTCCCCCCATTTCAATTTGCTCATTCAATTCTTGAACACCCAAAGAGAACAAAAACAAAACCCTAGCCCCTTCTCTCTTTTCTCCATCAGCCGGCACTACCCAACCGACCACCATCACCCTAACGTCCAGCTATGGATGACCACCGCCTCCACCGTTCGTCAACCAGTCACACCCTAAGTTTCTGTCGCCAGCCACACACACACACAGCGACCACCACTGCAGCTCATGACAAACGAACGAACACCGCCTCAAGCCAGCACCCCCACGACACTACCCTCACGACCAACAGACCCCAGGCACCGACCAACACCGATTCGACCTTCCCCGTTCCCAAATCGCCATAGTTTCTGTCCGAATCTCGCTATGACCATTCGAATCCCCAAAGCCATGAACCTGTTCGAGTTTTTTTTTTTGAATTAAAGAAGAAATAAGTGTTGAGATTCTTTATCGACTTTAATCGGGCGTTTCCAATCGAGAACGCTCGATTAAAGTCTATTTTTTATCTCAAAGTTCCCAAATTCGAATTGGTCCGAGCCCTTTCAATTTTCTGATTTTTCTCCGTTTAAGGTATTATTTCCTCCTTTCTGCTATATTATCCGTTAATATTTGTTGGTAATTTAGCTTCTATTAATTTTCTTTTATTTTTTGTCGAATCTTCATCTCTTTGAAACTTTTTATTTTGTCAAAGTGTTGTTTCTGTTTGTTCGCTTAAATGCTGTAGAATGCGTATTCGCTTCGATTAGCGTCGTCGAATAATTAGTATTGTATTTTCCACCTTTGGCCGAGATTGTTTGAATCACTATTTTGGTCGATTATTTGGCTATCGATTATACATGTCGTAATCGTTTAATCGAATGTCGTCAATTAGTTCGTTTCATATTCCCTTTTTGATTTTGTCTAGCCAAATGAATCACGGATTAGATTGAGCTTTGAATTCCTTGTTGATTTGAGTTTTGACTAAAATTCTCTTTGATCTATTTGTAATTCCCTGCTGAATTAAGCTTTGAATTCTGTTGATTTTAAGCTTAGGAAATGTTGGATTGGATATAGCTGCAATTCTGATAAGGTTTTAGAAAATTAACATCTAGAATTCAAAAGAAAATGTGTAGTGCACATGTTTAGTTCAGTGGAACCTGCTGGACAACAGGTATCCCACATACTTTCTGCACTTAGGAATTTTTAAATCAATAAAGCCATGCTTAGACAACTGAAAAGTGGAAAAAGGGGAATAACATGGGCTGGACAGATCTGAAACAATTAAAAATAGTTTGTTGTTTTGAGTCTTTAAGGCTATAAAATGGGACTGAAAACAGATTAAAAGGACAGACATGGACAACCTTGAAAAAATATACATTCACAACCTTGAAAAATAGATTTTTGGATAGACATTAGAACTCTCTAAGATACAGAAACAAAACAGATTTCAAGAGATAAAATAGATTGTTGTTTGGTCTGCCTTAAAATCACTGCCTTGGTTTAAACCATTCTTGAACTATTGGATATATCATTCTTATATTCAAATATCCAAGTTTTTTGAAAGTTTCTTAAGGTTTTGTTTTGGGTTTGGTGCTGTTTTGGTCTTCTGGAAGCTGTTGGTTTTTATTTTTGAATCCTCCTCTATTTCGAGCCTATTCCTGGAGTTCTAAGCCTTTGCTGGCCGTTGTCTTTTGCTTGTTGTTTTGCTGGGAATTGCTACTAATCTCTTCTTTCATTTCTGTTATTGAAATCCAGGTATTTTCCTAGCTCCAGTTGTTGTTGAAGGTTTGAACCATTCGAGGTGTACTAGTTAATCGAATAAGGAAAATTGGATTTGTGTTATTATGATTCCCTTCATTTTTTGTTTAGTGTCCTGTTATTTTGAATGCTATTATATTATGATATTAGTAGACAACTAGATGAATAAGACACTCTACTAATTGTAGCTGTTGTGGTGTAAAGGGACTGTTAGCGTTAAATATCAGCTTGTTAGTTTGATAGTATGGAATTGAATGTGTGGGCCTACTATTTTATGTGATGTGTATAAGGAATCTAGTTAGCCATGAGGCGAATGTCCAGTAGTTAGTTTTGTATTCAATCAATACTAGAACCGTCTGAAATGTTAAATGAATATATTAGCAAATATGAATGTTATAAATAGGAAATGTGAATTATTAGTTATGCATTTCCGAGTAGTTTGAGGTTCCCTCGTTGGTCCTTGTTCATTTGTGGATCTGTTTAAGAGCCCATCAATGTTCAACTTTGATAATGATTTTTGAATGCAACAGTTCTCTTATTTGAGGGTCGTTTCTTCTTTGTAAACTGTTTTGGAAGATTTTAATGTTTAAGAGAGCATTAATGGCGTGAATCATAAATGGGAAGATTCAAAACTGAGAAAACTAAAATTACTAGCTAAAGTTCATGTTATTACTTGGTTGTGGCGTCGATTAATATCATACATAAGGAGCTGAACTATACAAATGAATGGCTTTTTCCATTAAAGGTACACATTCTAAAAATTGTGTATTGATGTAAGATCGAATTGAAAGTTGAAGTTTTGAAATGAAATAAAAAAGCAAGTTGTTGATTAATATCTGTTGTTATTTTTTGTTTCATTAGTTTTGTCAAATTGTAGTTAGTTCTATATTTTAAAGAATAAATTTGTCATTCAATCGGCATGTGAGGGAACACATTTTGTACTAATAGAGAATAGCCTTTTAAGCAAGTAATTAATTAGGACTTTTTTCTTTTCTTTTAAAGACAAACTAAATAGAAAAAAAAATGTAGTCACTTTAGGATTATCCTTTTAAATAAAAAATGTTATGAGCCTCGCTAAATAGAAAAAAAATGAAATTGTGGGGCCCCTCAATAACAATGTTCACTTTTTCTTAAAAAAATAACCAAATGCGGTAAATGATTTAAAATTGCATTATTGTATTGAACATATTCTAAAATCAGATATTTAGCCATTACAATAATTTAAGCGACCGTGCTAGAACCACGGGATCCGGGGGTGCCTAACACCTTCCCTCGGGTCAACAGAATTCCTTACTTAGAATTTCTGGTTCGCAGACTTCATTTGGAAAGTCGAAAATTTCCTCGATTCGGGATTTAAATAAATCGGTGACTTGGGACACCTTAATTTATTCCAAGTGGCGACTCTGAAATAAATAGAATAATCCCGTTTCGAATATTGTCACTTAAATTGGAAAAACTCCCTTACGCATCTAACCTCCGGGGTAGGGGGCGCGCCAAAAGGAGGTGTGACAGCTCTGGCGACTCTGCTGGGACTACAAACCCAGAACCACTGGTTCAGGGTTTAAGAATTCGAGCTTTGAATAATTGTTGTATTTGGCTTATTTATTATCTGATTTTGTTACATCTTTATATTTAATATGCTAAATATTGGTTTTACCGCTTTGATATTTTGTGAACTGTATATAAATTGTGCCGATGCCCATTTTTCTCTTCTGAGTCTCGTTGAAATATAATATCGGGCATTTGCTGGACATAGCCCGTTTTCTCAAGATAGCTGTGGTGCTTGGCACCCGGTGAAGGATTTTTTAGTCACACATGTTTAGGCGGGGAGTATTGTCAATTAAGCCGGAAAGCCATGCTACCGGTGCACCGACACTCCTCGGCTCGAGTTGTCCGCTCGAGTAAAACCAGTCTAGACAATGTTTCCAACAGGATGATGACTTAGAATAACAAAACCTTATGCCGGATCCCCGATAGGAACGTCTATTTGCGTCATGTGCATATTTGACTTAGGAGGCTCGACATAAGGGTTGAGCCTGTCTAGGACAGGTGTACCTGAAACAGAAGACCGGCTTGATGCATCTTTGTTTGTGCATTTATTCATTTCGATCTTACATACTAGCTGATTTGTTATTCTAAAAAAAAAGAAAAAAAAAAGAGGAGAAGAAGTAGAAAATGTCCGGATATAGAGTCGAAATAATTTTATGGAAAATAGTTTGTTTTCTTTGAAAATAATTTTTGAAAATGCTAAAAAAAAATTCCAAATAATTTTTGTTAAAAATAGTGTGTTTTCTTTTTTGTTAAAATGATTTAGTTCATTTGTTTCCGAACTACGCGGGTCTGATTCTCACCGGATGTGAGATACGTAGGAAAACCTCATCGATTCCGACCCAAATTTTTTTTATAAAAAAGAATAAAAAAAAAATATTTTCGTTTAGTTCCTTCATTAAAATCTTTCTTTAGAAAATTAAAAAAAAGAGTAAAGTAGTTTAAAAAACTAAAAAAAAAAATGGTTTCGTTCTTTCTACTTCTTTTCATGAAATAAAAAGAAAAATCAATAAAAATCAAAATTAAAAAAATGGATTTCCTTCGTTTTTGAAGTATTTTTCTAAAAATAAATTAGAAACAAAAGTCCAAAAAAACAAATACTCCTTCGATGTATTTCTTTTGTAAACGTCCATAAATATTTTTTTTTAAAAAGAAATAAAAAATTTTGAAGTCCAGAAATATTTTTACTTTTTCTTTATAAGTTATTTTGTAAATAAACAAAAAATCAAAAAAAAATTCAAAATATTTTCTTAAAAGTCCCTCTTTCGAAAATAAAGAGGCAACATCCAAAATCCAAAAAAAATATTTTCTTTCTTCCTTAGAAAAAGAGACAATAAGTAAAAATTCAAACAAAAATATTTTTTTACTCCAAAACAAATAAATTTTTTTTAGAAGTCTTTCTTTCAAAAAAGCAAAACAAAAAGCAAAAATAAATATATATATAAATATATATATATATATATATATATATATATATACAAAAATATAAATATATTTTCCTTTCTTCTTTTAAAGCATTTCTTTCAAGAATTAGTTGATTTACTCCATTCCCGATTATCCGAACTACGCCCGGTCTGATTCATGCGGGGACATGATACGTAGGCAATCCACATAAGATTCGACCATCACCAAAAGAAAAAGAAAAAAAAAGAAAAAAAAAGAAAGAGAAAATTGATAAAGAGAAAAGGAAGATGAAAGCAAAGGAAAGTATAAACCGAAATGACGCATTGCAATCGAATATATGTAGCAACACAATCATCTGTATAAGTGCATCACATCCAACGTGAGATTACTTATCTGTTATGTTGTTTTAGACTAACCGTTTGTTTGCCAAACTCCAGGTTTTAGAAAAGGGTGGTTGATTTTGTGGTACTCTGGCCTCACATTCATACTTCACGAGGTTCAAAGGAAACGTTCAGCAACCCGTTGCTAAATCAAAAGAAAGTACCCATCCTTATTTCACAAGGTCAAAAAGAAGTGCCAACATGTCTTTAGAAATCCCTCTACCAACCGTTCCCGTTTTGGAAGAGAGCTCCGTGTCGGCCATTCCGGCTACTGAGTCGGCGGCTGTAGAAGAAAACAGAATTTTGCGCTGTCGCATGCTGGAGATGTTAGATGACTGGAATAACGGAAAAGATCCCCCAAGTCTGATCCCTGGGATCCCCGAACTATTCCTCAGGTCAAGTGGGATTTCTAATACCCCCACCAATTACCAACCTACTCTGTTTGGATATTCTAATGTTACAACCCTCTCCAAATCACCCTCCACTCCCCATCCTCGGGTGACAGCATTAGATACATCTACAAGAACATCTGTTGGTTTGCCCGTTCCAATCATGGCGCATCCCGGCACACATACTCCTTTCTTTGATTCCTCTTCTTTTACATTCCCGGCACCACCCCTTCCACGGGATCCTACCCAGTTTTTCGCCAATGTCTATCCTCAGTCACCCCAATATGAGTTCATGCCAAGCCAAAACCCAAAAGCTCCTGAATGGGATGAAATGGCAAAAAGAATGAGCAGCTTGGAACAAAGTTTGAAAAACATGCAAGGTCTAGGCGGACAGAAGAGTGTTCCTTACGCAGATTTGTGCATGTTGCCACATGTCCATTTGCCATCAGGCTTTAAGATGCCGAAGTTCGAAAAGTATGACGGGCATGGCGACCCTATTGCTCATCTAAAAAAATACTGCAACTAATTGTGAGGTGCTGGCGGTAGGGAAGAATTGCTGATGGCATACTTCGGAGAGAGTTTGATCGAGATAGCATCAGAATGGTAGATGGATCAAGACATATCTCGATGGCACATCTGGGACGATTTGGCCAAAGATTTTGTGAAACAGTTCCAGTGCAACATTGACATTGCGCCAGACAGGAATTCTTTATCGAACTTAAAGAAGAAACCCCAGAAAGCTTCAGAGAATATGCTATTAAATGGCGAGAGCAAGCATCCAGGGTGAAACCCCTATGGACGAAATGGAAATGGTCACTACTTTCCTCCAGGCTCAAGAACCAGACTATTTCCAGAACATGCTGTCAGCAATGGGAAAACCTTTCGCAGAGGCGATCAAGATTGGGGAAATGGTAGAAAATGGTTTAAAGACGGGAAGAATTTTGAGTCAAGCGGCCATTCGAGCAACCTCCCAAGCAATCCAATGAGGGTCTGGAGGAATAGCAAAGGGTAGGATGAAAGAGGAAACGTCCATGGCAACTTCGGGTGATAGAAGACACCACGCTCCTAGACCCATCTTTTCAGAAAGAACCCCCCATCATTATTACCCTGCTCAGGAGATGTCCTATATCCCTGTAACGACCCGGCCCGTCGTTACGGGAATTTACCACCCCGTCATGTTGCAATTACATGTTTTATGCTTTTATATCAGTGTTAGAGCCTATCGGGTGAGTTAGGAGTGAATTGAATTGAAAATGAAGCAAATAGTATGTTTGAAGGAAGTTTGAATATGGAAAGTCAACCTAGAGCTGACTATCGAGTTAGAGTGCTCGGAATTAGATTCTGATGATTCGACTAGTTTCGGAAGATCATTTATGACTTAGGAGAGCAATCGGAATTGAATTTGGAGGCCCGATGTAGAAATAGGCTTGAATTGGCTAAGGTTGAATTTTGGCGGAAACCGAACGGTAGGTGAGATTTTGATGCGGGAGTCGGAATGGAATTCCGACAGTTTTATTAGCTCCGTTAGGTGATTTTGGATGTGCCTGCAAAATTTCAGGTCTTTCGGACGTCGTTTGGTCGGGTTTTTGATGGAATGTGTAATTTGGAAGTTTTGAAGAAACTTAGGCTTGAATCCGTGTGTAATTGGTGATTTTGATGTTTAGGATGGTGTTTTTATGATTGGAACGAGTTCGTATCGTGTTTTGGGGTATGTTGGTGGTTTTCGTTGGGGTCCCGGGGGCCTCGGGGTGAATCCGAACCATCATCCGGGCATTTTGAACTTGGCAAAATCTGCTATAAATTGCAGATCACTGTGCAGAAGGCTACGCCTTCGCATTCGCGAGGGCAAGGCCCGCGTTCGCGTAGGCTGGGGCACTTTGGTCATCGCGTTCGCGATGGGTTAGTCATGATCGCGTAAGAGGAAATAGTGAAACATCGCGTTCGCGTGCATGGAGGTCGCGTTCGCGTTGAAGGACCTCCGGATGGCTGAAGAAATGTGCATCGCGAACGCGTGGGGGCATGTCGCGTTCGCGAAGGGAAAATGGATCAGTGCATCGCGGACGCGTGATAGGTAACACGAAGGCGAAGAGTAATATGATGCTGGGCATCGCGAACGCGTGGGAGCTCACGCGAACGCGAAGAGCAAATTTGTCTGGCAGTGAAATTAAAACCAGAAACATTTCACTTACGGGTTCATATACCCAAAACACCATTTTTGAGCCCTTGAGAGAAGAAATCACGGGAAAACGCCGGGAAATCATCGGGTATTCATCGGAGGTAAGTTTCTTGACTCAAAAACATCATTTTATGGTAGAATTAACATCAATCTTCATGAATTTGGGTAGAAATTGTGAAGGATTGTGGCCTAGATATTGAAAATGAAAATTTGGGTTTTGAAAGGCCAATCGAACTCCGATTTTGCTAAATTTTATATGTATGGACTCGTGGCAAGACGAGGATTCTGGAAATATGAGTTTCGAAATTTTTCGAGATGTGGGCCCGGGGCTCGGGTTTTGCAAATTTCGTGATTTTTGATATTTTTCGAGTTCTTTCGATTGGGTTATGTTCCATTAGCCTATTATGATATATTTGTGCCGATTTGTTCTAGTTTTGACGTGCGTGGATGCCGGTTCGAGGAGCTAAGGCGTCGCGGGCATGAGCTTTCGTCGGTTCGAGGTGGGTAATACTTGTAAATGATGTCCTGAGGGTTAGTAAACCCCGGACTCGCACATCTTAGAGTTGTGTTGAGGTGACTTGCACGCCGGATAACGGGCGTGGGGTAGAGCACCATTGGGGATTGTGACTTGGTCCGTCCCGCGTAATAAATAATAACACCTAATTGTTGAAGTGAATTGGACTAATTATCATGTTTGGGCTTTGTGCCAATTATTTGAGTCCTTCAAGGATTGGTATCACTGTTTTGATAACACTGTGCATATTTTATTTTAAAATGGTATTTTTGCTATTCAGCATTTTTATAAGGTTATAAAAAACTTGAACAAGGTCTTAATAACATTTTTGGCTGTGAGCTAATATGATATTGTTGCCGTAGGGCTTTTCTTGATTATTTGTTATACTGAGTGGGGCCGAGGGCCATACGTTAGGGCATGACATTTTATGTGATCATATGCATACACATGCATGGATCGGACTGCACGCCGCAGTGGTATACGGATCGGGCTACGCGCCGCAGCAGGTGTGATATTAATATCGTGCTTGGGCTGTAGGAGCCCCTCCGGAGTCTGAACCCCCACAGTGAGCACGGGTACCCAAATTGGATCGGGCTACACGCCGTAGCGATCATATGCATTGCATGGCATACATACATTGGTTTGCGTGTACTACGTGGCATAACATTCAGCACTCATACATTACTGGCACATATGCATTAGTTGCCTTATTGACCAGATCTCCTGGTGTAAATTGATAAGGAGTGCTGAGCCCGAGGGGCTGATTTGAGTGCGGACTTGCATCGCTTGAGATTGTATCCAGGTATTGGTATATTATTATGAAAGAAAGTAGTTAAAATTAAGATTTATAAATAATCTACTCACATATGCTTGAAAGGAATAAAAAGATAGTCCTGTATTGTGTAGCATGAGGTAGTGCCTATCGTGGTTTTCTTCCCTTCAGCATTACTTACTTTTATTACTGCTGAGTTGGAAGTACTCACACCCGACTCCCTGCACCTTGTGTGTAGATCCAAGTACATCACAGTGGAGCTGATTCTATTGCGGCTCGGGAGTACTTTTGGACAGTCGAGGTAGCTGCCAGCGTTCGCAGGACCTGATTCTCCAGTTTGCCTGTATTTGTGTTCTGATTATCCCACACTTGTGCACAGTTATATTCACTATTTACACTTTATGTACTCTGTAGAGGCTCATGACTCTTGACCCTTCGGTCTATGGGAGTTGGCACGTGTTGGGACTTGGTTCCCGTTTTTAATATATCTAACACTGTTATGCTTAAATTGGATAAAGTGAGCTTGTGGCTCCGTGGTTATTGTTGATTGGTCGGGCTGGCCTAGCAGTGTGCTGGGCGCCATCACGACCGGATTTGGGGTCGTGACAAGTTGGTATTAGAGCCTAGGTTTACTAGGCCTCGTGAGTCTTGAGCCGGTTAGTAGAGTCTTGTGGATCGGTACGGGGATGCCTGTACTTATCCTCGGGAGGCTGCGAACCTTTAGGAAACACTTCACATTTCTTGGAATTCTTATCGTGCGCACTTGATTCATCTTGAGATATAATTTTTGAAATTCCTTCCACACGTCCGTGTATGCATCGAGCGCTCAGTAATGTAATTGCCTTATGGCTTGTGATTTCCTCGAACGAGGGGCGAGATATAATCTCCATGAGTTCATGTTGGGCCAGTCGGGAGGACTTGAGGCCGGATCCTTGTCTATGGCTTGAGCACCAAGGTATTAGTTTTGCGAGTCGGTATTATGAAGTTCATACGATCGGTACTGATCCTTATTGTGCAAATGGCAGTTTGATAATGGGAGAGCTGTAAGGTATTCAGTTCTTATTGTGATTTGATATGTAGCCCTAGCTATGGGCGTGAGAAATAATTATCATATCTCGTAATTGGAAGGTAAAGTGCCTTATGTGTAGTGGAACGAGTTTAAACTCAGGAAGACTAAAGTGATTTTGATATGTGTTATGATTCGAGCAGGTACAACGCAGGTTCAAGTATAAATTGTGATAATATGATTCGTATAGTATTGGGATTTAATGTTGTTGAAATACATTGTGATATCTTGTTGAGTTGTGGATGTATTTTTAGAATGGTTTGGTGATTCTCTGGCAGGTGGATAGGCCAATTTACAAAGGAAACTCTGCCGAAATTTTTGGAAAATTTGGGACTTAGAAATATTTCTGTCACCTAAAGGGAGTGGGCTTATTGGTAGTGCGTGTATATCTGCAAGAATTGCAGAAGAGCTAAGGCCTATGATGATTCGAGTCTCTGTCAAGGCTTGTAAATGACTTGAGTTTAATCTCATATTAATATTTCGGCATCACTTGAGTAATACTGATATGAGTGGTTGAAAGTGCTTTGATGAATGGCTTCGAACTAAGTTGGGGAGGTTGCTATTGATTAACCGATTGCACTATTGTGTGCTATGTTGATTCTGTCTCTAAGTATGTTGGGAAATTCTGGTAAAGGTTATGGTGCTTCGTAGATCTGATGAAGTACTAGGGTGTTTTGAACTGCTGTTGGTAAAGAATATTCACCGTATAGGAAAGAAAGATAGCTGATTGTATCTGTAAGTAATCATGTTCTGCGATGTCAGAGTTCTAACAAAACACGAGTGGTTCTACTCAATAGGACAGTTTTGCCTAACATTGTGTTGGGAACCATCACGACCAGGGTTTGGGTCGTGACATCAGGTGCCTTAAGATTTGTGTATGTGGCTAAAGATGGCGGTTTCATTAGAGAAGATCAAGACTTGTGTTATATCATGTGAATGATGGGATTCTAGGTATCCGTATTGGGAAGTAATGATAACAATTAAAAAAAACGCGGGTAGTTCATCAAAATAAAGTATGGTAGAATGTGGTACTTTTGGGAAACATTGAGAGAGTATTCAGTGGCCTATGGGTCTTAGACCGTGTGGTCTTGTGTACGAGTCTCATGTGGTAACATGAGTTGATGTATTATGGTACTATAGTAAAGTCTGATATGAAATTAGAGATGAATCAGAAAGGAAACTGGGTAAATGGAACGACTTGTTAATAAACCAGAATGGTATAAAAAGGAATACGATTGATTCTTGGTGTGTGGTTGAAGTAACGAGTCTTGCAGGCATTGCAGCAAAGCTCTTGAGTGCTGGCAGTTGTGTAACTTGATATGGGTATAAGGACTCAGTCCTGACAGTTAAGCTTATGCAACGAATGGGAAGAAACAGTTTGTGATATGTTTTATCATGGTTTGAAAATGAGTATATTCCTGTCGGTATGCGAAGCGTGGAATGTGTAATGAGTTTTTCTTCTATATGGGATCACGAAAGTCCTTGACTAGTGGAGTGCGCCGATTTTGAGGCGGAGGAAAGGGATATGAATTTCCATGTTATCTTAGTGTGGTATGGTATATGCGATGTGTTATGGAAAGTTGATAATGGCATATTCAAGGTTTTGTGATCAGTTCATAATATATGGGGAGTCATTAAAATTATTTAGCAGCGCGGGCAGCTGCATGTGATTTAAAGAATCGATCTTTCTAGTGATTAAAGAAAATGGTACTGCTATTCTAGTAACTTGGCAGGGAATACGATCCAAAAATGACAAGGTAATGTAAACTGATGATATCCAATGGTATGGTGGTATTCTCGTGTTGGATTGACTATAATAACTGAGTCGTTGATGGCATAGTGAAATTTCTGAATGGCCGTCGTGGTATGAATGGACGCTTGATGTGCGTTATGTATTCGTACTGTGGAGTGTGGAACCAGGTATAGCGATCCATGTGTTACATATGTGTTGGAGACTAGAAGTTCCCGTAATCCGCCTATGCAGTGGTTGTATATCGCGTGTATCGGCACCGTTTTGTGATTATTGGAAATCGGAAGCCCTAGTGGCTCTCTCTTAGCTTGATATGATGAATTGGGGTTATGATACCTTATTTCAGACTGGTTGACATAAGTCAGGTCGTCTAGACAAATGTGATATGGACTATGTCGGAAAATGGCACAAATTGCGTAGAAAAGAGCATCAGAGTATGCTCCAACAGAGTAGTTGTACACAGGACCAGCGGACGGCTGGTAGGCATTGCTTTGTCAGTTGGACCTTAGTGGCGGATGTCAAGGAGGAGGTATCTACCATTGATTCAGTTCCAGTATTGAGAAACGTTGTCAGATGCGTTTCATGTGGCCGAGCATGAGGCTATATATATATATATATATATATATATATATATATATATATATGTTTGCTGTAATGAGAAAATTTGACTCGTTATGCATTTCCTTTTTGCGAGATTTGTGCGTGGATTGGGTGGCACGCCGCCACGCACGCCGTCACAGGTATGGTATCTGGATCGGGTGGCACGCCGCCACGGGTATGTCATTGGAGCGGGTTACACACCGCAACAGAATATTGTGAAAATATAGTTAGTTATAAGCTACCTAGTATACAATACTTCCTCGCTTCTAAGGAAAAGACCGTTTTGAGTATCGCTTAGCGAGTGGCACATCGGTTGTGTCCTTTCAGGATTTAATAGCATACGTTAATTGTTTCACCGTGGGTGAGGATTGCTTGGGTTCAAGACCTAGATCTGTGCGTGGCTAACCGTTTTGAGCTTGGAAGCTTGAGGTGCTTCATGAGTAATAGTGTTTGTATAGAATCACGAATCGTGGCATGGCCACGTGATGTTATGACCTCTCGAGGAGGATTCAGGTACTCTATTTCTATAATGCGAGACGCGATCTCAGTTCTATGTTATGATGGCACGGAGGAATTGAATTGCAACTCTTTTGCTGGAGACAGTTGTCATGATTTGAGCTGTCATGATTCGAGTGTGTTCAGACGTTTCTATTGGAGCCTATGTTGTGCTCGTCATGGCTTAGGTCGGTGTTGAGGTGTCAAATCACCAGTGCGGTGTGTTATGATCGAAATGAGCGTTGGAGCCAATAGTGAGTGTGAGTATATGTGATTTCAGTTGGTTAGAAAGGTAATACCGAGATTTGGGTCCGAAATCTGTTGTGGTATCAGTTAAAAGTGAAATGGATC
The DNA here is from genome assembly GCA_032618575.1 of Nicotiana noctiflora. Taxonomy (NCBI): domain Eukaryota; kingdom Viridiplantae; phylum Streptophyta; class Magnoliopsida; order Solanales; family Solanaceae; genus Nicotiana; species Nicotiana noctiflora. The sequence continues at coordinate 300,803 of JASVEL010002701.1, read as the reverse complement.
CATGAATGGTTGACCTGAGAGATGGGTTCGATATATCGCGTGTTCGGTTGCCGTGGGCATGATATGAAGGTGTTGGAACAATACTCTATCTAATGAAGAGGGTTTTTTAGTTGGTATTTGGTTATCATGGGAAATTGTGTGATTAGAGACTATTGTCTCGAGTGATTAGGTTGTTTGATACATCATATGATCTCACCCGGAGTGGTGAGTATGGGTTATTGCAGTGGATTCTAGTGTATCCTAAGTATAGGCATGGGATTAACAATTTGTATATGATTTCGAAAAGTGCAATGTGGTTTATGGTTCAGATGGTTTGTGAGATTTCAGCTATATGGTGTTTTCGGACTTATGAGAGATAGGGTGACGTGTGATTGGCCGAATATATGCTTGGTAAGGTCATTCAGCTATTGGGTTGCTTCTAGTACAACTCTGAGTCCGCTCGAGGACGAGCGTTTATTTAAGTTGGGGAGAATGTAACGACCCGGCCCGTCGTTACGGGAATTTACCACCCCGTCATGTTGCAATTACATGTTTTATGCTTTTATATCAGTGTTAGATCCTATCGGGTGAGTTAGAAGTGAATTGAATTGAAAATGAAGCAAATAGCATGTTTGAAGGAAGTTTGAATATGGAAAGTCAACCTAGAGCTGACTATCGAGTTAGAGTGCTCGGAATCAGATTCTGATGATTCAACTAGTTTCGGGAGATCCTTTATGACTTAGGAGAGCAATCGGAATTGAATTTGGAGGCCCGGTGTAGAAATAGGCTTGAATTGGCTAAGGTTCAATTTTGGCGGAAACCGAACGGTAGGTGAGATTTTGATTCGGGAGTCGGAATGGAATTCCGATAGTTCCAGTAGCTCCGTTAGGTGATTTCGGATGTGCCTGCAAAACTTCAGGTCATTCGGACGTCGTTTGGTCGGGTTTTTGATGGAATATGTAATTTGGAAGTTTTGAAGAAACTTAGGCTTGAATCCGTGTGTAATTGGTGATTTTGATGTTTAGGATGGTGTTTTTATGATTGGAACGAGTTCGTATCGTGTTTTGGGGTATGTTGGTGATTTTCGTTGGGGTCCCGGGGGCCTCGGGGTGAATCCGGACCATCATCCGGCCATTTTGAACTTGGCAAAATCTGCTGTAAATTGCAGATCACTGTGCAGAAGGCTAAGCCTTCGCGTTCGCGAGGGCAAGGCCCGCGTTCGCGTAGGCTGGGGCACTTTGGTCATCGCGTTCGTGAGGAGGGCGACCGCGATCGTGTAGAAGGAATCTGGGAAGCATCGCGTTCGCGATGGGTTAGTCGCGATCGCGTAAGAGGAAATAGTGAAACATTGCGTTCGCGTGGATAGAGGTCGCATTCGCGTAGAAGGACCTCCGGATGGCTGAAGAAATGTGCATCGCGAACGCGTGGGGTCATGTATCGTTCGCGAAGGGAAAATGGATCAGTGCATCGCGAACGCGTGATAGGTAACGCGAACGCGAAGAGTAAAATGATGCTGGGCATCGCGAACGCGTGGGAGCTCACGCGAACGCGAAGAGCAAATTTGTCTGGCAGTGAAATTAAAACCAGAAACATTTCACTTACAGGTTCATATACCCAAAACATAATTTTTGAGCCCTTGAGAGAAGAAATCACGGGAAAACGCCGGGAAATCATCGGGTATTCATCGGAGGTAAGTTTCTTGACTCAAAAACATCATTTTATGGTAGAATTAACATCAATCTTCATGAATTTGGGTAGAAATTGTGAAGGATTGTGGCCTAGATATTGAAAACGAAAATTTGGGTTTCGAAAGGCTAATCAAACTCCGATTTTGGTAAATTTTATATGTATGGAATCGTGGCAAGACGAGGATTCTGGAAATATGAGTTTTGAAATTTTTCGAGATGTGGGCCCGGGTTTTGCAAATTTCGTGATTTTTGATATTTTTCGAGTTCTTTCGATTGGGTTATGTTCCATTAGCCTATTTTGATATATTTGTGCCGATTTGTGCTAGTTTTGACGTGCATGGATGCCGGTTCGAGGAGCTAAGGCGTCGCGGGCATGAGCTTTCGTCGGTTCGAGGTGGGTAATACTTGTAAATGATGTCCTGAGGGTTAGTAAACCCCGGACTTGCACATCTTAGTGCCGTGTTGAGGTGACTTGCACGCCGGATAACGGGCGTGGGGTAGAGCACCATTGGGGATTGTGACTTGGTCCGTCCCGCGTAATAAATAATAACACCTAATTGTTGAAGTGAATTGGACTAATTATCATGTTTGGGCTTCGTGCCAATAATTTGAGTCCTTCAGGGATTGGTATCACTGTTTTGATAACACTGTGCATATTTTATTCTAATTTAAGTTTTAAAATGGTATTTTTGCTATTCAGCATTTTTATAAGGTTATGAAAAACTTGAACAAGGTCTTAATAACATTTTTAGCTGTGAGCTAATATGATATTGTTGCCGTAGGGCTTTCTTGATTATTTGTTATACTGAGTGGGGTCGAGGGCCATATGTTAGGGCATGACATTTTATGTGAGCATATGCATGCACATGCATGGATCGGACTGCACGCCGCAATGGTATACAGATCGGGCTGCGCGCCGCAGCAGATGTGATATTAATATTGTGATTGGGCTGTAGGAGCCCCTCCGGAGTCTGAACCCCCACAGTGAGCACGGGTACCCAAATTGGACCGGGCTACACGCCGTAGCGGTCATATGCATTGCATGGCATACATACATTGGTTTGCATGTACTACGTGGCATAACATTCAGCACTCATACATTACTGGCACACATGCATTAGTTGCCTTATTGACCAGATCTCCTGGTGTAAATTGATAAGGAGTGCGGAATTGCACTACTTGAGATTGTATCCAGGTATTGGTATATTATTATGAAAGAAAGTAGTTAAAATTAAGATTTCTAAATAATCTACTCACATATGCTTGAAAGGAATAAAAAGATAGTCCTGTATTGTGTAGCATGAGGTAGTGCCTATCGTGGTTTTCTTCCCTTCAGCATTATTTACTTTTATTACTGCTGAGTTGGAAGTACTCACACCCGACTCCCTGCACCTTGTGTGCAGATCCAGGTACATCACAGTGGAGCTGATTCAATTGCGGCTCGGGAGTGCTTTTGGACAGTCGAGGTAGCTGCCAACGTTCGCAGGACCTGATTCTCCAGTTTGCCTGTATTTTTGTTCTGATTATCCCACACTTGTGCACAGTTATATTCACTATTTACACTTTATATACTCTGTAGAGGCTCATGACTCTTGACCCTTCGGTCTATGGGAGTTGGCACGTGTTGGGACTTGGTTCCCGTTTTTAATATATCTAACACTGTTATGCTTAAATTGGATAAAGTGAGCTTGTGGCTCCGTGGTTATTGTTGATTGGTCGGGCTGGCCTAGCAGTGTGATGGGCGCCATCACGACCGGATTTGGGGTCATGACAATCCCTCAACCGTACGCGGTTATGAATGCTCAACCTTTTGTGCGACCGCAGCAGCATGTCAGTTAGAAACCAAGCTCTATTTCCAAGAAATCAGCCTCCCCACCAGAACCACTATAATCCTCGACCTCCGCAGAATAACTTCCATCCTTGGGAACCACCAAAGAAATCAAACTTTACCCCAATTGGTGAATCTTACTCTAGTCTATTCCCGAAACTTGTCCAAATGGGTCTACTGCAGCCGGTTCCTCAGAATAGACAAAACCCGGCATCGACTTCCTATAAAGCTGGTGTCAGGTGTGCATATCATTCAGAGGCAGAGGGCCACCATACTAATGACTGTTGGACTTTGAAACAAGCGGTGGAGAATTTAATAGAGCAAGGGAAGATTGTGTTGAAGGATGAGGATGTCCCAAATGTGACCAATAATCCGCTGCCCGCTCACAATAACGGGCCGATAATTGGGATGATTTGTGAAGACGAAGAATTCGATCCAGCGCTTAAGGCCATAATTGCTATTGCTGATGTGGAAAGGAAGCCCAAGGCAGCCCCGAAACAGGAGAAAGGGGAAAAGAAAAGTAAAATCACTGAGATAGAACCAGAAAAGGAAATTGATGCACCTAAGCAAGCCTATGCGGTATGTGGGGCAATTAAGACACCACGACTGAATGAGCCAGTATTTCTTGGATGCATACTACAAAAGCTTAAGGACCGTCAAGAGGAAGATAATAAGGATTTCATGACTGAAGAGAGTGAAGGAAAACATGAGGCAAAGCTCTGCGATACCCACATGGTCGAGCCAGGGAAAGGGACTATCACCGTTGAGATGGGACCAGACACTAAACTCCCAAACTGAAAGGCTAGGCCATTCCCGATCAGGCGGAAGCCCAGTAAATTTGTCCTGCCGCATTTTTCTGCATCCAAAGTTATTTCAGGGTGTAAATTGGATTTTTCTTTTAGTTTTTTGTCTTTAAATTCCCGAATGAGAAACCTGTTTATCCTTCGATTCCAAGGAATGAAATTAATATTTCATCGTCCGTTTCCTTTTTCTTTTGTTATTTTTTATTCTTTCAGATTTGTTTTAGTTTTCTTTTTCTCTTCTTTTTAGTTCAAATCATGCAGCTTTAAATAACATGACATGCTTGCGGACCTCATGCCTAGATCCCAAAATGCTGTCAGACTCCAGAATAATGAATCGAGAGTTAAAATGCACAAAATTTTATTTTGAGGAAATGAAACAATGAATTGGAATAACTGAAGGAAACTTGGTTCGCATACAAAAAGGGTGTGTTGTACCCATGGAATACCCGAGTATTTATCCCAGCAAAGAAAGGCCCATGCTTGCAACAAGAAAGTGCGGCCCAGAAATCTTGAAATAGAACAACCGACGTTAAGGCGCATTCCTCCTCATTACCAAGAGACAAAAGGAAAATTGGCTTCTAATTGGAAAGATCCATACATCATATGGAAAATATCACTGAGAGGGACGTTGTATCTAGGAGACATTGAAGGAAATGATCTTGAAACGGCAGTCAATACAGATGCAGTATAAAGGTACTATGTCGGGACCTCCTGCGACGTTGGCTTTTGTATAATTGAGATGACGAAGGCTTTCTTTCTTGCTACCCCAAACACTATGAATCCTTTGCAAAACCCTTTGAGCCGGTTATGTTTCTTTTTTTGTTCACCCTCTTTGGAACCCGAAATAAATAAAAAATTTAAAAAAAAAAATAAAAAAAAAAAAATATATATATATATATATATATATATATATATGAAAGAAAAATAAAATAAAATAAAATAAAAAGACAAAGAAACAAAAATTATCACCACCTGAACTACGTTCTGACTTGATTCCGAAAGGATACGTACGCAACCTCTCCCTGAGGTTCAGTCACACCAAAACAAAAATCCCAATTTCCCCAAAAATTGAAACCGGGGCAGATGATATGACGGTTCAGTTTAGATCCGTCAAGATGGTTCCAGAGTTGTAATTCCATTCAATTTCCTTTTTACCCAAAAACCTTATTCAAGTCCTTCAGATCAATTGGCAAAAGCAAGGAAGTGAAAAATGTCATTGACGGAAATCTGACACAACCTGAATTGAGAGAAACAAAATGAGAGAGTCTTATCGGTGAAAACCTTCGGGCACCATAAGGCGTGGCAGTTGGAGAAGCTAAAAATGAGAGAGTCTGATTAGTGAAAACTTGCGAAGAGCACTATCGGGCGATAGTGAGAAGAGAAATGAGAGAGGTCGATTGGCAAAAACCCGAAAAAGGCGTCGCCGACCAAAAAGAAGACATCCCTTCACTAAAAGAATTTTGGCAAGGTTCCCTGGTTTTGAAATTGCGAATCAATGGGTTCATAAGAAGTTGGAAAGTTTATGTGGGTTAGGCGTCCAGTCCAAGAAGCATGTCATGTTTATTTGAAGTCAGCATGCATCCCAGATAAGTCCTTCTTTTCCCCGAAAGGGACGCTTCTCTTTAAACTCATTTTCTTGCTTTTTCTCCCTTTCGGTTTAATTTTAATTCTAAAACTATTACAAAGAAAGGCGGCAGGACCGGTTTTACAGGACTCCGTGTGGTAAAAAAAAAAGTTGAAGAAAGATACCCAGCCTCAGTGGTGTATTGATCCAATCCCGACTGATCATGATAGTCGATCAGTTGCAAAGGAAAGGACATTAGGAAGGAAAAGGAAATCAAAGGCTAAGGTTTTAAAAAATGGAACGACACAGAAAGACAGAGCCCACACAGGCGAGTCCTCAAAGAATCTCGAGTTTGAATCCGGACAGTTTGAAAGGAAGTCACCCCAAAGCCAATTGGTAGCAAAGTTCTCAATGGAAATGAAACAAAGATCAAGCAATGAAGATAATCAAGGCCACAAAGTCAACTACTTTTTCAACTAATAAAATGTTCTTTGTTGAAAGCAGGTCTATTTAATTGTGCAAGAAGAAGGTACAGCCAAAGAAGTGAAATGCGCAAGCATTTACATGGCTCTGGAACAAGGAAAACGCATAAAAAGAGAAGTTTCTTTTCAAAAGCTTTATCTTATGCATTTGTTGATGGTTAAAAAGAAAATACCTAAAAAAAGGCCCAAAAGGAAGAATAAAAGAAAAGAAAAATGAAAACTCCAAAAAGAGAATCAAATCATGTCAGTCCAATATCTATTTGGACCCCGGTCAGAAAAACCGAGGGTCTTTCCGGCCAAAAAGCCGCGAAACATTATTTTGAATTCCGGCCAGAAAGCCGTGAAGCTCTTCTTCCCGGTCAGAAAACCGAGGATCTCACAGTCAGAAAACTGCGGAGCCATTTATTTTAACCCCGGCCAAAAAACCGAGGGTCTTGCGGTCAAAAAACCGTTAGACATTGTTTGAATTCCGGCCAGAAAGTTGTGAAACTTTCTTTCAAAATCCCCGGTCAGAAAACCGAGGATCTCCCAGTCAAAAAACTGCAGAGCCATTTATTTTAACAGCGGCCAAAAAACCGAGGGTCTTGCGGCCAAAAAAAAGTTAGACATTGTTTGAATTCCGGCCAGAAAGCCGTGAATCTCTTCTTCCCAGTTAGAAAACCGAGGATCTCCCAGTCAGAAAACTACGGAGCCATTTATTTTAACCCCGGCCAAAAAACCGTTAGACATTATTTGAATTCCGACCAGAAAGCCGTGAAACTCTTCTTCCCGGTCAGAAAACCGAGGATCTCCCACTCAGAAAACTGCGGAGCCATTTATTTTAACCCCGACCAAAAAACTGAGGGTCTTGCGGCCAAAAATCGTTAAATATGGTTTGAATTCCGGACAGAAAGCCGTGAAACCCTTCTTCCCGGTCAGAAATACGAGGATCTCCCAGTCAGGAAACTGCGGAGCCATTTACTTTAACCCCGGCCAAAAAATTGAGGGTCTTGCGGCCAAAAAACAGTTAGACATTGTTTGAATTCCGGCCAGAAAGCCATGAAACTCTTCTTCCTGGTCAGAAAACCGAGGATCTCCCAGTCAGAAAATTACGGAGCCATTTATTTTAACCCCATCCAAAAAATCGAGGGTCTTGCGGCCAAAAAACCGTTAGACTTTGTTTGAATTCCGGCCAGAAAGCCGTGAAACTCTTCTTCCCGGTCAGAAAACCAAGGATCTCCCAGTCAGAAAATTGCAGAGCCATTTATTTTAACCCCGGCCAAAAAACCGAGGGTCTTGCGGCCAAAAAACCGTTAAACATTGTTTGAATTCCGGCCAAAAAGCCATGAAACTCTTCTTCCCGGTCAGAAAACCGAGGATCTCCCAGTCAGAAAATTGCGGAGCCATTTATTTTAACCCCGGCCAAAAAACCAAGGGTCTTGCTGCCAAAAATCCGTTAGACATTGTTTGTATTCCGGCCAGAAAGCCGTGAAACTCTTCTTCCCGGTCAGAAAACCGAGGATCTCCCAGTCAGGAAATTACGGAGCCATTTATTTTAACCCGGGCCAAAAAACCGAGGGTCTTGCGGCAAAAAAAACCTTTAGACATTGTTTGAATTCTGGCCAAAAAGACGTGAAACTCTTCTTCCCGGTCAGAAAACCGATGATCTCCCAGTCAGAAAACTACGGAGCCATTTATATTAACCCTGGCCAAAAACTGAGGGTCTTGCGGCCAAAAAACCGTGAGACATTATTTTTGAATTCCGGCCAGAAAGCCGTGAAACTCTTCTTACCGGTCAGAAAACCGAGGATCTCCCAGTCAGAAAACTGTGGAGCCATTTATGTTAACCCCGGCCAAAAAAAATCGAGGGTCTTGCGGCCAAACACCGTGAGACATTGTTTTGAATTTCGGCCAGAAAGCCGTGAAACTCTTCTTCGAAATCCCTGTCAGGAAACCGAGGATCTCCCGGTCAGAAAGCTGCGGAGCTATCTCTTTAAACCCCGACCAGAAAACCGAGGGTCTCCCAGCGAGAAAACCGTGGAACGTTTACTTGTGAAACTGTGATTTTCTTAACCAATACCAAAGAGTCTTTTTTAATCACTTTTTGTGTCACAACTAACTCACGAAATTTTGCTAGCAAAACTAGGGCAGAAAAATTTTGTTCGTTTGTTTGTTTTGTTGTCTAAATAGGTTTGACCTCGGGATGCAAGGATCGAGATGACCTACGAGTGGAACCTCAATCTGGAATGAAGAAAAGAAGAAAAAGAACCGAAAGGAAACGAGTTCAAATGTTGGAGTAAACAGAAGCGCGGATTGCTCCGAATCTGATTGAAGTCACGAGTTTCGCCAATTCCGTTTCACTTAATGTTACAGAAATAAACAAGCACGTACTGCTTGTTAAGCATCAAGATTCAGATCGAGGTCTATAGCAAAATCAGCTAAGATTCAAGATCAAGTTTTCAAGAGTACCATAGATAGGAATCTTGTAATTCATAGTTTGATAGCATAGCTAGTTCGGCTTTAATTTCTCTTTTGGTGTAATAAGGAGGTCAGTAAGCAGTGAGCAGCAACAGCAGCAACGATAGCAACAGTAACTGCAAAGTGTCAGTTCACGGTAGTCCCAGCTACCAAAACTTCCCGAACTACATTGACCTGATTCCTGTTTAGCCCAGGATATGTAGGAAGCCCCCGAAGCAAAGGCTCGGTCAAGATCTTTTAATAATGCTTCACACGGAGTGCTCAAAACGGGAAAAAATTGCTCGTATTTGCTCGTAATCTTTGCACGAAAACTCTTCGAGTTTACACGCAAAGAGGGGCAGCTGTGAGCATGTGATTTTTCCCCTATAAGAGAATCACTCCCAAATTCAAAACAAAATAGTTTTTGCGTTGCGTGGGATTTTCCGTAAATTTTGTGCCATGTCTTAATTACTTATTTGCATCCTTTGTCTATGTGTGTCATTGTTGAATTAATTAAAAACACAAAAATATTAGGACTCAATTTTACAATTAGGAATTAATTAGTTTAGATCTTTTTTGTTTTAATTATTTAGAATTTTAAATGAAGAAAACAAAAGAAAATGAAGCAAAACCGGATTTGGGCTATTTAAGGCCAACCAAACACCAAACCCGCCCAACACCCTTGAACTGACCCAAGCCCATAACCAAATGAACCCCCCCCCCCCCATTTCAATTTACTCATTCAATTCTTGAACACCCAAAGAGAACAAAAACAAAACCCTAGCCCCTTCTCTCTTTTCTCCATCAGCCGGCAGTACCCAACCGACCACCATCACCCTAACATCCAGCCATGGACGACCACCGCCTCCACCGTTCGTCAACCAGTTGCACCCTAAGTTTCTGTCGCCAGCCACACACACACACGGTGACCACCGCTGTTGCTCATGACAAACGAACTAACACTGCCTCAGGCCAGCACCCTCACGACCAACAGACTCCAGGCACCGGCCAACACCCATTTGACCTTCCCCATTCCCAAATCGCCATAGTTTCTGTCCGAATCTCGCTATGACCATTCGAATCCCCAAAGCCATGAAGCTGTTCGAGTTTTTTTTTTTGAATTAAAGAAGAAATCAGTGTTGAGATTCTTTATTGACTTTAATGGGGCGTTTCCAATCGAGAACTCTCGATTAAAGTCTATTTTTGATATCAAAGTTCCCAAATCCAAATTGGTCCCAGCCCTTTCAATTTTCTGATTTTTCTCCGTTAAAGTATTGTTTCCTCCTTTCTGCTATATTATCCGTTAATTTTTGTTGGTAATTTAGCTTCTATTAATTTTCTTTTATTTTTTGTCGAATCTTCATCTCTTTAAAACTTTTTATTTTGTCAAAGTGTTGTTTCTGTTTGTTCGCTTAAATATTGTAGAATGCATATTCGCTTCGATTAGCGTCGTCGAGTAATTAGTTTTGTATTTTCTGCCTTTGGCCGAGATTATTTGAATCACTGTTTCGGTTGATTATTTGGCTATCGATTATACATGTCGTAATCGTTTAATCGAATGTCGTCAATTATTTGGTTTCATATTCCCTTTTTGATTTCATCTAGCCAAATGAATCACGGATTAGATTGAGCTTTGAATTCCTTGTTGATTTGAGCTTTGACTAAGATTCTCTTTGATCTATTTGTAATTCCCTTCTGAATTAAGCTTTGAATTCTATTGATTTTTAAGCTTAGGAAATGTTGGATTGGATATAGCTGCAATTCTGATAAGGTTTTAGAAAATTAACATCTAGAATTCAAAAGAAAAGGTGTAGTGCACATGTTTTGTTCAGTGGAACCTGCTGGACAACAGGTATCCCACATACTTTCTGCACTTAGGAATTTTTAAATCAATAAAGCCATGCTTAGACAACTGAAAAGTGGAAAAAGGGGAATAACATGGGCTGGACAGATCTGAAACAATTAAAAATAGTTTGTTGTTTTGAGTCTTTAAGGCTATAAAATGGGACTGAAAATAGATTAAAAGGACAGACATGGACAACCTTGAAAAAATATACATTCACAACCTTGAAAAATAGATTTTTGGATAGACAATAGAACTCTCTAAGATACAGAAACAAAACAGATTTCAAGAGATAAAATAGATTGTTGTTTGGTCTTCCTTAAAATTACTGCCTTGGCTTAAACCATTCTTGAAGTATTGGATATATCATTCTTATATTCAAATATCCAAGTTGTTTGAAAGTTTCTTAAGGTTTTGTTTTGGGTTTGGTGCTGTTTTGGTCTTCTAGAAGCTGTTGGTTTCTATTTTTGAATCCTCCTCTATTTCGAGCCTATTCCTGGAGTTCTAAACATTTGCTGGCCGTTGTCTTTTGCTTGTTGTTTTGATCGGAATTGCTACTAATCACTTCATTCATTTCAGTTATTGAAATCCAGGTATTTTCCTAGCTCCAGTTGTTGTTGAAGGTTTGAACCATTCGAGGTGTACTAGTTAACCGAAGAAGGAAAATTGGATTTGTGTTATTCTGATTCCCTTCATTTTTTGTTTAGTGTCCTGTTATTTTGAATGCTATTATATTATGATATTAGTAGACAACAAGACGAATAAGACACTCTACTAATTGTAGCTGTTGTGGTGTAAAGGGACTGTTAGCGTTAAATATCAGCTTGTTAGTTTGATAGTATGGAATTGAATGTGTGGGCCTACTATTTTATGTGATGTGTATAAGGAATCTAGTTAGCCATGAGGCGAATGTCCAGTAGTTAGTTTTCTATTCAATCAATACTAGAACCGTCTGAAATGTTAAATGAATGGATTAGCAAATATGAAGGTCATAAATAGGAAATGTAAATTATTAGTTATGCATTTCCGGGTAGTTTGAGGTTCCCTCGTTGGTCCTTGTACGTTTGTGGATCTGTTTAAGAGCCCATCAATGTTCAACTTTGATAATAATTTTTGAATGCAACAGTTCTCTTATTTGAGGGTCGTTTCTTCTTTGTAAACTGTTTTTGAATATTTTAATGTTTAAGAGAGCATTAATGGCGTGAATCATAAATGGGAAGATTCAAAAATGAGAAAACTAAAATTACTAGCTGAAGTTCATGTTATTACTTGGTTGTGGCGTCCATTAATATCGTACATAAGGAGCTGAACTATACAAATGAATGCCTTTTTCCATTAAAGGTACACATTCTAAAAATCGTGTGTTGATGTAAGATCGAATTGGAAGTTGAAGTTCTGAAATGAAATAAAAAAGCAAGTTGCTGATTAATATTTGTTGTTATTTTTCGTTTCATTAGTTTGGTCAAATTGTAGTTAGTTCTATATTTTAAAGAATAAATTTGTCATTCAATCGGCTTGTGAGGGAACACCTTTTGTACTAATATAGAATAGCCTTTTAAGCATGTAATTAATTACGACTTTTTTCTTTTCTTTTAAAGACAAACTAAATAGAAAAAAAATGTAGTCACTTTAGGATTATCCTTTTAAATAAAAAATGTTACGAGCCTCGCTAAATAGAAAAAAAATGAAATTGCGGGGCCCCTCAATAACAATGTTCACTTCTTCTTAAAAAAATAACCAAATGCACTAAATGATGTAAAATTGCATTATAGTATTGACGATGTTCTAAAATCAGATATTTAGCCATTACAATAATTTAAGCGACCGTGCTAGAACCACGGGATCCGGGGGTGCCTAACACCTTCCCTCGGGTCAACAGAATTCCTTACTTAGAATTTCTGGTTCGCGGACTTCATTTGGAAAGTCGAAAATTTCCTCGATTCGGGATTTAAATAAATCGGTGACTTGGGACACCTTAATTTATTCCAAGTGGCGACTCTGAAATAAATAGAATAATCCCGTTTCGAATATTGTCACTTAAATTGGAAAAATTCCCTTACGCATCTACCCTCAGGGGTAGGGGACGCGCCAAAATGAGGTGTGACACATATTCATACGTGTCTTTTTATTTTGCTCATCATTTTGGTACGACCCGTGGTTGTCTTGCCTTGCCTATACACGTACCCACCCCTATGGGTGATACAATTGTTGTAGATGATGTCTATCGATCCTTTCTTGTTTCTATTGGTGGTCTGGAGACCCGAGCAGATTTTTTATTACTGGGTAAAGTAGACTTCAATGTAATTTTGGGCATGGATTGTCTATCCCCGCACCATGCTATTTTGGACTGTTAATGCAATATAGTAACATTGGCTATTCCTGGTATTCCACAGATTGAGTGGCAGGGTTCGACTGATTATGTCCCTAGCTGGGTGATTTCATTCTTAAAGGCTCAGAGGATGGTTAAAAGAAGGGTGTTTATCATATTTATCTTTTGTGAGGGATGTTGGAGCTGAGACTCCTAGTATTGATTTTGTTCCTGTTGTGATGGACTTAATAGATGCGTTTCCATCAGACCTTCCGGGTATGCCGCTGGATAGGGATATCGATTTTGGTATTGATTTTGTGCTGGGCACTCGGCTCGTCTCTATTCCCCCTTATCGTATGGCACCAACTAAGTTGAAGGAATTGAAAGAACAACTTTAGGAGCTCTTAGAAAATGGATTCATTCGCCCTAGTGTGTCATCGTGGGGTACACCAGTATTGTTTCTTAAGAAGAAAGATGGCTCAGTGAGGATGTGTATTAGTTATAGACAACTGAACAACATAACATGGAAGAACAAGTATCCTCTACCGCGCATTGATGATTTATTTGACCAGCTCCAGTGAGCGAGGGTATACTCAAAGATTGATCTTCATTCAGGCTATCACCAGCTGAAGATTAGAGATTCTTATATTATGAAGACAGCCTTCAAGACGAGATATGGGCACTATGAGTTTCTTGTGATGTCTTTTGGGCTGACCAATGCCCCAGCTGCGTTCATGCACTTTATGAACAGTGTGTTGCGGTCATATCGGGATTTCTTTGTGATTTTGTTTATTGATGACATCCTGGTGTACTCTCAGCATTTGAGAGTTGTATTGCAGAGGTTGAGTGAGGAGAAGTTGTATGCAAAGTTCTCCAAGTGAAAATTTTGGCTTGAGTCTGTAGCTTTTCTGGGTCATGTGGTGTCTTGTGATGGTATTCATGTTGACCCGAAGAAGATAGTAGTGGTGCAGAGTTGGCCTAGACCGTCCTCAGCAACGGAGATCCAAATTCTTGGTTTGGCGAGGTATTATCATCGGTTTCTTTAGAGATTTTCACCCATTGCTTCATCGATGACTAGGTTGACACACAAGGGTGCACCATTCATGTGATCGGATAAGTGCAAGGAGAGCTTTCAGAAGCTCAAGACAACTTTGACCACAACTCTAGTGTTAGTATTGCCATCAGCTTCAGGTTCTTATACCATATATTATGATGCATCGAGAGTAGGGATAAGTTGTGTACTGATGCAGGAGGGTGGAGTTATTGCTTATGCTTCTCATCAATTGAAGCCTCATGAGAAGAACTACCATGTTCATGATTTAGAGTTAGCAGCCATAGTTCATGCCTTGAAGATTTGGAGGCACTATTTGTACGGCGTGTCTTGTGAGGTGTTTACTGTTCATCACAATCTCCAACACTTGTTTAAACAGAAGGATCTCAATTTGAGACAGCGGAGGTTGCTTGAGTTGCTCAAGGATTATGACATCACCATTTTATATCATCTAGGGAAGGCCAATGTAGTAGCCGATGCTTTGAGCCGAAAGGCGGTTAGTATGGGCAGCTTGGTATATATTCCAATTGGGAAGAGACCTTTTGCATATGATGTTCAGGCGTTGGCAAATCGGCTAGTGAGGCTGGATATTTCAGAGCCCAGCAGGGTGTTGGCTTGCGTTGTTTCTTGGTCTTCCTTATATGATTGCATTCGTGAGCGCCAGTATAATGATCCACTCTTGCTTGTCCTTTAGGACAAAGTTCAGCATGATGATGCTAGAGATGTTACTATTAATAGTGATGGTGTGTTGAGGATGCAGGGATGGATTTGCGTGCCCAATGTAGATGGCCTTCATGAGTTGATATTGTAGGAGGCCCATAGCTCGCGGTATTCTGTCCATCCAGGTGCTGCGAAGATGTATCAGGATTTGAGATAACATTACTAGTGGAGAAGGATGAAGAAGGATATTGTGAGTCATGTAGCTCGGTGCCTTAACTGTCAACAGGTAAAAAATGAGCATCACAGGCCCGGAGGCGTATTTCAGCATATTGATATTCCTGAGTAGAAGTGGGAGAGGATTACTATGGACTTTGTTAGTGGTCTCCCTCGGACAACATGGAAGTTTTAGTCAGTTTGGGTGATTGTAGATAGGCTGACCAAGTGTGCTCACTTTATTCCTGTGTGTACTACATATTTCTCGAGCGGTTAAGCAAAGATATTCATCCATGAGATTGTGAGATTGCATGGGGTTCCAGTTTCTATTATATCAAATAGAGGTACTCAATTTACTTCACAGTTCTGGAGGACATTTCGGTGCGATTTGGGTTCACAGGTTGAGTTGAGTACTGCACTTCATCCCCAAATGGACGGACACTCCGAGAGTACCATTCAGATCTTAGAGGACATGTTGCGTGCCTGTGTTATTGATTTCGGTGGTTCTTGGGCTGATTACTTGCCTCTCGCAGAGTTTGCTTATAACAACAGCTACCAATCCAGTATTTAGATGGCGTCGTATGAGGCATTGTATGGGAGATGGTGTAGATCTCCAATTGGTTGGTTTGAGACCGGTGAGGCTAGGTTGTTAGGGACAGAGTTGGTCCAGGATGCATTGGACAAGGTGAAGGAGATTCAAGAGAGACTTCGCACAGCCCAGTCATGCCAGAAGAGTTATGCGGACCGAAATATTCGGGATGTGTCTTATTCAGTGGGTGGGAAGGTCTTTCTGAAGGTTTCACCTATGAAAGGCGTCATGAGATTTGGGATGAAAGGAATGCTCAATCTGAGATTCATTGGCCCTTTTGAGATTCTCAGGGGGATTGGAGAGGTGGCCTATATGCTTACTTTGCCACCCTGTCTATCGGGAGATCATCCGATGTTCCAAGTGTCTATGCTCCGGAAGTATTTTGGGGACCCATCGCATGTGTTGGATTCTAGTACAGTTCAACTAGATGATGACTTGATGATGTAGAGCCTATAGATATATTGGGTCGTCAGGTGCGGAGATTATGGTCTAAGGATATTACATTAGTGAAGGTACAATGGAGAGGTCGGCCCACGGAGGAAGCTACTTGCGAGGCCGAGAGGAGATGCAGAGCAGATATCCACACTTGTTTGAGACTCCATGTATGTTTCTTGACCCGCTCGAAGACGAGCGTTTGTTTAAGATAGGGAGAATGAGACGACCCGACCCGTTGTCATGAGAGTTACCGCCTCGTTTCCCCTATATTGTGTTGTTTCATGTTTTATATCAGTATTAGATACTATCAGGTGAATTTGGATTGATTCTGGTTGAAAATAAGGCCTATAGTCTCTTAGAATGGAGTTTATTTTAGAAAAGTCGACCTGAAGTTGACCATCTTATTAGAGGGCTCGGATGTGGATTCCAGTGGTTCGGTTAGCTTTGGGAGGTGATTTGTGACGTAGGGGAGCGATCGTAATTGAATTTGGAGGTTCGGTGTAAAAATAGGCTTGAATTGGCGAAGTTGAAATTTTGGTAGAACCAGTGTAGAAATAGTATTTATTAAAGTAATTGAACCATTTGTGATTAGATTCAATCAAGTTCAAGGCTGAAATTCGAGGTAAAGCTATAATTGAAGGATAATTGGACTTCAAGGCTTAGAGGTAAGTGTTTGATCTATCCTAGCTTGAGGGAATAGGATTAATATGCTAATTGCTATGTGATCGAGTGTGGTGTATGGGTTGTGGTGACGAGCATCCATACACTGCGTCTAGCATGACTGTGGGTCATTTGTTGACATATATTGTGGGATGTTTTTAAGATATAATCTTGAACCCTTGCCGGGTTGTGAAGTTGATCATTGTTTTCCCTTGCCGGGACTTTACTGTGATGATTATTGTATCCCTTGCCGGGACGATTCATGTTAATTGTTTTCATTCTTTTGCCCTTTACTGTGATTGTTATTTAGGTGAGGAAGAGTGATAATGCACTAAGGGTGATATCGTGCCTTGTTTATTGATTATGCACGAAGGGTAATGTCGTGCCTTGTTTATTGATTATGCACGAAGGATCATGTTGTGCCTTATTTTATTGATTATGCACGAAGGATCATGCCGTGCCTTCTGATATTGATTATGCATGAAGGAACATTCTGTGCCGTTGTTATTTGAACCATGCATGAAGGGTGATGCCGTGCAACTATTGGAAATTTTCTTGTTTGATGACAGTTGTTTTATTATACTCTGATTTCTTTACTGATTTAATATATGTTGCTGATTGTGTTTCCCCCAGTATGATACTTCTTTGTTAATTTTGTTACTTGATAATCCTGTTATTTTGTGATATGTACAAATATAGAACTGCACAGGTTTATGTGAGTGTCTGGTCCTAGTCTTGTCACTACTTCGCTGGGATAGGGCACTTACCAGCACATGGGGTCGGATTGTGCTGATACTGCACTTCTGTGCATTTTTGCACAAGTCCAAGTTTCAAGGAGGAGCAGCATAAGTAGTAGAGTACTTGTGGGATTTCCGAGCATTTCGAGACCGAGGTAGCTTGTAGGCGTCCGCAGGCCTGGCGTCTCTTCTATTTATTTATGTTTATTGCTGTGGTCTCATTGTTCCGTGACAGATAGATGTTTATTATTTTCTCTCAGAGCATTATGTGTAGTATTCTTTAGTAGTTCGTGGGTTGGTGACTCCACATCTTGGGTAGAGGATTTTATCAGTGTTTTACCTTATAATCGTTCATCTCTATTTAGAAAGACTTCCACATTTATCAAATTGAGTAATTATTTCTTGTTATTAAGTATGACTATAAAAATGATGATATGAACAGGATAATGTTGAATGAATTGGCTTGACTAGCTACCACGAGTAGGCGCCATCACGATCCCGATGACGGGGAAAATTCGGGTCGTGACAAGTTGGTATCAGAGCTCTAGGTTACATACGTCTCACCACTCACAAACAAGCTTAGTAGAGTTTGAGGGGTAGGTACGGAGACGTCTGTACTTGTCCTCCAGAGTCTATTGAGTTAGGAATGAGTCTCTCATTTGTTCCTTCTTGTAGTGCGATTTGTTCCTCAAATACTAATTGAATTTCTACTCTGTCCTTTCGCAGATGATGAGGACACGCGCTTCTTCGTCCGCTGATCAGCAGTCTGAGCCCCAGGCAGCTCCCATGAGGGGTAGGGGCCGAGGCCGTATCGAAGGCCATGGTAGGGGCAGAACTCAGCCCCAAGCGGCGATTCTAGAGGTGGAGCCTCATGTCGTGATTGGTGAGGAGATTCTAGTCCCAGCAGCTCCAGTGGGCCCAGCTCAGGTCCCAGGGGAGGTCTTATTTACCCCGGATCTTCAGGAGGCTCTGGTCAGAATAGTGGGTTTTATGGAAAGTGTTGCCAGAGCAGGCTTATTACCAGCTGCACCAGTAGCTTCTCAGTTTGGAGGAGGGGTCCAAGCTCCTGTTGCACGTACTCCAGAGCCAGTAGCTCCCCAGCCTCAGGCACCAGTGGTTCAGCCAGCTGCGGCCACTCAGTCAGGCACCACAGCTCAGGCCAGAGATGGAGCGCCCATGACTTCTGATTCTCTATGGAGACTTGATCGATTCTCCAAGCTATTTACCAATACTTTCAACGGTGCCACATTAGAGGATCCCAAAGACTTCTTATTCAGTTGCCATGAGATTCTCAAGACTATGGGAATAGTGGAATCCAATGGAGTTGACTTCTGCACATTCAAGCTTTCATGATCCGCCAAGACTTGGTAGAGATATTACTGTTTGACTCGACCAGCATAGTCCTCGGCTTTAATATGGGACCAGTTTGCAGAGTTATTTCAGGAGAAGTTTCTCCCTATTACTCAGTGGGAGGCACTTCGGAGGCAGTTTGAGCGCCTCCAGCAGGGTACTATGACTGTTACCCAGTATGAGACGAGGTTCGTTGATCTGGCACGTCATGCAGTTGTGATACTCCCCACAGATTGGGAGAGGGTCCGTAGGTTCATATATAGGCTAAATCAGCCGATTCGACTCCATATGGCTATGGAAGTTGGGAGTGATATATCTTTTCAGGAGGCAGCTAATGCAGCTAATAGAGTTGAGATGGCTCTTGCTCGGGGAGGTGGTTATCCTTCAGACAAGAGGCCTCGTCATTTCGGTAGATTTAGTGGTTCTTCTTCTGGAGGCAGGGAATCTTTTGATAGGGGCCAGTCTTCCAGGCCTTTTCAGTCAGCCCTCCAGGCTTCGCAGGGTGGTCCAGGTGATCGTGGGGTTGGTGAGCAGTATTCAAATATGCCTCCCATCAGTGCTCATCCTCTTCAGAGTGTTCGTGGGGGCCATTCAGGTCGTCAGGGCCAGCAACCCCATCAGCCTAAATGATGTTACGGTTGTGGTGACCTAGGTTATCTTGTCAGGTTTTTCTCTCGAGCAATGGGCAACACTCAGCAGCGGGATCCTCGTCCTATGATTCAGGCCCCAGCTAACCCACAGCCTACCTAGCTAGATAGAGGCGGGGATAGAGATCGTAGAGGTGGAGGTCAAGACTGTAGGAGTGGAGACCGTCCCGCCAGAGGTAGAGGTCAGCCAGTGGATAACCGTACCAGGATGTAGCTTAGAGGGGAGGTGTTAATCCCTAATTTTTATACTTTACCAGCTAGGCTAGAGGCAGAGGCATCAGATGCTGTGATTATCGGTACCATTCATATTTGTGACAGAGGTGCTTCAGTATTATTTGACCCTGGGTCTACATATTCATATGTGTATTCCTACTTTGCACCGTATCTGGCCGTGCCTAGCTATGTCCTAGATATTTGGGTTTATGTGTCTACACCAGTGGGTGACTCTATAGTAGTCGACCGGGTGCATCGTTCGTGCGTAGTTATATTAGGGGGTCTTGAGACCCGTATTGATTTATTGCTATTAGACATGGTGGATTTCTATGTTCTATTGGGGATGGACTGGTTGTCCCCGTCTCATGCTATCTTAGATTGTAATGCCAAGACAGTGACCTTGGCCTTGCCAGAATCACCCCGACTAGAGTGGAGAGGGACCTCAAGCCACTCCATTCGCACTGTTATTTCCTATGTTAAGGCTCAACGTATAGTCGAGAAGGGGTGTCTATCTTACTTGGCATATGTTCGTGATTCTAGCACGAAAATTCCTTCTATTGATTTAGTTCCTATTGTACGGGAGTTTCCCGAGGTTTTCCTTTTGGACCTGCCGGGCATGCCACCCGACAGGGATATTGATTTCTGTATTGATCTGGCACCGTGTACTCATCCCATCTCTATTCCACCCTATCGTATGGCCCCATTAAAGTTAAAGGAGCTAAAAGATCAGTTGCAAGACCTTCTAGAAAAGGCCTTTATCAGGCCCAGTATTTCTCCCTGGGGTGCACCTGTGTTATTTGTGAATAAGAAGGATGGCTCAATGCGGATGTGTATTGATTATCGGCAATTAAACAAGGTGACAATAAAGAATAAGTATCCACTGCCGAGGATTGATGATTTATTTGACCAGCTCCAAGGAGCGAGGGTGTTCTCAAAAATATACTTGAGGGCGGGCTACCATCAGCTGAAGATCAGGGCGGCTGACATTCCTAAGATAGCCTTTCGCACTAGATACGGGTACTATGAATTCTTGGTCATGTCTTTCGGGTTGACCAATGCTCCAGCAGCATTCATGGAGTTGATGAACCGGGTGTTTAGGCATTATCTAGATCTGTTCGTGATAGTCTTTATAGATGATATCCTGGTATATTCCCGCAGCCAGGAAGAGCACGAGCAGCACCTCAGAGTGGTTCTTCAGACTTTGAAGCATAATTAGCTATATGCTAAATTTTCAAAATGAGAGTTCTGGTTAAGTTCGGTGGCATTTCTGGGTCATATCGTATCAGTGGAGTGTATTCAGGTGGATCCAAAGAAGATTGAGGCAGTCCAAAATTGGCCTCGACCAGCTTCAGTTACCGAGATCTGGAGTTTCTTAGGGTTAGCAGGTTACTACCGTCAATTTGTAGAGGGGTTCTCTTCTATTGCAGACCCGATGACCAGGTTGACCCAGAATGGTGCCCAGATCAAGTAGTCAGATGAGTGTGAGGCAAGCTTTTATAAGCTCAAGACAGCTTTGACTACAGCACCAGTGCTGATATTACCTACGGGTGCAGGGCCGTGCACACTTTACTGTGATGCATCCTGTACGGGGCTTGGAGTGGTACTGATGCAGGATGGTAAGGTTATTGCTTACGCTTCAAGATAGTTGGAAATCCATGAGAAGAATTATCCGGTTCATGATCTTGAGCTGGCAGCAGTGGTTCATGCCTTAAAAATCTGGAGGCATTATCTATATGGTGTGGCGTGCGAGGTGTACACGGATCATAAAAGCCTACAGTACTTATTCAAGCAAAGGGAGTTGAATTTTCGACAGAGAAGATGGTTAGAGTTGCTGAAGGACTACGATGTAACTATCCTATATCACCCAGGTAAGGCCAATATGGTGGCCGATGCATTGAGTAGAAAGTATGCCAGCATGGGTAGTCTCGCTTATATTTCGGTCAGTCAGAGACCACTTGCTCTAAATGTCCAGGCCTTAGCCAACCAGTTCATGAGACTAGACATTTCTGAGCCTAGCAGGGTGTTAGCCTGCACAGTCGCTCGTTCTTCTCTATTACAACGTATCCGTGAGAGGCAATTTTATGATCCTCATTTGCGTGACTTGAGGGATACTGTACAGCGGGGAGGTGCTACGAAGGTAACTCTAGATGATGACGGAGTATTGAGATTGCAGGGGCGAGTTTGTGTGCTCAATGTGGAGGGGATTCGAGAGTTGATCTTAGCGGAGGCCCACAGTTCGCGGTATTCTATTCACCCGGGCACCGCGAAGATGTATCAGGACTTACGGCAGCATTATTGGTGGCGTAGGATGAAGAAGAACATTGTTACGTATGTCGCACTGTGTCTAAACTGTCAGCAGCTGAAATATGAGCACTAGAGGTCTGGTGGTGTATTCCGGAGAATTGAAATTCCCGAGTGGAAATGGGAGCGGATTACAATGGACTTCGTTACTGGACTTCCATTGATTCGGAGGAAATTTGATGCTATTTGGGTCATTGTTGATAGGCTGGCCAAGTCAGCACACTTCATTCCATTATCTGTCTCTTACTCATCGGAGAAGCTAGCAGAGATTTACATCAGGGAGATTGTTCGCCTTCATGAGGTGCTGGTGTCTATTATCTCAGATCGGGGTATGCAGTTTACCTCATGTTTCTTGAGAGCGGTCCAGCAGGAGTTAGGCACCCAGGTCCAGTTGAGTACCGCTTTTCATCCTCAGACGGACGGTCAGTCCAAGAGGACATTTAGATCCTAGAGGACATGCTCCGAGCCTATGTCATTGATTTTGGAGGCTCGTGGGACCAGTTTCTACCATTAGTGGAGTTCGCCTACAACAACAGCTACCAGTCTAGCATTCAGATGGCCCCGTATGAGGCGTTGTATGGTAGGCGATGTCGGTCTCCTGTCGGATGGTTTGAGCCGGGAGAGGCTTGGTTGTTAGGTACAGACTTAGTTCAGGAGGACTTATACAAGGTCAAGACTATCCAGGAGAGATTGCGTTCAGCTCAGTCCAGATAGAAGACTTATGCGGATCGTAAGGTTCGAGATGTGGATTTCATGGTTGGTGAGCAGGGCATGATGAGGTTCGGAAAGAAGGGCAAGCTCAGCCTTAGGTATATTGCTCCATTTGAGATTCTAGACCGAGTGGGAGAGGTGGCTTACAGAATAGAACTGCCACCTAGCTTATCAGCCATACATCCAATTTTCATGTATCTATGCTTCGGAGGTACCACGGCGATCCCACACATGTCTTAGACTTCAGTACTGTCCAGTTGGACAATGATCTATCTTACGAGGAGGAGCCGGTGGCCATTCTAAACCGGCAGGTTCGACAGTTAAGGTCGAAGAGTTATACTTTTGTGCGTGTTCAGTGGAGAGGTCAGCCTCCTGAGGCATCGACCCGGGAGTCCGAGTCCGATATGCGGAGCCGCTACCCTCATTTGTTCCCCGACTCAGGTATTTCCTTCTCTTGTCCGTTCGAGGACGAACGATTGTTTTAGAGGTGGAGGATGTGACGACCCAAAGGGTCATCACCTATTTTCCTCATTTGCCCCGCACTCTCGAGGCCTTGAAAACCTCATTTTATGTTTCCTCGATTTACGTACATAGTTCGGGCATGTAGCCGGAAAGATTTTGTGCTAGAATGTGTGAATTCTATCAAATATTTGAAGAAAATTGATATTAATATTGATATAGTTGACTTTGGTCAACATTTTTGGTAAACGGACCAGGACCCGAGATAGGACTGTCCCGGAAGGTCCATAGGAAAATATGGTATTTGGGCATGCGTCCGGAGTCGATATAATCAACAAGGCTCTTATACCAAATGATGCGGAACCCAAAAGATCAAAAGATATATAACGTAAATATGGAAGTAACATAGGATAAAAGATAAAATTATGGAACTTACAAGGAGATTAGACCCCAAGATTAGAAGCACAAACAACCATGAATATATAAATCCGCAACTCCATGATAAATAATCAAGTAACCTAATCTATCACCTAAGATAGACGATTACTTATAAGGAGAAATTATCCTTGAAGCAATCAAGATAAGTTCTTGGTAGAACTTAAGGGGAACTCTCATAAACTCTAAAAGAGATGAATATATTTCATATAACACTCAAAATAATCTGATTTTACAATGAAAGAGTAATGGCTATTTATAGAGCCATTTCAACTACTCTTTACCAAACTACAACTATGTAAACAAATATTAAAATGGTCTTCAATGGTGGCTACACGCAATCTTCAGCAATGAAGGCCTTAAAGTCATCCAAGAAATATTATGGTGGCCTACAAATATTGATATACTATCTAACTACTTGCTGCACATTTTAGTTGAGTTCATAAGAGCAATTCAATTCAATGTTTTCCACCAAGTATGAATGATTGAATCTCTTGTATTGGAAATCTCGGCAGATTGGTGCAGTCTTGATAGAAAGTCTATAATTTTGTATTGGAGTGTTGAAATTGCACAATTCCTGATTCTATGAAAAGAAGACACATGAGGCTACACTTTTGGCAAGTTTCATAGCTAAATTCATTGTATTATATTCTAAAACGAGTTCGAATTGAACTATTGTGATTCTGTCCAGATTTGTACAATTGTAGCTTGAATGGCCATAACTTGATGTATGGAGCTCCAAATTCAGAACGGTTTGTCTCATTATAATCTAGATTTCAATATCTTTAATCATGATGAATTTGGTGGCCCAATTTGATCAATACATGAACTGATTAATATTTAAAATTTGTCCATTGTTCGTACAGTTTTATAAATGTTGGATAGCATTGAGTATCACTCCTTTGCTCCAATTCTCACAAATATTCACCAAATGTTCCATGCCTACAAAATAAAATAAAAACACACTCAAAGTAATATATTCTAAAAATAAAGTATTAAAAATATATTATTAAGAAAGATGCAACATAATTAATTACAAGTTAGTTCATCACCATTTGATTTAGAATCACGAGTATCTCCATTTAGCTCACTTGAGATAAGTGTATTAATTTTGGATTCTCATCCACACCTGTGACTCCCGCTCTTATGTCAAGTAGCTTCTTTACCAACCCATGCATTACTTCTTGAGCTTTTCTAGCTTTAGCTCTCGTGATTGGTCCTGATGGTAAATATAGATCCATGATTGAAATTTTATCGAGCGTGTTCGTATCACCGAGGATCCTTTTATCTTTTTTCGGCATAACCCGGTCATTATCCAGCATAACCTGGATTCATCACAAGGATACATAATCCTGATTTGATTGCTTAGATATATATCACAACTAACTCACGAAATTTTCCTAGTGAAAACCGGGGCAGAAAATTTTGTTCGTTCATTTGTTTTGGTATCTTAAGAAGGTCAACCTTAAGACACAAGGTGTGAAATGACCAATGGAATAAATCTCAATCCGGAATCAAGAAAAGAAGAAAAAAACAAA
The DNA here is from genome assembly GCA_032618575.1 of Nicotiana noctiflora. Classification (NCBI taxonomy): domain Eukaryota; kingdom Viridiplantae; phylum Streptophyta; class Magnoliopsida; order Solanales; family Solanaceae; genus Nicotiana; species Nicotiana noctiflora. The sequence continues at coordinate 275,873 of JASVEL010002701.1, read as the reverse complement.
AAAAAGAAATGAACTCGAATGTGAAGCAAGCGAGGGTGCGGACTGCTCAAAATATGATTCAAGTCACAAGCTCCGATGATCCCGTTTTGACCCAATGCTGCAGAAAGAAATAACACCTGCGGATTGCAGGCATCAAGATTCAGATCAGAATCCACAGCAAGAACCAACTAAGACTCAAGATCAAGCTTCAAGAGATTTATAGATAGGAATTTTGTAACTCGTAGCTGATAGGCTAGTTAGGCTTTTTAATTTTAATTTTAATGTAATAAACGGGACCACGTACCGCAACCTCGACGGCACCTCACTCGACTCTCAACCTCGGTACTCCATCATCTCATTCAAGTATGAACTACACTGACCTGATTCCTTTACAGCCAAGGATATGTAGGCAATCTCGAAAGCAGAGTGCGGTCAAATCTTTCAAAAACGCTTCCAGCGAAGTATTTAGATGGGCTAAAATCGCTCGTATCCGCTCACTTTATCTTTGCACGAAAACTCTTCGTGTTTCCGAGCAAAGAGGGGCAGTTGTGAGCATGTGATTTTTGTCCTATATGAAAATAACTCCTAAAAAATACCAAAATAATTTTAGTTGATTTTTAGGTATTTTACTTTATTTAGTTGCATTTCATGCATTTTTAATATTTTTAAAATGATAGAAAAACCATAAAAAAAATGTCAATTTTTTCATGCCACATTAGGTTTAATTTGCATTTAGGAATTAATTACATTAAATTAATTGTGCTATTAATAAAAATCACAAAAAATGATCATTTCTACATAGTTAAATAATTAGCTTAATTTTATAATTTGAATTAATTTAGGAATTTAGTTTAAGTTTTTAAAGAAAAAAAAGAACAACAAAAAGAGGAGGAAAATGAAATGGCTTAGTCTTAAATTCAAATTGGTCAAACATTTAATAACTAAAAATATTTTCTCCCATAATCTTCCCCAAAATATTTTCGCCCAAAAACTATTACCGCATCCCATCACATTTTGATCACCACTACACACCCAAAAACAGATGGGCGGTGGAAGACCCAAAAGGAAAAAATTCCATCTTCTTCATAGAAAAATTCCACGACTTCTTAACAGAACAAAAATTCTTCAAGATCCAATGGATTTGGAGATGAAATCAGGCTTTTATTTAGACTTTTAAGTTGGTTTGAAATCTCAAAAATTAGTAGTATATCTTGCGTCCTCTGCTTCCTCGCATCGATTTCCAATCTAGAATGGAGCTCAATCACAGTGAGTTTGCCACTCGAATCGGGTTTTGCGGCGTGTTCTTTGGTTGACGGGTTTGTTCGAGGCTTCCGATCCAAGTCCCTGTTTCATTGGTGTACACTTTGCTGGAACTGTAATTAAATTTGTTTGGAGTTTTCTGTAAAAAATGTCCGTTCCTTTCCCTCTTTGCTTTCGTGTACGATAGAGTAAGCCTGGTGTTTGTCTCTGTTGTTGAAGTGATTGTATTGGTAAAATATCTTTATTTTATAGTGTAAAAGAGTGATGAAATCTGGTGTTTTAGGAAGGATAATATTGAATGGTTTCACTTAGGAATAATATTCAAGGATCCGATGCAACCATTTTGGACAGTGCAACCATTTTTGGCCATCCGATGCAAATATAGTTGTCTGCTTTGGTTAATTAGATATCCTTTTAAATGGAATTGAGGTGCGCCCATGTAAAATAAACATCTCTAAAAATTATATTAGGAATACGAGGTATTAATTCGCAAGTATAAATTTGGGGTTTCGAATTAGGTAGCGGGTTCAAGCTAAAAGGGTCTTCCCTTTTGTTTGAATTCGGGGCTCGAATTTATAAATATTAATTAATTGGCTCTTTAGAGACAAATAATAAGTAGGAAAATATTGCTTGCTTTAGATTTGCCTTTTTAATAATAAAAATGAGACGAGTCTCGCCAAACCCAATAAAAATTGTGGGGCCCTCATTAATTACTTAATAAAATACTTAGAGATTCAGGATGGGCCGTTTAGCAAATTTCACGGCCTTTCTAAAAGATAATAACACGTTAGCCTTTTAGGCGCGATCTTAATAAAATTACATTCCTAAACTCGGGTGTGCATTTCATGCGACCCAAATCCAAATCCTAAAACATTGAATAAGAATGTGTCAAGGATTCGGGTGCATTTCATGTTACGTGATCCGAAAATGCGTTCTTAAACGATGTTTACTTTCGTAAAAATAACAATTAAAAAGCAATAAATAATTATAAAATTGCACGATAGGTGGGAGCATGTATAAAAATTAGACTTTTAGCCATTTATAATAATTTAAGCGATCGTGCTAGAACCACGAGATTCGGGGGTGCCTAACACCTTCCATCGGGTCAACAGAATTCGTTACACAGAATTTCTAGTTTGCAGACTCCAATTGGTTAGTCGACAATATTCCTCGATTTGGGATTTAAATTAAATTGGTGACTTGGGACACCAAAAACCAATTCTATCCCAAGTGGCGACTAAAAAAAAAACCAAATTCGAATTATGTCACTTAAATTGGAAAAACTCTTTTTTTATTATACCCTTCACGGGGTGTAGTAGTGTAAAATGGAGGTGTGACAGAGGCTTTGCCCCGATTCAGCACTTGCCAAGGGTCGATGGCGCGCCTATAGATGCATCTATTAATCTGCCAAGGCGTTCGGTCCGTTCCAAAATAAACACACATAGACAAAAAGTCAGTCATGAAGTCCATATAGAACAATTATCCAAGGAAGGCCAATTCTCTTTAATAATTTGAGAAAACGAAGCTTAACTCTTTTAGAAAATCCAATTATTAATTTAATGTGATCTAAGCAATTCAAGCCATCAATGATTCCACAATTAATCCACATATAACATGTTTTTGGGTCCTAGGCTACCTGGACTATAGCATAATAGTAGCTACGCACAGTCTCTCATCACCTCATGCGTACGTAGCCCCCAAAAATAGGAGCACATAACCAATTTAACTCAGCTATGGGGCAAATTCCTTCTCACAAGATTAGAAATGAGACTCACCTCGCTCTGAAGACTCCTAACTGGCCTTCTATATTCTTCCGAAAACTTGAACCAACGCACAATGCATCAAAACTAGCCAATGATCATACAAATCCATTAATATATGCTAAAATATTCATTACAATCTAATTTATAGCAATTCTTATCTCTGATAAAAAAATTGACCAAAATGCCCTCGGGGCCACGTGCCCGGAATCCGAAATTTTTTGACGATTAAGATTACCCATAGCCTCACGAACTGAAATAGATCATTTTCTCTAAATTCCATACCTTAAATCGTGGTCAAATCTCAAGAATACAAATTTTCGAGGTTTTCTTCCAAAAATTCCAATTTTCGCATAATTTTCATGTCAAATTCCATGATATAATCTTGTATTTAACTTGGAAATGAGTAGGAGTAACTTACCTTAACATAGATGATGAAATCCCTTCTTGAAGCTCTCCAAAAATCGTCCATGCTTTGAATAAAATGAAGAAACATGATCTAAACCCACTAAAATACCATTCTACCCAGGTATTTATTTATCGCGGCCGCGAAAAATGCTTAGCGATCACGGAGAATAATTTTCCAACCCAAAATTTACTCTACGTGATCGCGGAAAGTGCTTTGCTATTGCGGAGAATAATTTCCCAGCCTTCCTGACAGCCTCTAGTATAATAGTCATAATTCTTTACACACAACTCCAAATGACTAATGGTTTAATGTTCTGAACTCAAATAGATACAACTTTCCTATGTTGATCATTTCCCAATTCCTTATGGATTTCAAGATATAATCTGTCAAAATAAGCCCATGTGCGACACAACTTTCTTCTTCACCTTGCCGGACACCCTGTAGTGTAACAGCCATAACTTTTTTTACACAAATCAAAATCATGAATTTTTTACTTTTATATAAATGAGACACAAAAGGATACATCTTCCATTTTTATATTATCTCAAAATTCCTTATAGAGTGTGAGATATGAGCCTCCAAATTCGAGTCAGTGTAGCAGAATATTTACTCTATGCGATCGCGAAGGCTTTCCACGATCGCGATTCATTGGCCCGTTTCTTACATTTTACTAACCGCGATCGCGACCAATTCCCCGCGATCGCATAGAGAACTGTTGTAGCCAAAAACCAGAAGTTATAAATCGCCTAGAAATGGTCTAAAACAAGTCCGAAACTCATCCGAGCCCCTCGAGACCCCATACGAACATGCCAACAAGTCTGAAAACATATGACGGACTTAGTCAAGGCTTCAAATCACATCAAATAACGTCGAAATCACGAATCGCGCCAATATTCATCTTTATGAACTTGAAATTTCTAATTTCTATTTCCGATGTTTAAACCTATCAAATCACGTTCGATTGACCTAAAATTTTGCACACAAATCATATTTGACAATACGGACCTACTCCAACTTTCGAAATTGGATTCCGACCCTAATATCAAAATGTCAACCTCCGGTCAAACTTCTCAAAAACCTTCAAATTTCTATCTTTAGCCAAATGACTTCAAACTGACCTACAGACCTCCGAATTCACTTCCGATCGTGCCCCCAACTCAAGAATCACCATACAAAGCTATTCATAGTCTCGAAATCCCAAACGGACATTGATAACAACACTGAAATACTCTTCAAACCAAACTTATGAAATTTGTTTTAAAGTGCAAACTTCTTCAATAGGCGCCAAAATGCTCTCGGGTTATTCAAAACCCAAATCGGACATACGCCCAAGTCCAAAATCATCATACGAACCTGCTGGAACCTTCAGATCATGGTTCCGAGGTCTTTTACTCAAAAGTCCAATCTTAGCCATTTTTTCCAACTTAAGGCTTCTGAAATTAGAATTTCCATTTAAATTTAACTCCAATCTTCCTGAATTTCAATTCCGACCATGCGAACACGTCACAATACCTAAAATGAAGGATCTTATGGCCTCAAACTTCAAAACGACGTGCTAGGGCTCAAAATGACCGGTCGGGTCGTTACATTCTCTATCACTTAAACATACGTTAATCCTCGAATGGGCTGAGAACTATATGGAAGTATGTCTGAAATTACCGTTTAGCACCTCATGCACCTTCCCGTGCTACCACAACTTAGCTGAGCACATTAGCTCGATATATTTTGAAGATACTCCCTTTTATTCAGGCAATTAAGCCTCAGAGCCCGATTCCAACATCCGCAATCCTATGCCAGACATGTTCTAACATACGATCAACACATCAATCAATATAAGTTGTACTAAAACATGACTGCATAACTTTGCTGGATTCTTACTTTGCAACACTAAATCCACAGGACCACAATAATATTCTCTGATCAACTTAGCCAAAATTCAATGATTCAGATGCTCCCATTGCACCTCATGACACACGTAAGTTTTAATCTAACTCTTGCAATACCGCTACAACATATGAGATGTGCCGCAATTTATAATCAACTGCCGGGTTAATCAATCATTGAGTTTATACTTCTAACAAGAAACATTTCCACATTCTGGACCAAATGATGACCTTTTCTCCTTAATATACTTCATATAATCATATTGTAGTGATCTTAAATCCCATAATATCGTCTCACCCAATACGAACTACTCAGGCAATAAGCTACTCCGAATGCGCTCAAAAGTCTCATAGGACGCCATAATGTGCCAATAGGCCACCAACCGAACACAACACCAACATGAAATCGAACTCTGGAAGGAATTATCTGACCTCCGCACTAATACGGACTTTTCTCAGAAGATAGGATGTGAAACACACAAAAATAGCATATAGAAAACCAGACTCGACATCACACTGTTGTGGCGTGCAACCCGATTCAAATAACATACCCACGGCGGCGTGCCAACCGATCCATACATATAACTCATATAAGGATATATACATCGAGCTAAATTGTTCATTACAATAGAATACTAAATATTGGTCATAAACACACTAAGTGCATAATACCATTCCCTGGGGAGACATATCGTGCCATAAGCTACGAAACGTAAGCACAACTGAGGTGCGATATATAATCTGAATCTCAAGATCCATTCTGCTCATAATACAACATTCCCACATGGGTGCTTAACACATACACAATTTCTCAAGCCGTCTCACAATTCACACGGTGCAATGCATTACTACATGATATAACTAACAACGAGATAACACCCTGACTATTCCATAAGGAGTGCATTAATGAAATGAACACAACTGGCCTGACATAAAACCCTATTAACATATAAATCAATCCATTGATCTCAAGCCAATTCCTAACTATACCAACTTGGCTATTAACTGTTCAAAGGTCTAAAGTAACCCTCTTTTCCACATAACACATCAGAACAACCAATATAACTGAAGCAACCTCCTCAGTTTATAACCTAATAACAAAGTTTCCTCAAGGTAAAATTTCTCAAATTTGGTGACATTACCACAATCCTCAAACGTGTGTTAAATCATTAATCAATCGAGTGACCACATGTCACACTTATGCAATATTCCCGTGGGAAACGCCCTTACAATCCTCTGAAATAAAAATCGGGTCCGTACATCTAAACCACCGGTCGCACTAACGCTTGGAGAGCGATCAAGAATCCTTAACCAGGATACAAAGCATTTTTTACAACACACCCATCTCAGGTGGCACCGAAAACAATACCAATTTACTTAATCATTCAACCTTTTCCTTGCTCATCCGAGCCCGTGACATCCTTGTCAACACCGAACTGTAACCTTGATCCTCACTTCATATTTCCATGCTACTCACTACACCCATCGTGTCAACATATGATAGAAAACGATTTTCGTCATAACTTCTAAATCATTAACATTTTTTAACACTTCATCATATAAGGACTTCACACATAACTTACTTCAGGAGAACCATGGCAACACACAGGAAATTCCCATAATCGTAGAATATGCAAATCTACTAGTAGTGGTCCAAGCCACCATAACCCCTTCCAGAATCTACTTCCACATAACAAGCCATGACAATAGAAGGCTTCTAAATAACATCAATTACGGTGGCCATCAAGCCACACACGTACCGCTACAAATCATACACACAACTTCATCAGGCTGATTGTACTGATCATAAATCCCAACATTCCCAAATTCAACAGTGGCTAATTAATCTTTTTCCTTCCAATTTAACCTTTAGTGCTTTGCAAAATAATACTGACTCTCTTCAACATATAACATACTCTATCTACACTCATCTCGAGTGACCTTGAATTACGAGACCATGATGTATCAACTCTTACGAACCATTTCGTATTTCCAAATTGTTACATCACAAGCCAACCATCACGGAACATTCTATGCCACTTCTCATAAGCTACTTTCCATGCTTGATTCTTAATTGTACTTATAGGCTCGAAATTATTAAGCACCATACTTTACCTCTTTTGAATCCATTAGGGCCATTACTGAGAGCCACCCGCTCTGACTTGGTCCCGAATATACTCAGCTCCATAAATCTCATAGCAAATGAATACCCCTTCGACGAGGCACCCAACAAAATCACTCCCTCTAAAACATGTATCTATACAAGGTATAAATCCTGAACCTTCCTCCAAGTCCGAACATGAGAGAATAAGGCCAACCATAGCATGCCTCCAACAATTTATTTGCTCAAATTACCACTTATGGTCTTTTTCCATAGCTGAGATAACCCACCAAGATATAATAACTGGAAACCTCGTAAGTAGCTAACCATGAAAGCTAAATCATAAGTGGTGGGACTCTCCTACTTGGCTTGAAGCCATTATCACCAAAACTCCGGAGTTCACCATTATTCTTAATCTCTTGTTGACAAAACCTTGTGCAATCAATCTCTAGCATTCTCGATATCTTACCGTAGAACCCCAATTGACACTTTAATTTATTAACACCATTCACACAACAATTCCCTTTGCGGAATATCCAGTAGAGCTCTTCGCAGAAGCCTCGCCAATTACGTGACTGCTAACCTGCTAACAGGAATACCCCACTTGTAGAAATCACTCCCCGGCATCTTCTAACGCTGCTGCATGGGGTACAATCACTATGACATCAACAACCCATCCTAAGTCTGAGCTCACTCTCCTACAGTACGACTCCACCCTCGTGGACATCAATCAAATGCACGACAACGCCTTCCCAAATTTAGAGTTATGCTTTATCCTTCTTCATTTCAAGCAGCTCCTTTCTGCCAGACCGACTCTCTAAACAGTCCTTCCAAGTCTAGAATTTTTTATGTTGAAATTTATTTGGGGGCCTCGTGTGTTTTCATTTTTTGTAACGAGGCTCATCCCTTATTTTTAAAGTCCAATCTTAAATGAGCTACGCTTTCTATTTTTGTTTTTTCTTCCTAATATATGACTATTTTTTGTTATAATTTCAGACTATTATTTTTGGAGTCCAGGTCATTATTAATTATTGGGCCTGGACTTCAGACTGCCTAACAGTCCATAGCCAAATACAACTGGGCCTCTGGAGCCCAGCGCATATTTCAGTTCCTATTCGAAGACAAGAATGTCATTTTAATTCGATCCAGGCCTGATTTCCCGTTGAGGCCCAAATCGTTCACATTTAAAGCTTGACAGGAACTAATTATTATTTTTAGCAGCACTTATGAATGTAAGAGTTACCAGATTAAACGCCAATTTGCATTTAGTCACTACTGATTTCAATTTTTAACAATTAATTAAGAATTCTTACACAGTAGTTTATATCAATGTTTATTCGACACAGTATAATATGATATTAAAATTGTTATCAGGATACTAGTTGCAGGATTATTTTTGTCAGTTTATTTTTAACTAAAGAAAATAATATTCTAGTTTTAACTAGGCATACTTGAACCGCTGTTATCAAATCACAAAGTCTGAAAGAAAATTTGTTGATAAATCATTTTAAGTAAAGATAAACAGTAATACAATTTGAACTTCAAAAACTACTTATACTTTTTGAATTAAATGATTCTGATTCAGAACTCAACTACCAAAATAGCTAAGTAGTAGTATTGCATGTCTAATTTCAGAGTATATATAAGTCTAAGTGTAGTAGCTGTATTTTAGCCGGTTTTAGTTTTAGATTTAGGTGATCATTATAATTAACCTACTAGATACATTTACTACCGTATTATCTACTACTACTTTAGTCTAAATTGAGTTTATATATTCTAGTACTTATTAAAACTCATTCCTAAATAAATTACAAGAGATCTACAAATTATAACTACAAATAAGAAAAAAACAGAAATACAACTTCAACAAAATCAATCTATAATTTCATTCCTTCATCATGTTTCAATTACACCTTTAGGAGATAGTAGTGTACCTAATTAGATTAAAGGAAATCGATGACTTATAAGGGATGAAGGAAAAGAGAAATCAGCAATAGCAGCAGCCAAATATCAATAGCAAACAGGAGTAGATATTAACACAGCAGAGTCTCAAAACCCAGCAGGCAACAAGCAAATAACTCGAGCAAACAAAAATACAAGCTAAGTTGAAGTAAACAGAATAGGGGAACAACCAGCAAAGACTCCAGGAATAATACTCGAATTGAATGCTAAGTAGCAAAACCAGTAAAGTTCTGAAATCTAATTATCTGAAGGTTGGAACTCTCAAATTGGGAACCCTTAAATTGTAAAATTTAGAACTAATTTCGAACTTCTAAAGTTGGAACCCCTTTTTCATTCTTGAAACAGCCTATTTATAGAATAAATTTGGGTGAAATTTTGAATTAGTTATTTCTATTTCCCACCCCAACTCTTTTTTCAATTAAATCAATTAAGTATAGCAGAAATCTAACGAAATGCACTTGAACCCCTGCTAGAAGGTTCTAGGCTATTCCTTATTACCCGTTATTGTTCATGTATTTTCAGAAAAACCAAGCATTAAAGTCGTTTATACCCCCATTAACTCTATGTAATCTACAGAAATACCAATTCATTTTCCCATTTAACCATTTACATTTAATCATATTTACCCGACCTGTATTAGGTCTGCCAAGACATGGGTAATTGAAAGTATTAAAAATATAACCCCCCCTGAGACTTGTTTTAAGTTTTAACCAGTTTCAGACTAATTAACCCTTTCAAAATTAACCACTATTACAGAGATAGACACTAATGAAAGACTCAAACTGTGTTGCAAACATAACCACAATAGACATTTACACATATAACCTAAATGTGCATAAGCATTCATAAATTCAGAAGAAAGCAACATACAAATCATATTGCAAATGTTGCCATATTTATGTAGTTTTGCATAAAAAACCCTAATTACGACTAATCTTTAAAATTAATTAGAACTCAGAGAGACAAATTGATAATGGTTGAATTCCAACTAATCAAAACCCTAGTCGAGACATGATCTATTGAACAATAACATAAAAATAACCAATAGCACATGATTTACAGGTAGCTATATCAGAACTTAAGAATACTTAGTCGATTTCAGGCATACATGTAATAAGCTCAGGTCTAATATGAACAAAGAAGAACAAAGTATAGAATAGAGGTGGATTCAGGGTATTTAATCCATTTTAGCATGCATAGGGACTTTTAAACATGCAACAGATCTAGATTTAACAGACAAAAGCACAAAAACACTGAACAGAAGCAGGTTTCAGGGTACTTAGCTTTAGGGCTTCGTCCTTTTCCTTTATTTTTCCTTTTTTTTCTTCTTTCTTTCTTCTTTCTTTCATTTTCTTTCTTCTTTCTTGATTTTCAGCATTTTGGAGACATGGGGTCTCTTAAATGACAGACCTCCCAAACAGACTATTGAAATTCTGGTTTGGGTGTGTGAGGGGTATTCAGAGACTCAAGGTGAGGTTTTGAAGGGTTTTGTTTTTGGGTAACCGTCGGAGTATGGTTCCGACGAGACTTTTTCTGATATTTGAAGGGTTTGGGTAATATTCGAGGTATGGGAATATAATGGGGTGATAGATCGTCTCAAGGCGGTTCTAGGTTGTTAAGGTGAAGGTTTAGTTCATAACTTTGTGGTCGCCGGCTAAGGTTCCGACGACCGAAATTTCAAGAATGGAAGGTCGGTGAGTTTTTTGGGATGAGGTCAATGGGGATAAGGTGTGAGAAGAAGAAGAGAGGTGTTTAGCGGGTGGCCTGATCCGGAGAAGGTAATAGAAGGGTTCCGGTGGTCTTTGTGTGGGGGGGGGGGGAGAGAAGGGTTTCAGAGGCGGCTAGGGTTATATTATGAATGTGTGTGTATGTAATGAAAAATGAACGGGGGTTTGGGGATATATACTGAACCTGTGTTCTTGGGGAATAGCCGTTGGATTTAATTAGATGAACAGCCAAGATTATTTGGTCTCAAAACGGCAACGTATGATTTTAACAAGACTTTTTACCTAGTACGTTAGATTAGATTGTTAAACGGTTGAGATTTAATTTCTTAGGCGATGTCGTTTGGTTAAGTGAGACACTGTGTCGGGTCCTGCGGACTCTGCAGCTACCTCGTATATCCCACAGATGTCGCCTCGCACAGCTACTGGATCACTGCTGAGAGGTACCTGGATATGCACACAAGGTGCAGGGAGTAAAATGAGTACTGCCAGACTCAGTGGTAATAAACAAGGGTAAGACAGCGCAGATAAAAAATCCGCAATAAAGCACTATGTAAAGATGTAATCAAATACCCTGCCACAGAATCAATATCAACTGTACCTGTACCAACAAGTACCAGCAAAACAGTATAACATCTATCAGATGTAGCTAAATGCAATGCAATGCATGGTATGACCGCTACAGCGCGTAGCCCGATCCAATTTGGGTACCCGTGCTCACTGTGGGGGTTCAGACTCCGGAGGGGCTCCTACAGCCCAAGCACAATATCACTGTGGCGTGCAGTCCGATCCAACATATACACCACTGCGGCGTGCAGCCCGATCCACTACCAGTCAACTAATATGCAAATACAGCCTTGCAGGCTCAAAAGTAGTTTCGAAAACATCTCTTATCGTTTTTCAGTTGAAAATGGTAATATCAAGTTCCAGAGATTGGAAATAGCATGATAAAAGAAATAGCTACGGACTTGTAGTAACTAACATGTCAATATGATAAGACAATGAAAACGATCCTCGCGGGATCCAAATAACTGGCTCACAGGCCACAAGATACTCAACCGCCCAAGAAGGGGGTTCCTCGGCTCAAGAGTGGCCAATATCACAATATATAGTATGCAACCATCTGAGAAGGAGGTTCAACTGCTCAAGAATAGCCAATGTCAAACACAGCATCAACAAGTCGGACTAAGCCATAGTCCCCAATCACAATCGACCCCGCACTCACAGGAGAGTACGTGTCTCGCCGCTATACAGCGTCACAAAGTGGTGTACCGGGGTTTCGAACCCACTGGTCATCACCCACATCTATTACTCACCTCAATACGGTGCGATGACTACTCCGCAATGCCCTTGCCACGAGAATCAAGCTCCACACGCATAGAATCTGATCAAATACAGTAGAAATACAACAAATTAGGCCAAAGGAACGACACCCAATCAATACAACTCAATTTAAATCAAAATTCCCAAAGTTGTCAAAACCCGACTTTCGGTACGCTTCTCGAAAAATCATGAAAGTCATATATTCGGAACCCTCATCTCAATACGAGTCTAAGCATATCAATTTTTACCAAATTCGGACTCTATTTGGATTCAAAACCTTGATTTTCTAAAGTTCAAGCCTAGGGTTAAATCTTCCATGAATCACCCCAAATTCCTCCATTTTCAAGATATAATTGCATAATATTATCAATACTAATCATAGTTTAAGTCCATAGTTGATTACCTAATGATTTCCCTTGAGTTTCTCTTCAAAATCATCCAAATCGCCTCCTTAAGCCGAGACCCAAATGTGTGAAATGTTTCTGAAATTTTCTAACTTCTGATACACTTAACTCATTGCGATTTTTGCTTTTGCGGACCATTTTCGCCCCTGCGAAACCACTTCTGCGACCAAATGGTCGCTTCTGCGAACCCAGGCCTACTTGGCCATTTTCGCACCTGCGATCCCATTGACCGCTCCTGCGGGTCCGCTCCTGCGGAATCCCTTCTGCCCCTACGGTCTTTCTCGCTTCTGCGGACAAGAGTCCGCTCCTGCGGACTCGCCTATGCGATCATCTATCCGCTTCTGCGGACTCCTCCATCACACCTATTTCCTTCTTCTGCGATCGCCCTCTCGCACCAGCGAAGCCGCCCCTACGGGCCAGGCTCCGCTTCAGCGAAGACAAGCGCTCCTGCGCCTCCTCGTCCGCTTCTGCGGACTCGCTCCTGCGCCCCCATTTCCGCGGGAGCGAAAACAACAGAACCAGAACACTTCCCTGCAATTTTCCACATTTTCTCCCGTTTAGCCATCCAAAAACACCCCGAGGCCTCCGGGACCTCATCCAAAAACACCAACACATCCTAATACCTTATTCGAACTTGCTCTAATCCTCAAAACACGTCTAACAACATCAAAACCCATAATTCACATCGAATTCAAGCCTAAATTCCTTAAAACATTCCGAATTACACATTCAATCAAAAACCCGACTAAACAACGTCCGAATGACCTGAAATTTTGCAGGCACATCCAAAATCACCTAACGGAGCTACTGCAACTGTCAGAATTCCATTCCGACTCCCAGATCAAAATCTCACCTACCGTTCGGGTTTCGCCAAAATTCAACCTTAGCCAATTCAAGCTTATTTCTACACCGGACCTCCAAATTCAATTTCGATTGCTCCCCTAAGTCACAAATCACCTCCCAGAACTAACCAATTCATCAGAATCCGATTCCGAGCCCTCTAACCAAATGGTCAACTCTGGGATGACTTTCCTTATTCAAGTTTCCTTCAAAAAGGCTATATGCCTCATTTTCAATCCAATTCACTCCTAACTTCCCCGATAGACTCTAACACTGATATAAAAGCAGGAAATATGCAATTACAACATAACGGGGTGGAAATTCCCGTGACAACGGGGTGGGTCGTCACACACTGGTCTCATCTGTCTGATTAAATGTGATGGACGGCCTAGATTTAATCCCTCAACGTCATCATTCCATGTTCAAGGCCACCACCTTATTTGATCAGTTTGATTTAAATCATCAACGACCCAGATTTAGTGATGTTATACGGCGTCGCTTGGCCTTGTATCTGGGCAGACCGGTTAAAAGTATTTGGGCCTGGACTGTGTGTGTTTCATTTGGGCTGAATGATTTGTGCATTTGGCCCAATTTTGGTGTTTCAAATTGTATTTGTGTATTTTTGTTATTTTTAATTATATTTATTTAATTTTCTATATTTTCCTTTGTAGTTTATACTTATTTTCCTTGTATTTGTTTTATACTAATGTATTTTCTTTTATTTTCAAATTTTGTATTTTTCCTTAATTTTTCCAATTTCCCACTATTTGCCTTATATTTTTTATGATATTTTTCTAATTAATTTCTTTTTTGTATTTCATTTTAAATTTCTTTCAATTAAAACAAACACATGTATTTTCTATACACTAGTCAAACTTATTGCAATCAAAAATTATTTTTTGTATTTTATTTTGGAATTAACTACTTGGGGCAAAAATCACGTGCTCATAGCTGCCCCTCTTTGCTCGGGAACACGTTGAGTTTCAGTACAAAGATAAGTGAGCAGTAATGAGTGATTTTTTCCCACTCGCATATTTCGTATGAAACATTTTGAAAGTTTTAACCGCACCCTGCTTCAGAGCTTGCCTACATATCCTGGGCTATACAGGAACATGTTAGTGTAGTTCGGGAATGTCTAGTAACCAGAGTTACTAGGGACTGTGACTTCACTGCTGTTGCTGCTGTTACTGCTGTTATTGCTGATTGACTCCGTATTACACCGTGAAGAGAAAAATAAAGAAGCTAGCTTGAGTTATGGTCTATGAATTACAAAAATCTTATCTATGTCTTGTGTCTTGTATTGCCTTGATATTTCATCTTGCATCTTGTTCTTTATTTGCATCTTCCATTCTTCGATGAATTTTCTTGCTTGTAAATTGCTTCAAACATATTGCTTCATTCTGCTTGTATAACTTCAAAATGTGTTTCTCTGTTCTCCAGGTTGGTACCTGATTATTACGAAAATAAAGAAAACTTTTTTTTTCTGCCCCAGTATGGGACTTTCAATCTATTATGATGTTACTTGTTAGAAAAGAAAAGTTTTATTTTGTAGAAAAATATTCTCTTGTTATCCAGGTGGGCGCCTGATGCAGTAATTAAAACGCAGAAAAATATTCCCTTGTTATCCAGGTGGGCGCTTGAGCAGAAATTAAAAATGCAGAAAAATATTCCCTTGTTATCCAGGTGGGCGCCTGATGCAGAAATAAAAAATGCAGAAAAATATTCCCTTGTTTTCTAGGTGGGCGCCTGAGTAGAAATTAAAAATGCAGAAAAGTATTACCTTGTTATGCAGGTGGGCGCATGATGCAGAAATTAAAATGCAGAAAAATATTCCCTTGTTATCCAGGCGGGCGCATGATGCAGAAAATTAAAATGCAGAAAAGTATTCCCTTGTTATCCAGGTGGGCGCCGATGCAGAAATTTGAAATGCAGAAAAGTATTCCCTTGTTATCCAGGTGGGCGGCTGAGCGAAAATTTAAAAATGTAGAAAAATATTCCCTTGTTATCCAGGTGGGCACCTAATGAAGAAATTAAAAATGCAGAATATTCGCTTGTTATCCAGGTGGGCGCCTGAGCAGAAATTAAAAATGCAGAAAAGTATTCTCTTATTATCCAGGTGGGCGCATGAGCAGAAATTAAAAATGCAGAAAAAATATTCCATTGTTATCCAGGTGGGCTGGGCGCCTGATGTAGAAATTAAAAATGCAGAAAAATATTCAATTTTTATCCAGGTGGGCGCCTGATGTAGAAAATTAAAATGCAGAAAAATATTCCCTTGTTATCCAGGTGGGTGCCTGATGCAGAAATTAAAAAGCAGAAAAATAATCCATTGCTATCCAGGTGGGCGCCTGCTGCAGAAATTAAAAATGCAGAAAAATATTCCCTTGTTATCTAGGTGGGCGCCTGATGCAGAAATAAAAATGCAGAGAAATATTCCCTTGTTATCCAGGCGGGTGCCTGATGCAGAGATTAAAAATACAGAAAAATATTCCCTTGTTATCCAGGTGGGCGCCTGATGTAGAAATTAAAAATGCAAAAAATATTTTCTTGTTATCCAGGTGGGTGCCTGAGCAAAAATTTAAAATGCAGGAAAGTATTCCCTTGTTATCCAGGTGGGCGCCTGATGCAGAAATTAAAATGCAGAAACATATTCCCTCAGTTTGATAAATAGGTGTAGCTTTTAAAAATAAGGGTAATACCTCCCTCGTTGTTTGGGCGAGTTCCCGATTATTGACTTTTCCATGGTGGATTTCTTTATTTTATTGCTGCTTCCTCTTGATTGTTTCTTCCACATTGGTCACATTCACTTTAAAGTGATTAGTAAGAATTTGAATCTTTTGTCCGTGTCTTAATTATCAAACAATTTGTTAGTTATAAAATGATGGTTAGCAACGGACATTCTTGTTGACCTTGCTCCCATCGTCTGCCTAATCTTACTTTGTACTGCTTTACCGTCCTTTCTTGATTGTTTTCCAAGTCCTTCCAGTTCATTCATTGTAATCCCCTTTTGTTTTCTCTTTTGTTTCTTTTTCTCTTTTATTCCCTTTGGCTATATGATCGCCATATGTTATTTTATTTTCTCTTGTCCTTTGAAGGACCCAATATCATTGTGCCATCCAACATGAGAAGCTGGTAGTTAGCTTTCAACTGGAAACGGGTTTTGAACAAATAAAATAAAATGTAATGACCCTGAATTTAGGGGTAGGGATATTTTGAAATAAAAGATAGAACTTATCTGGGTAGGAGGGCTGATTTCTTTCACCATGCCATGCATTTGGATATCCGACCCCGTCTTTCCAACCAAATCTTTGCTGACTTTAATTTTTCCTTTCATCAACCCAAACCTTACTTGGCTTGCCATTTTCATTTCATCAGGTCATTCCTCACTTTCTCCTTATGGTGCCCGTGAAGGTTTTCACCAATAAGACTCTCTCATTTTTATTTTCTCTCAATTGACATTCACGTTATGGTGCCCGTCTGGGTTTTCACCAATAAGACTTTCTCATTTTTATTTTTCTTTCAACTCACATTCGCCTTATGGTGCCCGTGAGGGTTTTCACCAATAAAACTCTCTCATTTTTATTTTTCTTTCAACTCACATTCTCCTTATGGTGCCCGTGAGTGTTTTCACCAATAAGACTCTCTCATTTTTTTTATTTTCTATCTTCAAACTCTCGGGTACTGTCCATGATATGTTTCCCTTTATTCTCGTTGCATTGTTATTTCCTTGAAATTAATCAGAAGGTCTTTCTTTGGACCGTAATGTGGCTTTTGGATGGGTTCAGAAAGAAGGGTGTAAAGGCTCAAATTTATAACATGGGTTCAAAACAATTACAACTCTCGAAATCATAAAAACATAACTTCTGCCCCAGTTTTAAATTTTGGGAAAAATTGGATTTTATTTCTGTCGTGACTGAACCTCATTGAGGCTGCCTACGTACCCTTTCGGGATCAAGTCAGATGTATTTCATACCCTAAGGTTTCTTCGTCATTTGACTTTTTCCCGATTTTTTTCTTTTGTATATTTTTCTTTTTTTTCATATCTTTTCTTTTTCTCTTTATTTTTTTCAAAATGTTCCCCTTTTTTTCTTTTTTTTTTCATTTCATCATTCATTTTGACTACATCATTAATTCCGAAAGAGGGGTAAGAAAGAATAATATAATAAATCTCAAAAGGAGTAGCAATGGGTAAATTGTTTAGATAGAGAAATAAAATGCCTTCATCATTTCAATTTCAAAATTATTACAAATACTATTGTATACATGAAAGGAATCATATGTAATATCTCTTGACTACATCAGAGTTAATGGCAGTCTCTACATATTTCCCTTCTACATCTGTCAGATATAAAACTCCGTTGGACAGTACCCGGGATACCATAAATGGCCCTTGCCAATTAGGCGCAAACTTTCCTTTCGCTTTGGCCCAATATGGTAAAATACGTCTTAACACCAATTGTCCAACCTTGAATTTCCATGGACGTACTTTCTTGTTATATGCTGTAGCCATCCTCTGTTGGTACAGCTGTCCGTGAAATACTGCTGCCAATCTTTTCTCATCGATCAGGCTCAATTGCTCTAACCGGGCCTTTACCCATTCATCATCATCAATTTTAGCCTCAGCTATGATTCGGAGGGAAGGTATTTCAATTTCTACAGGTATCACTGCTTCTGTTCCGTACACCAATGAGTAAGGGGTTGTACCAATTGAAGTACACACAGTAGTGCGATAACCCATTAGAGCAAATGGTAATTTTTCATGCCACTGTCTTGATTCCTCTACCATCTTTCGAAGATTTTTCTTAATATTCTTATTTGCAACTTTAACTGCTCCATTTGGTTTAGGCCTATAAGGTGTAGAATTACGGTGCAAGATTTTAAACTTCTGACATGCCTCCGCCATGAGATTATTGTTAAGATTGGCTCCATTATTCGTAATAATCACCTTGGGAATCCCGAAGCGGCAGATGATGTTTGTACGTATGAAATCCACTACTGCCTTCTTTGTTACTGCTTTAAATGTCTTCGCCTCCACCCATTTAGTGAAATAATGAATGGCTACTAGAATAAACCTGTGCCTGTTAGATTCTGCGGGTTCTATCGGACCGATGGCATCCACACCCCAAGCGACAAAATGCCATGGTGCTGACATTGTATGCAACTCATATGGCGGAGAATGAATCAGGTCTCCGTGTATCTAGCATTAATGGCATTTTCGTACATATCTGATGCAATCTCGCTCCATAGTGAGCCAATAATATCCAGCCCTTAGTATTTTCTTGGCCAAAACATATCCACTCATATGAGGTCCACAAGTTCCTGCATGTATTTCAACCATGATTATAGCGGCCTGTTATGCATCTATAAATCTCAGTAAACCCAAATCCGGGGTTCTCTTGTATACAATCCCTCCGCTGAAGAAAAATCCACTCGCTAGTCGCCTTATAGCCCTTTTCTGATCTCCCGTAGCTTGCACTTGGTACACCCCCATCCTCAAATATTCTTTAATATCATGGAACCATGGTTCACCATCAAGTTCCTTTCCTACCGTAAAATAATAAGATTTTGATCATGAGCTTGTATTTGCAATGAATCTACATAAGCTTTGTCCGGATGGTGCAACATGGACGACAATGTGGCCAGAGCATCTGGATTGTGCATTCTTGGGATACGCTTGAACTCTATGGATTGAAACCTTTGAGATAGTTCATGTAGACACTGTCAGTATGGTGTAAGCTTCAAATACCTTGTCTCCCATTCTCCCTGAATTTGATGTATCAAGAGATCCGAGTAACCCGTGACCAAAATCTCTTGAACACCCATGTCTATTCCATTCTTAATCACAGTATACATGCTTCGTATTCGCCCATGTTATTAGTACAGAAAAAGCGTAGCTGAGCGGTAATAGGATAATGCTGACCCGTTTCCGAAATAAGCACTATTCCAATTCCAACTCCTTTGCTATTGACGGCCTTGTCAAAGTATAATTTCCAACCTGGTTTTTCATCTTGTTCCAATTCTTCGATATTCATTGTCTACTCATTAGGAAAATATGTCTTCAATGGTTCATACTCATCATCGACTGGGTTTTCTGCCAAATGATCAGCAACTACTTGTGCCTTCATTGTAGTGCGGGTTACATAAACAATATCAAACTCCGTGAGTAGAATTTGCCATTTAGCGAGCCTTCCTGTGGGCATAGGCTTCTGGAATATGTACTTCTGGGGATCCAGACGAGATATGAGATAAGTGGTGTAAGCCGACAAGTAATGTTCCAACTTCTGTGCAACCCAAGTTAAAGCACAAAATATCCTTTCCAGCTGAGTGTATTTTACCTCGTAAGATGTAAACTTATTACTGAGATAGTATATTTCTTTCTCTTTCTTCCCTGTTTCATCATGTTGCCCCAGTACACAGCCAAAGGAATTATCCAGCACGGTCAAATGCAGGATCAAGGGCCTTCCAGGTTCTGGAGGAACCAATACAAGATGATTGGCCAGATATTCCTTGATTTTGTCAAATGCATCTTGGCATTCCTCCGTCCAATTCACCGCAGCATCTTTCTTCAGTAATTTGAAAATAGGCTCACAGGTTGACGTCAGCTGAGCAATAAATCTGCTGATATAATTCAACCTGCCTAACAAACTCATCACCTCTTTTTTGTTCTTTAGCGGAGGCAAGTTCTGAATTGCCTTTATCTTTGATGGGTCTAGTTCAATACCACACCGGCTTACCACGAACCATAATAACTTTCCTGATGGTACTCCAAAAGCACATTTTGATGGATTGAGCTGGAGATTGTATCTCCAAAGCATCTGGAAGAACTTCCTCAATTCTTTGACATGATCGCATTACTTTTTGGATTTAATAATGGCATCATCCACATACACTTCAATCTCTCGATGTATCATGTCATGAAACATAGTGGTTATTGCTCTCATATATGTAGCTCGAGCATTCTTCAACCCAAATGACATTACTCTGTAGCAATATGTTCCCAAAATATGATAAAGGCCGTCTTTTCTGCATCCTCTTCATCCATCAAGAACTGATGATAACTCGCATAACAATCCACAAAAGAACCAATCTCATGTTTGGCACAATTTTCAATCAATATGTGGATGTTTGGCAATGGAAAATCATCCTTCGGACTGGCTTTATTGAGGTATCGATAATCAATGCACACTCTGGTTTTTCCGTCTTTCTTTGGAACATGTACAACATTGGCTAACCAGGTGGGGTACTTGGTGACCCGTATGACCTTTGCCTCAAACTGCTTGTTGACTTTTTTTTTACACTGATATCTGTTTTGAACTTTCTCAGCTTTTGCTTAACAGGCTGGCATTTCGGATAAGTAGGCAACTTATGTTCCACCAAGTCAGTACCGAACCCCGGCATGTCATCATAAGACCAGGCGAATATATCTTTATACTCATGTAATACCTTGATCAAGTCTTCTCTGAGTGAAGCCTCTAAGTGCACACTAATATTTGTTTCCCGAATATTCTCCTCATTCCCCAAATTAATAGACTCCGTCTCATTTATGTTTGGTTTGTGTTTCTCTTCGTAGTGGCTCAAATCCTTACTAATTTCCTCCAAAACTTCCTCGTCCTCATATTCCACTTCATTATCATTTCCAATTTCTTGTATAACTATCTGATTATCAAGACTGGATCGGGAATCCTTCATGCATGATACATCATTGAAATCAGCAAAAACAGGACTGTATAAGAAAATAAAATAAAGCTACAAAAATAGAGGAAGAAAGAAATTGCATTTCATTAAACTTTAAAAGGTAACAAGGTTTGGATAGATTTTACTAGAACATAAGATTACAATTTTTAAAACAAGACAGATTTAGGGATGGAATATTAAAGCTAACTACCACAACTCTTTCCTGATTGGAAGAGAAGTAGCTTCCCAATTATTTAGCCTGATCTAGGGTAAAACAAACTGAATATCCATTTTGCTTGTTTACTCGGATGCCTCTATCATATTAACTCCTTCAAACAACCTCTCAAACCTTTCTAATAGCTCTTCATTTGGCCTTATCTCTGCATGGCCCGGTATGACAGTCGCCAGACGTCTTCGTGTACCAGGCTTGACGAAGGAGTAGGATAGTTTTGGGGAGGGTCCATCCTTTCTTTTTCAACCTTTTGGCTCTTTGTATATCGGTGATGGTTGGCTTGAAACCCAGGCCGAAAGTATTAGTGCTACCCGGAAGATGAATCGGTTGTGTTATTCCTTGCAAAGAAACTCCTAGACCTTTTCCCGGAGAGAACCCGTTCTTTATCATTTCCTTAGCAACCATGACCGTTGCAGGGGTTACTTTGGGTACTGGGTTGCTTTCTCTTTTAGATATCTTGTTCACAGTCACATTGTCCATCTCTTGGTAAACCCAAGGAACTTTGTCACCCTCGACTTCTTCGAATGGCGTGATGGTATTGCAAACATTATCCTCACCATACACTACTATTTCTTGCTGATCCCATTCAAACTTCACCATTTGATGTAGTGAAGAAGGCACCTCTTTTGCAGTGTGGATCCATGGACGTCCTAACAGAAGGTTATAGGACATAACAACGTCCAACACTTGAAACTCCATGGTGAATTCCGCTGGTTCGATGGTGAGTTCTAGTATGATATCTCCAACGGTGTTCTTTCCACCTCCGTCGAATCCCCTCACACATATGCTGTTTCTGTGGATCCTTTCGTGATCAATCTTCAGTTCTCCCAGAGTAGACAAATGGCAAATATTAGCACTCGACCCATTATCGACCAAAACACAAGTCACCACTGATTTTTCACACTTCACTGTAAGGTATAGCGCCTTATTGTGCTCTGTCCCTTCTAGTGGTAGTTCATCGTCTGAGAATGTTATCCTATTTGCCTCAAAAATTTTGTTTGTAATCTTTTCCAAATGACACACCGTGATCTTTTATGATACATGAGCTTAACTTAGGATCTTCATTAGCGTCCTTTGGTATTCATCGGAATGAATCAACAGAGATATCAAAGATATTTGTGCTGGTGTCTTCCTCAGCTGCTTAATTATGGAGTAATCTTGAGCTTTCATTTTAGGAACTTCTCAGCTTCTTCTTCAGTGACTGCTTTCTTCACATGGGCCGGATTTTATTTCACAACTTTCTCCTTCCTCAAATTGACATGAGCAAAACATCGCCAAGACCTGGTCAAACCATGGGTTTCACAGATCTCCCCCTTGGTTTCTTTTCCTTTGTACATGACAGTTACCTTGTCATAATTCCAAGGTACGGCTTTGATTTTCACAATCGGCATCTGAACGACCAGCTTGATAATAACTGGTTCTATATGTGCCCCTTTCACAGTCAATATTGGCTTCACCCCAGGTACTATCACTTTTGCAGGTTCAGGTTCAACTACCATTGCTGGCTGACTTACAAGTGGCTCGACTAATACTTTCTCACTCCCGAATTTCTCCTCTGTCTTGTTGTTTGCTTTGATGGTCATTACAGTCTGAGAGGGCTTTTTGTAGCTTTCTCCTTATACCAGCTCTATCATATGTGTTTCATGGTGCACATGCAAAGAATTTTGTGTTATGTTGGGACCCTCGGGGGCTTGTACCTTAATTCTACTAGAGTCAGTGAGCTCTTGTATTGCAAATTTTAGGTGCCAATATTTCTCCATGTCATGTCCCGGTGCCCCAAATTAATAATGGATGGATTGATCAAAGTTTCTCGGTAGAGGATTAGGAATTTTAGGCTCAATAGGACAAAGCATCCCCAATTGTCTTAATCGGTGAAAGTGTCTGGTATATAATTCTCCCAGAGGAGTGAATGTTTTCTTTCTCTAAGCCCTGTTGCTTTTGACTTCAGGGTCGGGACAGAAACTGATTCTGTTGGAATTTTTGTAGGTTTTGGTGGTGGGTAGGTATTTTGGGCATGGTAGACATTCTGAGGGGCTGGGGCTCGCCATGAAGGAGGAGGAGGTTGGTAAGATTGGGCATGCTGGACAGAAAACTGAGGACTAGTCGGAGGATAATAATGTTGAGGTGGGTTATACAGTATTGGTGGGTATGGTTGATATGGGGCGAGGCTGATGATGATACGGGTTGGGGCCCCGGGACCAAGACCTTCCATCTATAATTGCTATTTCTTCTTTCTTTTTCTTCCCAATTGCTCCTCCCGTCCCCATCTAAAGTGCTTGATTTGTAGCCTTGATTGCTGAATAACTCATGATTTTATTCGTTTTCAAACCTTCTTCCATGAAACTCCCCATTTTTACCACCTCATTAAAGGTCTTTCCGATTGAAGACACCAGATGCCCGTAGTATGTCGGCTCCAAAGCTTGTAAGAAACAATCTACCATTTCTCCTTCTTTCATTGGTGGATCCATATGGGCCGCCTGTTCTCTTCACCTGATACCATACTCCCGAAACTCTCTCCGGGCTTTTTTCCATTTTGGTCAATGACAATTTATCCGGGATGATTTCCAGATTATATTGAAAATGGTTTGCAAATGATTGTGCCAAATCGTCCCAAATGAACCATCGGGTATGATCTTGAGGGGTGTACCATTCCAGTGCTGAGCTGTTGAGGCTTTGACTGAAATAAGCCATAAGTAATTCATCTTTTCCCCCAGCTCCATGCATTTTACTGCAATAACCTCTCAGATGGGCCACTGGATCACCATGGCCATCATATATGTCAAATTTTGGCAATTTAAACCTAGCGGGTAGTTGTACTTCAACAAACACAAGTCCTTGTATGCCACACTAACTTGGCCTCCCAAACCCTGCGTATTGCGAAATGATTGATCAAGGCTCTTCATTTTCCTGGCCATCTCCTCCTGTTCAGGATTTCTACTGGTTTCTTCTCTTCCGTCATATCGATAAGTGGGGAGTAAGAATTATGTTGTCTGAAGGTGGGTTCTTGAGGGTAGTAATGATTATCCTGGATATGAAATATAAGCTCACTAGAGGATTTGTGTAAAACGGCTGGTGGTGGTGCCATATATACTAGAGCAGCCTGGGGTGGTGGTGGTGGAGCTTGTTTAGGAAGTGAGGGTGGTACTTGTGATGTAGTGGCATAATAGTGTAGGTATGTAGGGTATGTAGAAGATGAGTTCATGGTGGGCGGATCTTGGTTCGTGACTGATGGAGGAATATATGTGGGGTTGGCTGGGTAAGTAGGTAAGGGTTGTCCCCTCGACCAAGCCTGATACATTTCCGACATCTGCTGTTTAAGCTTATACATTTCTTCCTTCATGTTATTCACATCTACTACTTCATCCTCTTGCACGGGATTCATGATTGTCGGCTCAATTTCTTGGGTAACTGCGTTTGTCATGCTTTTAGAACGAGTGTTGTAGTTGTGATGTGCCAGAATGCCAGTTGCTAGCTGCTTTATCTGATACTCATCAACGACAAAAATTTGTTAATATTTATATCATTATAGATGAACATCACAAGTTTTCAAAACACAACTTTTGTCTGGCCATTAGGCGTCATCCCGGCATTTGTAATCTTTCTGCCAATTTTTTTTTGGCTTTCCCTTTTCTTTTCTTTTGTTTCCACCCACCTTTTTTTTTCGTTTTCATCGTTTCCTTTTTTTTCTCTCTTTTTTCTTTTGGTTTTTCGATCCAATATGTTTCCCTATCGCACAAGCAGGTGCATGTAAGAAAAATAATGACAACATTTTGGATTTTCAATTTCATTGATACTCAATCATTGATTACAAAAGATGATGTTGTACTTGTCACGACCCCAAATCCGGTCGTGATGGCGCCCAGCACATTGCTAAGCCAGCCTGACCAATCCATATCAACCACGGAGCTAGAAGCTCTCTTTAACCCATTTAAGCAAATAAATTCAAGAAATGACAGCGATACATGTAACGAAAACGGGGAACCAAGTTCCATAATACATCAACTCCCATAGACCAAGGGTCAAGAGTCATGAGCCTCTACTGAACATGAGTGTATAAAGGTTTAATACAATACCAAGTGCGGAAAGAAATGTCAATACAAAATCAAAAGACAGTAGGAAGGAATATCGGGTCCTGCGGACTCTGCAGCTACCTCAAATATCCACAAACGTCGCCTCGCACAGCTACTGGATCACTGCTGAGAGGTACCTGGATCTGCACACAAGGTGCAGGGAGTAAAATGAGTACTGTCAGACTCAGTGGTAATAAACAAGGGTAAGACACAGCAGATAAGAAATCCGCAATAAAGCACTATGTAAAGCTGTAATCGAATACCCCGTCACAGAATCAATATCAACAAATACCAATAAATAGCATAACAGCTAGCAGATGTAGCTAAATGCAATGCAATGCATGATATGAACGCTACGGCGTGTAGCCCGACTCCAATTTTGGGTACCCGTGCTCACTGTGGGGGTTCGGACTACGGAGGGGCTCCTACAGCCCAAGCACATCTCATAGAGATATTCCCTGCGGCGTGCAGTCAGATCCAACATATATCTCGCTGCGGCGTGCAGCCCGATCCACTACTAGTCAGCTAATATGCAGATACAGCCTCGCGAGGCTCAAAAGTAGTTTTTGAAAACTCTTTTTATCATTTTTCAGTTGGAAAACGGTAATATCAAGTTCCAGAGATTGGAATTAGCATAATAACAGAAATAGCTGCGGACTAGTAGTAAACTAGCATGTCTATATGATAAGACAATGATAACGATCCTCGCGGGATCCAATAACCGGCTCACGGCCCACATGTATAATCAACCGCCCAAGAAGGGGGTTCCTCGGCTCAAGAGTGGCCATTATCACAATATATATATACATATATGCAACCATCCGAGAAGGAGGTTCGACGGCTCTAGAATAGCCAATAATACAATATCAACAGGTTGGACTAATATATAGTCTCCAGTTCATGATCGACCCCGCACTCTCAAGAGTGTGCGTGTCTCGCCGCTATACAGCGTCACAAAGTGGTATACCGGGGTTTCGAACCCGCTGGTCATCACCCACATCTATTACTCACCTCAATACAGTGCGACGACTATTCCGCAATGCCCTTGCCACGAGAATCAAGCTCCGTACGCGTAGAATCTGATCAAATACAGTAAAAATACAACAATTTAGGCCAATGGGACGACACCCAATCAATACAACTCAATTTACATCAAAATTCCCAAAGTTGTCAAAACCCGACTTCCGGTACGCTTATCGAAAAATCACGAAAGTCATATATTCGGAACCCTCATCTCAATACGAGTCTAAGCATATCAATTTTACCAAAATCGGACTCCATTTGCCCATTCAAAACCTTGATTTTCTAAAGTCCAAGACTAGGGCCAAATCCTCCATAATTACCCCAAATTCCTCCATTTTCATGATATAATTGCATGATATTATCAATACTAATCATAATATGAGTTCATAGTTGATTACCTGATGATTTCCCTTGATTTCCTCCTCAAAATCGCCCAAAATCGCCCTTAAGCCGAGACCCCCAAATGTTAAAATGTTTCTGAAATTTTTCTAACTTCTGATACACTTACTTACAGCGATTTTCGCTTCTGCGGAACATTTTCCGCTCCTATGCTCCCGTATCCGCGACCAAAGGGTCGCTTCTGCGGTTCCAGGCCTAGCCGGCCATTTCCGCTTCTACGAACAAAGGGCCGCTTAAGCGGTCCCGCTTCTGCGAAGAAGCCTCCGCTTCTGCGGAAAAATCCGCCTCTGCGCGTCCCTGACCGCTTCTGCGGTATCGCCCAAGCGGAAAAGCGTCCGCTTCTGCGGACCATGCCCCAATTGCCCTCGTCCGCTTCTGCGATCATTGGGTCGCACCAGCGACCCCGCTTCAGCGGAAAGGCGTCCGCTTCAGCGAAACACCCGCTCCTGCGCTCCCATATCCGCTTCTGCGGACTCGCTCCTGCGACCAAAATTCCGCAGGAGCGAATATGACAGAACCAGACTCTTCAACCTGCAATTTCCATGGTTTTCTTCCGTTTAACCATCCGAAAACACCCCGAGGCCCCCGGGACCTCATCCAAACACACCAACACATCTTAATACCTTATTCGAACTTGCTCCAATCCTCAAAACACGTCTAACAACATCAAAACTCATAATTCGCATCGAATTCAAGCCTAAATTCCTTAAAACATTCCAAATTGCACATTCAATCAAAAACCCGACCAAACGACGTCCGAATGACTTGAAATTTTGCAGGCACATCCAAAATCACCTAGCGAAGCTACTGCAAGTGTCGGAATTCCATTCCGACTCCCGGATCAAAATATCACCTACCGTTCGGATTTCGCCAAAATTCAACCTTAGCCAATTCAAGCCTATTTCTACACCGGGCCTCCAAATTCAATTCCGATCGCTCCCCTAAGTCACAAATCACCTCCCGGAACTATCCGAATCATCGGAATCCGATTCCGAGCACTCTAACTCAATAGTCAACTCTTGGTTGACTTTTCATATTCAAGCTTTCTTCAAACATGCTATTTGTTTCATTTTCAATCCAAATCACTCCTAACTCACCCGATATACTCTAATACTGTTTTAAAAGCATAATATATGTAAATGCAAGGTAACGGGGTGCTAATTCCCGTAACGACGGGCCGGGTCGTTACATTCTCCCCAACTTAAACAAACGCTCGTCCGCGAGCGGGTTAAGAAACATACCCGGAGCATCAAATAAGTGTGGATATCTGCTCCGCATTTCCTGCTCGGTCTCCCAAGTTGCTTCCTCCACGGGACGACCTCTCCACTGCACTTTCACTGAAGCTATATCCTTAGATCTCAGCTTACGAACCTGTCGACCCAAAATGGCTACCGGTTCCACATCATAAGTCAAATCCTCATCTAGCTGTATCGTGCCGAAGTCCAACACATGAGACGGGTCTCCGACATACTTCCGGAGCATAGATACATGGAACACCGGGTGAACTCCCGACAAACTGGGTGGCAAAGCAAGCATATAAGCCACCTCCCCAACTTTCCTAAGCACCTCAAAAGGTCCAATGAACCTTGGGCTCAACTTTCCTTTCTTTTCAAACCTCATAACACCCTTCATAGGCGAAACTTTCAGCAACACCTTCTCACCTACTGAATAAGACACATCTCGGACCTTCCGGTCTGCATAACTCTTCTGACGCGACTGAGCTGTGCGAAGTCTCTCCCGAATCACCTTCACCTTATCTAAGGCATCTTGGACTAACTCTGTCCCTAACAACCTAGCCTCGCCGGGCTCGAACCAACCAACCGGAGACCTACACCGCCTCCCATATAAAGCTTCATACGGCGCTATCTGAATGCTGGACTGATAGCTATTATTATAAGCAAACTCCGCCAAAGGCAAATAATCAGCCCATGAACCACCAAAATCAATGACACAAGCACGCAACATGTCCTCCAATATCTGAATAGTACGCTCAGACTGCCCATCCGTCTGTGGATGAAATGCTGTGCTCAACTCTACCTGTGAACCCAACTCTCGCTGAAATGTCCTCCAGAACTGAGATGTGAACTGGGTACCTCTGTCTGATATAATGGAAATAGGAACTCCATGCAACCTCACTATCTCACGGATGAATATCTCCGCCAGCCGCTCCGAGGAATAAGTAGTACACACTGGGATGAAGTGAGCTGACTTAGTCAGTCTATCCACAATCACCCAAACTGAATCAAACTTCCTCGCTGTCCGAGGGAGTCCACTAACAAAGTCCATAGTTATTCTTTCCCACTTCCACTCCGGAATATCAATACGTCGGAATACACCACCAGGTCTCCGATGCTCATACTTGACCTGCTGACAGTTTAGACACCGAGCCACATGGCTCACAATATCTTTCTTCATCTTTCTCCACCAGTAATGCTGCTTCAAATCCTGGTACATCTTCGCGGCTCCTGGATGAATAGAATACCGCGAGCTATGGGCTTCCTCCAATATCAATTCACGAAGGCCGTCAACATTGGGCACGCATATCCGGCCTTGCATCCGCAACACACCATCACTATCAATAGTGACATCTCTAGCATCATCATGCTGAACTCTGTCCTTAAGGACAAGTAAGTGTGGATCATCATACCGGCGCTCTCGAATACGATCATATAAAGAAGAACGAGCTACTACATGAGCCATCACCCTACTGGGCTCAGAAATATCCAGCCTTACCATCTGGTTAGCTAACGCCTGAACATCAACTGCTAGGGGTCTCTCCCCAACTGGAATATACGCCAAACTGCCCATACTAATAGCCTTCCGGCTCAATGCATCAGCCACTACATTGGCTTTCCCGGGATGATACAAGATAGTAATATCATAGTCTTTAAGCAATTCAAGCCATCTCCGCTGCCTCAAATTTAGATCTTTTTGCTTAAACAAATGCTGAAAGGCTGCGGTGGTCTGTATATACATCACAAGATACACCATATAGATAATGCCTCCAAATCTTCAAGGCATGAACAATAGCAGCTAATTCCAAATCGTGAACAGGGTAGTTTTTCTCGTGGGGCTTCAACTGACGAGAAGCATAAGCAATGACCCTACCCTCCTGCATCAACACACAACCAATGCCCACTCCCGAGGCATCACAATATACAGTATAAGAACCTGAAGCTGTCGGTAGAATCAAGACTGGTGCTGTGGTCAGTGCTGTCTTGAGCTTCCGAAAGCTCTCCTCGCACTCCTCGGACCATAAGAAAGGAACACCCTTCCGAGTCAATCTAGTCAAGGGTGAAGCAATAGAAGAGAACCCCTGAACAAATCGGCGATAATACCCTGCCAATCCCAGAAAGCTACGGATCTCAGTAACTGAGGTCGGTCTGGGCCAACTCTGCACTGCCTCGACCTTCCTCGGATCTACCCGAATACCATCACAGGACACCACGTGCCCTAAGAATGCCACGGACTCAAGCCAGAACTCACATTTGGAGAACTTGGCATACAGCTTCTCCTCTCTCAATCTCTGCAACACAATACTCAAGTGCCGAGCATGCTCCTCCTAGCTACGAGAGTAGACAAGTATGTCATCAATGAATACGATTACAAATGAATCAAGATACGGCCTGAATACACTGTTCATCAGATGCATAAATGCTGCTGGGGCGTTGGTCAGCCCAAACGACATCACAAGGAACTCATAGTGACCATATCTGGTCCGGAATGCAGTCTTCATAATATCAGACTCTCTAATCTTCAGCTGATGGTAGCCTGAACGAAGATCAATCTTCGAGAACACCCTAGCTCCCTAGAGCTGATCAAACAAATCATCAATACGAGGCAGAGGATACTTATTCTTCACTGTTGCTTTGTTTAGCTGCCTATAGTCAATACACATCCTCATAGATCCGTCCTTCTTCTTAACAAACAGGACTGGTGCACCCCACGGCGACACACTCGGCCGAATAAAACCCTTATCTAGGAGTTCCTGAAGCTGCTCTTTCAATTCCTTCAACTCAGTTGGTGCCATTCGATACGGAGGAATAGAAATAGGCTGGGTGCCCGGCACCAAATCGATACCAAAATCAATATCCCTGTCCGGCGGCATGCCCGACAGGTCTGAGGGGAATACATCTGGAAAATCCCTCACAACAGGTACAGAATCAATGCTAGGAGATTCAGCTCCCACGTCTCTCACAAAAGCTAAGTACGATAAACACCCTTTTTCAACCATCTTCTGAGCTTTTAAGAACGAAATAACATGGCTAGGGACGAAATCAGTCGAACCCTGCCACTCAATCTGAGAAATACCAGGAATGGCCAACGTAACTGTCTTAGCATGACAGTCCAATATAGCATGGTACGGAGACAACCAGTCCATACCCAATATAACATCAAAGTCCACCATACCCAACAATAACAAATCGGCCTGGGTCTCCAGACCCCCAATAGATATAACACAGGATCTATAGACATGATCCACAACAATCGTATCACCCACGGGGGTGGATACATGAACAGGTAAATCAAGAATACCACGAGTCGCACCCAAATGATGTGCAAAATAAGAGGATACGTAAGAATATATGGACCCTGGATCAAATAGAATAGAGGCATCTCTGTGACAGACAGAAATGATACCTGTAATCACAGCATCGGAGGCAACTGCATCACGCCTGTCAGGAAGTGCATAGAACCGTGCCTGGCCTCCACCGGATCTCTCCTCGCCCCTGGGGCGACCACGAGAAGACTGACCTCCACCTCTACTAGACTGAGATGGTGCTGAAGAGGAGGGCTGATCCCTCTGCTGGGTCCTGCCCCTACGTAGACGAGGGCAATGTCTCCTCATGTGGCCAAACTCACCACACTCATAACATGCACCCGGTGCTGGAGAAGTAGGTGCTGCACTCTGGGCTGGGAGGGCACCAAGCGATGACTGACCCTGCTGAAATCCCTGTCGACCACGACCATAAGAACCTCCGCTCTGCTCTGGGCGGCCTGAATGAGAAGGTCTAGATGAGCGACCTCTGCTCTGCCGGGAATGCCCTCTAGATGGAGCACCACTGAAACTACCAGAACCACGAGGCCTCTTGGCCTCCCGCTCCTCTCTCTCTCGGCGACGATCCGCCTCAATGGAGCGTGCCATATCAGCTACCTGCTCGAACGATGATGACAGAACTCGCTCTCTGGTCATAAGAATGCGGATAGAGTAATTGAGGCCATCAATGAACCTCCTGATCCTCTCCCTATCATTAGGGATCATCCATGTGGCATGCCTAGCCAACCGTGTGAATCCGAGCTCATACTGGGTCACAGACATGTCGCCCTGAACCAACCACTCGAACTAGCAACGTAGCTCCTCGCGACGAGACTGTGGTACATATTTCTCTAGAAAGAGAGTAGAGAACTGCTGCCATGTGAGAGGTGCTGCTCCTGCAGGCCTACGCCTCTCAAACTCTTCCCACCAATCGAATGCGGGACCAGTGAACTGAAAGGTAGTAAATGAAACTCCGCTGGACTCGAGAATACCAGCCGTACGCAGCATCTTCTGACATTTATCCAAGAAACCCCGGGCATCCTCGCCCTCAACGCCACCGAAATGGGGTGGCCGAAGTCTACCAAACCTCTCGAGACGACGCCGCTCGTCCTCGGGCATAACTCCGAACCATATGCTCGGAGCTGGAGCTGGTGCAGCTGGAGGAATAACCGGTGCAACCACCTGAGCGGGGACCGCCTCTGGCGTCTGAAGTCCCTGAACAACCTGCTCGGGTGTGCGAGCTGCAGGGGTCTGCTGACCACCCCCTGTCTGAGATGTCGCTGCAGTAGCAGTAGCTGAGACTACCTGAGCCAAATCGGAACACACAGATAATATCTGAGCAAGAGTCTCCTGAAGACCAGGAATAGCAATAGATACAGTCTGGCCCGGAACTGGGGCTGCTGGAGCATCAACCACTGGGGGCTGCTCCTGAACTGGTACTACGGGCGGGTCAGCTGGCACTGCCTCAGCTGCCCTACCTCTACCTCTAGCACGACCGCGCCCACGGCCTCTAACGGGTGGCAATGGGGGTCGTCCACCTCGTCCTGATGCTCGCATTCTCGCCATCTGCGAAAGAATAGAATATAGAAGTTCACTTCTTAGAACAACAAGATCGCACGACAGAGTTCAAGAAAAGTGGAGTGTTTCCTAAAGGTTCGCAGCCTCCCGAGGATAAGTACAGGCGTCCCCGTACCGATCCACAAGACTCTACTAACCGGCTCAAGACTCATGAGGCCTAGTAAACCTAGGCTCTGATACCAACTTGTCACGACCCCAAATCCGGTCGTGATGGCGCCCAGCACATTGCTAAGCCAGCCTGACCAATCCATATCAACCACGGAGCTAGAAGCTCTCTTTAACCCATTTAAGCAAATAAATTCAAGAAATGACAGCGATACATGTAACGAAAACGGGGAACCAAGTTCCATAATACATCAACTCCCATAGACCAAGGGTCAAGAGTCATGAGCCTCTACTGAACATGAGTGTATAAAGGTTTAATACAATACCAAGTGCGGAAAGAAATGTCAATACAAAATCAAAAGACAGTAGGAAGGAATATCGGGTCCTGCGGACTCTGCAGCTACCTCAAATATCCACAAACGTCGCCTCGCACAGCTACTGGGATCACTGCTGAGAGGTACCTGGATCTGCACACAAGGTGCAGGGAGTAAAATGAGTACTGCCAGACTCAGTGGTAATAAACAAGGGTAAGACAACGCAGATAAGAAATCCGCAATAAAGCACTATGTAAAGCTATAATCGGCTACCCTGTCATAGAATCAATCTTCACTGTACCTGTTCCAACAAATACCAATAAATAGCATAACACCTAGCAGATGTAGCTAAATGCAATGCAATGCATGATATGACCGCTACGGCGTGTAGCCCGACTCCAATTTTGGGTACCCGTGCTCACTGTGGGGGTTCAGACTCCGGAGGGGCTCCTACAGCCCAAGCACATCTCATAGAGATATCACTGCGGCGTGCAGTCCGATCCAACATATATCTCGCTGCGGCGTGCAGCCCGATCCACTACTAGTCAGCTAATATGCAGATACAGCCTCGCGAGGCTCAAAAGTAGTTTTTGAAAACTCTTTTTATCATTTTTCAGTTGGAAAACGGTAATATCAAGTTCCAGAGATTGGAATTAGCATAATAACAAAAATAGCTGCGGACTAGTAGTAAACTAGCATGTCTATGTGATAAGACAATGATAACGATCCTCGCGGGATCCAATAACCGGCTCACGGCCCACATGTATAATCAACCGCCCAAGAAGGGGTTCCTCGGCTCAAGAGTGGCCATTATCACAATATATATATACATATATGCAACCATCCGAGAAGAAGGTTCGACGGCTCTAGAATAGCCAATAATACAATATCAACAGGTTGGACTAATATGTAGTCTCCAGTTCATGATCGACCCCGCACTCTCAAGAGTGTGCGTGTCTCGCCGCTATACAGCGTCACAAAGTGGTATACCGGGGTTTCGAACCCGCTGGTCATCACCCACATCTATTACTCACCTCAATACGGTGCGACGACTATTCCGCAATGCCCTTGCCACGAGAATCAAGCTCCACACGCGTAGAATCTGATCAAATACAGTAAAAATACAACAATTTAGGCCAATGGGACGACACCCAATCAATACAACTCAATTTACATCAAAATTCCCAAAGTTGTCAAAACCCGACTTCCGGTACGCTTATCGAAAAATCACGAAAGTCATATATTCGGAACCCTCATCTCAATACGAGTCTAAGCATATCAATTTTACCAAAATCGGACTCCATTTGCCCATTCAAAACCTTGATTTTCTAAAGTCCAAGACTAGGGCTAAATCCTCCATAATTACCCCAAATTCCTCCATTTTCATGATATAATTGCATGATATTATCAATACTAATCATAATATGAGTTCATAGTTGATTACCTGATGATTTCCCTTGATTTCCTCCTCAAAATCGCCCAAAATCGCCCTTAAGCCGAGACCCCCAAATGTTAAAATGTTTCTGAAATTTTTCTAACTTCTAATACACTTACTTACAGCGATTTTCGCTTCTGCGGAACATTTTCCGCTCCTATGCTCCCGTATCCGCGACCAAAGGGTCGCTTCTGCGGTTCCAGGCCTAGCCGGCCATTTCCGCTTCTACGAACAAAGGGCCGCTTAAGCGGTCCCGCTTCTGCGAAGAAGCCTCCGCTTCTGCGGAAAAATCCGCCTCTGCGCGTCCCTGACCGCTTCTGCGGTATCGCCCAAGCGGAAAAACGTCCGCTTCTGCGGACCATGCCCCAATTGCCCTCGTCCGCTTCTGCGATCATTGGGTCGCACCAGCGACCCCGCTTCAGCGGAAAGGCGTCCGCTTCTGCGAAACACCCGCTCCTGCGCTCCCATATCCGCTCCTGCAGACTCGCCTCCGCGCCCACATTTCCGCAGGGGCGAAAATGACAGAACCAGAAAACTTCAACCTGCCATTTCCATGATTTTCTTCCGTTTAACCATCCGAAAACACCCCGAGGCCCCGGGACCTCATCCAAACACACCAACACATCTTAATACCTTATTCGAACTTGCTCCAATCCTCAAAACACGTCTAACAACATCAAAACTCATAATTCGCATCGAATTCAAGCCTAAATTCCTTAAAACATTCCAAATTGCACATTCAATCAAAAACCCGACCAAACGACGTCCGAATGACTTGAAATTTTGCAGGCACATCCAAAATCACCTAACGAAGCTACTGCAACTGTCGGAATTCCATTCCGACTCCCGGATCAAAATATCACCTACCGTTCGGATTTCACCAAAATTCAACCTTAGCCAATTCAAGCCTATTTCTACACCGGGCCTCCAAATTCAATTCCGATCGCTCCCCTAAGTCACAAATCACCTCCCGGAACTATCCGAATCATCAGGAATCTGATTCCGAGCACTCTAACTCAATAGTCAACTCTTGGTTGACTTTTCATATTCAAGCTTTCTTCAAACATGCTATTTGTTTCATTTTCAATCCAAATCACTCCTAACTCACCCGATATACTCTAATACTGTTTTAAAAGCATAATATATGTAAATGCAAGGTAACGGGGTGGTAATTCCCGTAACGACGGGCCGGGTCGTTACAGAGTACTACAATCTTCTAAATGCGAAAAATAAAAATACAGAAAATGCATGTCCTATAAGTACATTAAAGCTCCAAGTGCCCGCGAGACATTATTCGGTCTTATCGCGGGCCTATATACTAATCCCTTTTAGAGTTTGTCCAAGTCGGTCATCACTTGTTTTACAAAGATCATTGCTGCTGCGGTAAATGTAGACTGGGTCATATCCTCACACAGTTGGCATTTCCGCGTAATATATTGAGCAACGTTGACAATTCTTTCCCTGATAATCACTTTCTCTTGAAGCAACCTCCCAATCTATTCGGCACGAGCATCCGAGGTTTGCTGGCTCTTCTTTTGAAGTTGCTGTATCTCCAATTCTAACCGAGCCATGGCCATGTAGCAGTGCTCACTCTTTATGTCAAATTCTTTAGTTTGTTTGCTACTTTTGACTTCGGCCATGACAATCCTTTTGCTTAGGCGAGCAACTTCAACATTATGTTCATCTTTTAACTATTGGATCATCCGAGCTCTTTCTTCAGAATTCCTGGCCAATTGTTTCCGAGCCCCAATTAATTCCTTCTCGGTTTTATCTAGATCAAAGCTGTAGTCAGTCACCTTGCACCACAAATTATCAATTAACGTTTCATCTCGGGCAAGTCGAACTGGGGTTTCGGTTGCTGCTCTCATTTTCACAATCTGAACCATTAATGTTTCATTCTCTTTAATCAGTTGTTTCCGTTCACCTTCATCGGCCGCTACTTGTAAGCTGCTTTCGAATTTGAGGTCTTGAAATTGTTTCTCCAACATACCAATTTTGGCTCGATATTCATTTTCTTTGGCCAGCCATTCCCATTTTTCCTTTGATAGTTCAGCAAATTCTTGAATGTGAGGTCTCTTCATCGGTATTTCATGTTCAAAATCTATAAGGTACCATACGGAATACCCCAGTGACACTTCACCTCTAGCCCGATCTCTCACACAGGTGTCCACTCTCAGACATTGGCATTCATTCCATATTTGCCGGACTTTTGCTTCCAAAAATTGTCCATCGGGACTAATCTCTATTGCTTGAAGGCTGAGATTCCCATCTTTTGGTACAATTTGATATCTTCCGAGTTGCTGTCATACTCGGTATGGCACATAAGTTTGGATACTCTTGAGACCCATTAAAAGGAAATACGACCCTTCTGGTGGCATGTATATGACTTCATTGATGGGAATCCATCCGTATGCCAATCTATCTGACTAGCAATAAGTGATCGGAAGTAGGTGACCCAACCTTCTGATCCTTTTGGCAACTTAGCCTATTTTGTCCACATGTAGAATTCTTCGATACAAGTCTTTTCAGACGACCCATAACTCAAAAACTGAGGGTGGTGGCATAAATGATCTACCATCCACATCTGAAGTAGTAGATTACACCCCTCAAAGAAATCTTCTCCCGCTTTGCAGGCTATGATAGTACGGAAGATATCAGCCATTATCATTGATGCCAAAGTACTGTTGTCTTGTGTAAGGAGAGTACTGGAAGTCTTGGCAACTCTGATGTCAATGTTCCCGTCTTTCTTTGGAAATATTATTAGCCCCAGAAAGGCTACCATGAAGGCAAAGAGCCTATGTTCCTCCCATTTAGCCCGGTTTGCTTTGCTGCAGAGTTTGTTCTTTAGAACATTGAATCCTCCAATGTGGCCATATCTGCGGTATATAAAGTTCACGGTACTAAACCCGTGAACCAAATCTTCATTGTGAACATTTCTGTCTATTTTCAAAGAGTCGAGGAATCTGTGCACAGTGATAGCTCTTGGAGCAACCATATATTTGTCTTTTAAGGGAACCTTACCCTTTCTGATGTAGTTAGCAATTTCTTCCAATGTCGGAGTGAGCTCAAAGTCCGAGAAGTGAAGCACATTGTGTACGGAATCCCAGCGGGCAACTAAAGCTCGAATAATGTCGCCTCAAGGTACAATGTCAAGCAGCCCAGTAAGATCTTTCAAATATTTCTTGACCCAATCTTGTCCATCTTGACCCAAATCATTCCACCATAATCGTAACTCCAAAGTGATCTTATTCATTAGTGAAAAGGGTTCGTTTTGCATTGTACTCATCCTGCACATTTATTAAAGGTGATTTAAACTCATATTATTTGACTCAAAAAAAATATATTTTTTCAAAGAAAATTTTTCATCATTTTTCTTCAAAAGAATCCGTATTTGTGAACTCAGCCTTTCAATACTTCGTTTGAAGATTTCAAAGCTATATTTATTATTTAGGGGAAATGACTTCAAAAGTGGCCATTTTTGCGCAAGCATCCTTCCGGCGTCCTTTCGGAACATTCGGCTATTTTCAAAAATGGCATTACTTTGATTTATTAAAAATTTTAAAATTTGACATTTTTTGGTTATTTTTTAAAAAAGGGGTAGTTGTACCCGTCAAGGGTTGCCTACGTATCTCGCATAGTGGTGAGAATCAAACCAGCGTAGTTCGGTCAAATTGTTTAAGACCAACTATTTTGACAAAATTAACACGACTCTTTTCATACTTTCTTTTTCTCAAAATTTTGACAGCGTTTTGTCAGTATTTAAGTATTGCTATTCTAGAAATTGCTATTTTTCTCTCTTTTTGTTTTCAGGTATTTGGCCGGTCAGCATAATAGTCTAGGATAAATAAATGCAACATATAATCATGCTCGGTCTTTGATATCCGGGTCACCTGTCCTAGACGGACCCAACCCCTGTGTTGAGTCCCCTAAGTCAGATATGATACAAATAATCACCCTAATTCTAGGCTCAATATCCTGATTTTCAATGGTACTAGACTGTGTATTCGAGCGAACAACTCGGATCGACGAGGGGGCTACGTACCGAGGACCCGCGGGATCGTCCGGCTTTGTAACTTTTCCGGCCTCTATTTCTTATTGAGGTATTAACACTAACATAAAGGGGAGTCTCAACCAGTATGTACATCCCTGGAGGTAAGAAGATAAGGATTTTCGGCACAATTTTTATTTATATTTCACGTAATATCAAAGCGTTAAACATATAGCATGTTGATCAAAGCATATAAGGAAATCAAATATAAAAAAAAACAATTTAACTGAGCTCGAATTCTTAAACCCTGAACCGAAATTCTAGGTTTCTTATCCTCAGCAGTGTCGCCAGAGCTGTCACACCGCCTTTTTCTGTGTATATACCGCTAATTACTATTACATCTCGGGAAGGGATATAATAATAACATGGAAGGAGTTTTTCCAATTAAAGGACATTCGGAACAGGATTTATTTATTAAATTTTAGAGTCGCCACTTGGGTAAATAATGGTGTCCCAAGTCACCTGTTTAATCCCGAACCTAGGAAATTATGACTCTGTTAGCAGTCCGCGAAATCAGAAATCTGGATAAGGAATTCTGTTAACCGGGGAGAAGGTGTTAGGCACTCCCGGATTCCGTGGTTCTAGCACGACAGCGCAACTGCCATATTTATTTTTATCTGATTTCTTTATATGCTTCAATTTTTTATGCATTACTATTGTCCCGCTTTGTCATTTTTAAGAATTGCGACATCGCGAAAATGCATTTCGAGTCACACCGTATGAGTACGCCTGTGACTTTAGTGCATTTCAACTTCGCCGGGATTTGGATTTGGGTCACATAAATTTGCACCCGTATTAGGAATGTAATATTATTAATCACGCATAAAGTATCTATGTCTTTATTAACTTTGGGAAAGACCGTGAAATTCGCTAAACGGTCCTTCCAAGTCTAGAATTTTTTATGTTGAAATTTATTTGGGGGACCCGTGTGTTTTTATTTTTTGTAACGAGGCTCATCCCTTATTTTGTAAAGTCCTATCTTAAATGAGCTACGTTTTCTATTTTTGTTTTTTCTTCCTATTATATGACTGTTTTTTTGTATTAATTTCAGACTATTATTATTGGAGTCCAAGCCATTATTCATTATTGGGCCTGGACTTCAGACGGCCTAACAGTCCATAGCCAAATACAACTGAGCCTCTGGAGCACAGCGCACATTTCTATTCCTATTCGAAGACATGAATGCCATTTCAATTCGATCCAGGCCTGATTTCCCGTTGAGGCCCAAATCGTTCACATTTAAAGCTTGACAGAAACTAATTATCATTTTTTGCCGCACTTATGAATGTAACAGTTAACAGATTAAACGCCAATTTGCATTTAGTCACTACTGATTTCAATTTTTAACAATTAATTAAGAATTCAAACATAGTAGTTTATATCAATGTTATTATTCTACACGGCAGAATATGATATTCAAATTGTTATCAGGATATTGGTTGCAGAATTATTTTTGTCACTTTATTTTTAACTGAAGAAAATAATATTCTAGTTTTAACTAGGTATGCTTGAACTACTGTTATCAAATTACAAAGTCTGAAAGCAAATTTGTTGATAAATCATTTTAAGTAAATATAAACAGTAATACGATTTGAACTTCAAAAACTACTTATACTTTTTGAATTAAATGAT
This sequence comes from Nicotiana noctiflora, assembly GCA_032618575.1. Taxonomy (NCBI): domain Eukaryota; kingdom Viridiplantae; phylum Streptophyta; class Magnoliopsida; order Solanales; family Solanaceae; genus Nicotiana; species Nicotiana noctiflora. The sequence continues at coordinate 235,181 of JASVEL010002701.1, read as the reverse complement.
TCTGATTCAGAACTCAACTATCAAAAAAGCTAAGTACTAATATTGCATGTCTAATTTCAGAGTATATATAAGTCTAAGGGTAGTAGCTGTGTTTTAGCCGGTTTTAGTTTTAGATTTAGGTGATCATTATAATTAACCTACTAGATACGTTTACTACCGTATTATCTACTACTACTTTAGTCTAAATCGAGTTTATATATTCTAGTACTTATTACAACCCATTCCTAAGTGAATTACAAGAGATCTACAAATTATAACTACAAATAAGAAAAAAACAGAAATACAACTTCAGCAAAATCAATCTATAATTTCATTCCTTCATTATGTTTCAATTACACCTTCAGGAGATAGTAGTGTACCTGATCAGATGAAAGGAAATCGATGAGTTCTAAGGGATTAAGGAGAAGAGAATCAGCAATAGGAGCAGCCAAATATCAACAACAAACATGAGCAGATATTAACACAGCAAAGTCTCAAAACCCAGCAGGCAACCAATAAATAACTCGAGCAAACAAAAATCGAAGCTAAGTTGAAGTAAACACAATAGGGCAACAACCAGCAAAGACTCCAGGAATAATACTCGAATTGAATGCTAAGTAGCAAAACCAATAAAGTTCTGAAATCTAATTATCTGAAGGTTGGAACTCTCAAATTGGGAACCATTAAATTGTAAAATTCAAAACTAATTTCGAACTTCTAAAGTTGGAACCCCTTTTTCAAGCTTGAAACAGCCTATTTGTAGAACAAATTTAGGGGGAATTTTGAATTAGATATTTTTATTTCCCACCCTAACTCTTTTTTCAATTAAATCAATTAAGTATAGCAGAAATCTAATGAAATGCACTTGAACCCCTTGCTCAATTGGGCAGATTTTACCTAGTTGCCCTCACTTGCTAAGGTTTATTACACATTTACCTTTTAACTATGCCTAGTCTACCCTTTATTGTTCATGTATTTTCAGAAAAATCAAGCATTAAAGTCGTTTATACCCCCATTAGCTCTATGTAATCTACTAAAATATCAATTCCCTTTGCCCTTTTACCCTTTACATTTAATCGTATTTACCCAACCTATATTAGGTCTGCCAAGACTTGGGTAATTGAATGTATTAAAAATACAACCCCTCTGAGACTCGTTTTAAGTTTTAACCAGTTTCAGACAAATTAACCCTTTCAAAATTAACCACTATTACAAAGATAGCCACTAATCAAAGACTCATACTGTGTTGCAAACATAACCACAATAGACATTTAGACATATAACCTAAATGTGCATAAGCACTCAGAAATTCAGAAGAAACCAACATACAAATCATATTGCAAATGTAGCCATATTTATGTAGTTTTGCATAAATAGCCCTAATTACGACTAATCTTTAAAATTAATTAGAACTCAGAGAGACAAATTGATAATGGTTGAATTCCAACTAGTCAAAATCCTAGTCGAGATAGGATCTATTTAACAATAGCATAAACATTACCAATAGCACATGATTTATAGGTAGCTATATCAGAACTTAAGAATACTTAGTCGATTTCAGGCATACATATAATAAGCTCAGGTCTAATATGAACACATAAGAACAAAGTATAGAATTGTGACGACCCAAAGGGTCATCACTTATTTAATTAATCATTTCGAGCTTCCGAGGCCTTGAAAACCTCATTCTATGTTGCCTCGATTTACGTGCACGATCCGAGCATGTAGCCGGAAAGATTTTGTGATAGAAAATATGAATTCTATGAGAAATTTGGATAAAAATGATATTAATATTGATATGGTTGACTTCGGTCAACATTTTTGGTAAACGGATCCGGACCCGAGATTGGATGGTCCCGAGAGGTCCGTAGGAAAATATGGGACTTGGACATGCGTCCGAAGTCGAATTCTGAGGCCTAGAGCCCAAGTTATGAATTTTTATGTGAAATTGTATTTGATGTAATTATTAAAGGAAATAAATTAATTGACCTTGGTATCGGGCTCGTATTTTGGTTCCGACGCCCGGTACAAGTCTTAAATATTATATATGTGATTTCTGTAAAGTTTGGTGACAATTGGATGTCGTTTGAGATGTTTTGGACCTTGAGTCCCAAGTTTGAAAGTTTTGAAAACTAAAGGTATGAAAATCATGCATTTGAGGCTTGATTTGATTAAAACGAAGTGATATTGGCGATGTGATCGCACGAACAAGTTCATAATGTGTTTCTGAGGTTATGTACATGTTTGGTTTGGAGCCCGGGGGGCTCGGGTAAAGATTTGATAGGCCGTTGGATGAAATTCTGAATTTTTGAACTGCTGGTTTTTCACCCAGTTGTTGGCTTCGCAATTGCGAAGAATTTCTCGCAATTGCGAAGGGGACAGAGTGTAAGGCAAGGCTCGCAAATGCGAACCTTTATCGCAAATGCGAAGCCCCCTTTGACCCAGCCTTGTTCGCAAATGCGAACAATTGTTCGCATTTGCGAAGGTCCCCAGTGCCTGCCTATGTTCGCAAATGCGAACAAAAGTTCGCAAATGCGAACATTCCCTATACTGCCTTGGTTCGCAAATGCGAACCATTGTTCGCAAATGCGAACACTGCCTTAAACAGCCTATGTTCGCAAATGCGAACATCTCTTTGTCTGCCAGTGTTCGCAAATGCGAACAAATGTTCGCAAATGCGAACTTCCCAGCCTTAGCTTATTTTACAAACTCCAGAAATTGGTCGGGGTTCGCAATTGCGAACCCATGTTCGCAAATGCGAACACGGAGGCCTGTAAAACACGATTTTCAGTCATTTCTTCACTTTTTATAAAACAAAAACACCCATTTGCGATTCTTCACGGATTTCTTCTTCATCAAAACGATTGTAAGTCACGTTTTACTTAATTCTTTCAATTCCTAACATCATTAATCATGTTTTTCATAAGAAATCAAAGATTTTCATGGTAGAATTCTTGTTTTTGTTAGAAAATAGGTTTTTCATAAATTGGGAAATTGGACCTCGAATTGAGGTCCGATTTTGAAACAAATTATATACATGAACTCGTGGGGGGATGGGTAACCGGATTTTGGTCCTAACCCCGAATTCCGACCATGTGGGCCCGGGGTTGAATTTCACTATTCCGGGCAGAATGTTGTAAAAGTTGTATTTGGTCTTAAGAATTAGTTTGTTGAGTAGTATTGATAATATTAAATCAATTGTGTATAGATACGATTGGATTGGAGCCAAATTTGAAAGAAGGAGACATTTCCACGGATTGAATTGTTCATAAGCATTCGAGGTAAGTGTTTGTTCTATCCTAGCTTGAGGAATATGATTATGTGTTATGTGTTATGTGATCGAGTGCGGTGTATGGGCCGTGGTGACGAGCATCCATACACTGGCGTCTAGTATGACCGTGAGTCATTGAAAAATGATTATTTTGAGATATATTACAGATGAAATGTTATTGTTTTCCCTTGTTGGGACTTGTTATGAAGATAATTATTGGTTGCCCTTGATGGGACGGTTTATGAATTACCGTTTCTTTCTTTGCCCTTAACTGTGATTGTTATTTGGGTGAGGAAGAGTGATAATGCACGAAGGGTGATGCCGTGCCATGTTTATTTATTTATGCACGAAGGTTAATGCCGTGCCATGTTTATTTATTGATTATGCACGAAGGATCATGCCGTGCCTGGTTATTGAACCATGTACGAAGGATGATGCCGTACTATGGATGTGAGGATGAGAGTAAAAGCACGAAGGGTGATGCCGTGCACTTTATTTGCTTATTTGGCGAGGATGAGAGTAAAAGCACGAAGGGTGATGCCGTGTACTTTATTTGCTTATTTGGTGAGGATGAGAGTAAAAGCACGAAGGGTGATGCCGTGCAACTATTTGCCATTCCTTGACTTGATATTACTTGTTTTTCCATTATATTTTATTTGGGTGATGCCGTGCAACTATTTTCCATTCCTTGACTTGATATTACTTGTTTTTCCATTATATTTTATTTGGGTGATGCCGTGCAACTATTTGCCATTCCTTGACTTGATATTACTTGTTTTTCCATTATATTTTATTTGGGTGATGCCGTGCAACTATTTGCCATTCCTTGACTTGATATTACTTGTGTTTCCATTATACCTTGTTTTCCCTGTGAACTTATTAACCGTTGTTAATTGTTGAGTTCTTTGAGATATTCCTTATTGTGTTATTACTTGGTTAATTCTTGTTATTTGTGGTAATATATATATTAAAGAATTGGGATCGGGTGGTACGCCTACCACAAGATATAATTATTGATACAATGAGATCGGGTGGTATGCCTACCACAAGATATAATTTATTGATACAGTTGGGAGCGGGTGGTACGCCTACCACGAGATATGAAAAGAAAAATAAAGAATTGAGACACGAAAGTAAGATTTAATTATGTGGATTAGATTAATCTGGATATTATGAGTTATTGATTGTTATTGCAGAGTAGAGTATTTCCTTATAAATGTTTATGTACATATATATATATATATATATATATATATATATATATATATATATATATATACTGCACGCCGCAGTAATATATATGTGGATCGGACTGCACACCGTAGTATTATAGCGCTTGGGCTGAAGGAGCCCCTCCGGAGTCTGCACACACCCCAGTGAGCTCAGTTATATATTATTGGATAGGGCAGCAGCAGTAAATCGATTGCGTGGAAGTTAATCACATTTGAGACCGAGGTAGCTTGCGGACGTCCGCAAGCCCGGCGTCTCTCTCTTTACTTATGTTTTAGCTGTAGTCTCTTTGTTCCGAGACACACAGATTATGTTTCTTTCAGACTTTTATGTGTAGTATTCAGTAGTAGTTCGTGAGTTGGTGACTCCACGTCTTGGGTAGAGGATTTTCAGTATGGTTTTACCTTTAAACTGCTTAATACTATTTCGATAAAGTATTCCGCATTTATTTAATTAAAATTGTATTAAAAACAGGATAATATGAATACATTGGCTTGCCTAGCTACCACGAGTAGGCGCCATCACGATCCTGATGTTGGGGAAAAATCCGGGTCGTGACAAGTTGGTATCGAGCTCTAGGTTACATAGGTCTCACCACTCACGAACAAGCTTAGTAGAGTTTGAGAGGTAGGTACGGAGACGTCTGTACTTGTCCTCCAGAGTCTATTGAGTTAGGAAAAGTCTCTTATTTGTTCTTTCTTATCGTGTGAATTCATTCTTCAAATGTTAAATTGAATTTCTACTCTTGTCTTCCCACGAATGGCGAAGTCACGTACCGCTTCTTCAGCCGAACAATGGCACAGGCTGGTGATAGATCAACTATGCCTTCAAAAGTTTTACGGAGGTCGGATAGGTTTCACCAAACTCTTCCCTACCACCTTCAGCGGTGCATCTTTTGAGAACCCACGGGATCGTGCTTGACCGCTGTTATGAGGAATTGCAGAACGTGGGAATAGACGAATGCGAGGGGGTTCATTTTATTGTGCTATGGAGGGCAAACAGAAGTAGTGGGAAGATAATGTATTTACCACACCAGTTATGGTCCCAACGGAAGATGCAATTATATCAGGAGATCATCCAATAAATCGTGTTGGGTTTCAACGGACCTAGACGTCCGGTCGATGTGTTGGAGTTGTGAAGGACAAATATGGTGAGTTATTGGAATGTATATATATGGTATGGAAAGGTCCTCCAAATAATTTATACATATTTAAGGTTGGTTCTTTTCATGGGGTAAGAATCGCCCCCAGAGAATGACGAAGAGTATATGAGTAAATGGGGTAGCTCAGCAGTGTTAAGCCAACATAGCAAAAGAAGAAATTGGCCGTCGATGTTTGTGACAAGCCTACGAAGAGGGCAAACCGGCCAATGCAACGCTATCTACTAAACTCTATTTTAAGAAAATGTTCTGAAGACGTCACCCCGAGATTCTCTGCAATATGTGGTATGTGCGATCTGAACGGTTGTACCAGGTCACAATGACTGTGTCCGAATATATATTGCCATGAGCAATAAGTTAACTGATCCTTAAAGGAATTGCTGTGAATGTGGAATATTGGAGAAATACAATTTTAGGAAAGCACTCAGGCTACACGCTCCATTGCAGTTAATAATTATCCTACCTGGCCAGCCAGATGTAGAGGTTATGATGTTAGAGGTGGAGGTGAAAATCCTAGAGGTGGAGACCCGACCATTGATATAATTTTTATGATATGAGGGAGGTCACTACACCAGATGTGGTCATCACACGTATAATTCAGATTGTTATAGACAGAATAATTTTCCCTTAATTTGATTTGGTTTTTTGAAAGAAAATTTAGGCGAGTCCTTTTAACATGCTCCATTCATGAGCGAGCATCGTAATCATCAAATCTACTTAGGGAAATACTCACGTTGAGATATTACATGAGGATAGACATCCCTATTATTAGGTGTTAGTCACTAAAATATCCATGAGGCTAAGAGTGACTTTTTATTACTTATTACAGTGGGTTTTGATATAATTTTCGGGATAACTAATTTTAATTGTTAATTGTTCTCCCTATTAGTATGAGGGCTTATTTTATGTCGTGATTATCTTTGACGGACAATTATTGAAAGGAAGAAAGAAAGGAAATGAAAAATTTCAGATGATATGATGTGCAAGCACCGTGATTCAGAGTTGAGGATGAGATCCTCCAATTTTTGGCATAATGTGAAATATTTCTAAGCCGAGCTTCAAGCTGCGGTGGATATCATATGAGGACTGGGTCCTGGTAGTAAGAGTTTATGTGTTTAAAATTCTTCTTTTATGAAATTAATATTTTCGTATTGCATTCATAAATAAGAGTCATGCCCGTTAGGACTATTTGACAATTCTTGTATAGTTTCTATTCATATTTAGCCATTTCTATTTTGAAACCGTTGAACTTAGCCTTTGAGACGAGCACCCAGGTGTGTATAAATATGACTCATTAATTCAAAAAAAAATATCACGAGGTCTCCATACCTCATTCTGAGTAAAGTGGGATTTGTAGAATAAGGTATTTGATAACAGGGTTAATTGACGATGTTGTAATTTAAGAACAACTCTTATGGCCAGACTTCAGAGTTATGGATATGTGCATACGCATGAGGTGTTCGTGCCTTATTTAGACTTGTTCGTTGTAGTCTTCATTGTTTACATATTGACATACTCCTGCAGTCATGAGGAGTATGCGCAACATCTCAGAGTGACTTTGCAGACTCTGAAGGATAATCAGCTATATGCCAAATTTTCGAAATGTGAGTTCTGGTTGAGTTCGGTAGCATTTCTGGGTCACATTGTATCGGTGGAAGGTATTCAGGTAGACCCAAAGAAGATTGAGGCAGTCCAGAATTGGCCTCGACCAGCTTCAGTGACTGAGATCCGGAGTTTCTTGGGATTAGCAGGTTACTACCGTCGATTTGTAGAGGGTTTTCTTCTATTGCAGCCCCGATGACCAGGGTTGACCCAGAAGGGTGTCCAGTTCCAGTGGTCAGAGGAGTGTGAGGCGAGCTTCAAGAAAGCCTTGACCACTGCGCCAGTGTTGATACTACCTACGGGTGCAGGGCCTTATACAGTTTATTGTGACGCATCTCGAACAGAGCTTGGTGCAGTGTTAATGCAGGATGGCAAGGTTATTGCCTATGCTTCGAGGCAGTTGAAGATGCATGAAAAGAATTACCCGGTGCATGATCTAGAATTTGCGGCGATTATTCACGCATTGAAGATCTGGAGGCATTATTTGTATGGTGTAGTATGTGAAGTATACACCGATCATAAGAGTCTTCAGTATTTGTTTAAACAAAAGAGTTGAATTTGAGGCAGAGAAGGTGGCTGGTATTGCGGAAAGATTATGATGTCACCTTTTTATATCATCGGGGAAAAAGCAAACGTGGTGGCTGACGCTTTGAGTAGGAAGTCAGCCAGTATGGGCAGTCTTGTTTATATTCCAGTCAATCAGAGGCCAATTGCTTTGGATGTTCGGTCCTTGGCCAATCGATTTGTGAGGTTGGATATTTCTGAGCCTAGTCGAGCACTAGCTTGTGCGATCGCTCGCTCTTCATTATTGGAGCGTATCCGCGATCAACAATATAATGATTCCTATTTATGTGACCTTAGAGACACGGTTCAGCGAGGAGGTGCTAATCAGGTCACCTTAGATGCTGATGGGATCAATTCCTGCCTTTGGCAGAGTTTGCTTATGATAATAGTTATCAATCGAGCATCCGGATGGCTCCTTATGAAGCGTTTTATGGTAGGCGGTGTCGTTCTCCGGTTGAATGGTTTGAACCGGGAGAAACTCGGTTATTCGGTATAGATTTATTTCAGGAGGCCTTAGATAAGGTCAAGATTATTCAAGATAGGCTTCGCACAGCTCAGTCTAGACAAAAGAGCTATGCAGATCGCAAGGTTCGAGAGATAACTTTCATGATTGGGAAACGAGTATTGCTCCGAGTGTCGCCTATGAAGGGCGTGATGAGGTTCGGTAAGAAGGGCAAGCTCAGCCCTAGGTATATTGGCCCATTTGAGATTCTAGACCGAGTGGGAGGGGTGACTTACAGACTAGCTTTGCCGCCTAGCTTATCAGCCGTGCATCCAGTTTTTCATGTATCTATGCTTCGGAGATACCACGACGATCCCACACATGTGTTAGACTTCAGCGCTGTCCAATTGGACAATGATCTATTTTACGAGGAGGAGCCGGTGACCATTCTAGACCGGCAGGTTCGACAGTTGAGGTCAAAGAGTTATCCTTCTGTGCGTGTTCAGTGGAGAGGTCAGCCTCCTGAGGCTTCGACCTGGGAGTCCGAGTCTGATATGCGGAGCCGTTACCCACACTTGTTTCCTGACTCGGTACTTCTTTCTTTTGTCCGTTCGAGGACGAACGGTTGTTTTAGAGGTGGAGATTGTGACGACCCAAAGGGTCATCACTTATTTTATTAATAATTTCGAGCTTCTGAGGCCTTGAAAACCTCATTCTATGTTGCCTCGATTTACGTGCATGATCCGAGCATGTAGCCGGAAAGATTTTGTGATAGAAAATATGAATTCTATGAGAAATTTGGATAACAATGATATTAATATTGATATGGTTGACTTCGGTCAACATTTTTGGTAAACGGATCCGGACCCGAGATTGGATGGTCCCGAGAGGTCCGTAGGAAAATATGGGACTTGGACATGCGTCCGGAGTCGAATTCGAGGCCTAGAGCCCAAGTTATGAATTTTTATGTGAAATTATTTTTGATGTAATTATTAAAGGAAATAAATTAATTGACCTTGGTATCGGGCTCGTATTTTGGTTCCGACGCCCGGTACAAGTCTTAAATATTATATATGTGATTTCTGTAAAGTTTGGTGACAATTGGATGTCGTTTGAGATGTTTTGGACCTTGAGTCCCAAGTTTGAAAGTTTTGAAAACTAAAGGTATGAAAATCATGCATTTGAGGCTTGATTTGATTAAAACGAAGTGATATTGGCGATGTGATCGCACGAACAAGTTCATAATGTGTTTTTGAGGTTATGTACATGTTTGGTTTGGAGCCCGGGGGCTCGGGTAAAGATTTGATAGGCCGTTGGATGAAATTCTGAATTTTTGAACTGCTGGTTTTTCACCCAGCTGTTGGCTTCGCAATTGCGAAGAATTTCTCGCAATTGCGAAGGGGACGGTGTAAGGCAAGGCTCGCAAATGCGAACCTTTATCGCAAATGCGAAGCCCCCTTTGACCCAGCCTTGTTCGCAAATGCGAACAATTGTTTCGCATTTGCGAAGGTCCCTAGTGCCTGCCTATGTTCGCAAATGCGAACAAAAGTTTGCAAATGCGAAAATTCCCCATACTGCCTTGGTTCGCAAATGCGAACCATTGTTCGCAAATGCGAACACTGCCTTATACAGTATGTGTTCGCAAATGCGAACATTAGTTCGCAAATGCGAACATCTCTTTGTCTGCCAGTGTTCGCAAATGCGAACAAATGTTCGCAAATGCGAACTTCCCAGCCTTAGCTTATTTTTCAAACTCCAGAAATTGGTCGGGGTTCGCAATTGCGAACCCATGTTCGCAAATGCGAACACAGAGGCCTGTAAAACACGATTTTCAGTCATTTCTTCACTTTTTACAAAACAAAAACACCCATTTGCGATTCTTCACGGATTTCTTCTTCATCAAAACGATTGTAAGTCGCTTTTTACTTAATTCTTTCAATTCCTAACATCATTAATCATGTTTTTCATAAGAAATCAAAGATTTTCATGGTAGAATTCTTGTTTTTGTTAGAAAATAGGTTTTTCATAAATTGGGGAATTGGACCTCGAATTGAGGTCCGATTTTGAAACAAATTATATACATGAACTCGTGGGGGGATGGGTAACCGGATTTTGGTCCTAACCCCGAATTCCGACCATGTGGGCCCGGGGTTGAAATTCACTATTCCGGGCAGAATGTTGTAAAAGTTGTATTTGGTCTTAAGAATTAGTTTGTTGAGTAGTATTGATGATATTAAATCAATTGTGTATAGATACGATTGGATTGGAGCCAAATTTGAAAGAAGGAGACATTTCCACGGATTGAATTGTTCATAAGCATTCGAGGTAAGTGTTTGTTCTATCCTAGCTTGAGGGAATAGGATTATGTGTTATGTGTTATGTGATCGAGTGCGGTGTATGGGCCGTGGTGACGAGCATCCATACACTGGCGTCTAGTATGACCGTGAGTCGTTGAAAAATGATTATTTTGAGATATATTAAAGATGAAATGTTATTGTTTTCCCTTGTTGGGACTTGTTGTGAAGATAATTATCGGTTGCCCTTGATGGGACGGTTTATGAATTACTGTTTCTTTCTTTGCCCTTAACTGTGATTGTTATTTGGGTGAGGAAGAGTGATAATGCACGAAGGGTGATGCCGTGCCATGTTTATTTATTTATGCACGAAGGTTAATGCCGTGCCATGTTTATTTATTAATTATGCACGAAGGATCATGCCGTGCCCTCTGTTATTGAACCATGTACGAAGGATCATGCCGTACTATGGATGTGAGGATGAGAGTAAAAGCACGAAGGGTGATGCCGTGCACTTTATTTGCTCATTTGGCGAGGATGAGAGTAAAAGCACGAAGGGTGATGCCGTGTACTTTATTTGCTTATTTGGTGAGGATGAGCGTAAAAGCACGAAGGGTGATGCCGTGCAACTATTTGCCATTCCTTGACTTGATATTACTTGTTTTTCCATTATATTTTATTTGGGTGATGCCGTGCAACTATTTGCCATTCCTTGACTTGATATTACTTGTTTTTCCATTATATTTTATTTGGGTGATGCCGTGCAACTATTTGCCATTCCTTGACTTGATATTACTTGTGTTTCCATTATACCTTGTTTTCCTTGTGAACTTATTAACTGTTGTTAATTGTTGAGTTCTTTGAGATATTCCTTATTGTGTTATTACTTGGTTAATTCTTGTTATTTGTGGTAATATATATATTAAAGAATTGGGATCGGGTGGTACGCCTACCACAAGATATAATTATTGATACAATGAGATCGGGTGGTATGCCTACCACAAGATATAATTTATTGATACAGTTGGGAGCGGGTGGTACGCCTACCACGAGATATGAAAAGAAAAATAAAGAATTGAGACACGAAAGTAAGATTTAATTATGTGGATTAGATTAATCTGGATATTATGAGTTATTGATTGTTATTGCAGAGTAGAGTATTTCCTTATAAATGTTTATGTACATACATATATATATATATATATATATATATATATTGCAACTGCACAGGTTTATGTGGGTGTCTGGTCCTAGGCTTGTCACTACTTCGCCGGGATAGGCCAGGCACTTACCAGCACATGGGGTCGGTTGTGCTGATACTACACTTCGTGCGTTTTTGCACAGGTCCAGGTTACGATCAGGAGCAGCAGCAGTAAATCGATTGCGTGGAAGTTAATCACATTTGAGACCGAGGTAGCTTGCGGACGTCCGCAAGCCCGGCGTCTCTCTCTTTACTTATGTTTTAGCTGTAGTCTCTTTGTTCCGAGACACACAGATTATGTTATATTTCTTTCAGACTTTTATGTGTAGTATTCAGTAGTAGTTCGTGAGTTGGTGACTCCACGTCTTGGGTAGAGGATTTTCAGTATGGTTTTACCTTTAAACTGCTTAATACTATTTCGATAAAGTATTCCGCATTTATTTAATTAAAATTGTATTAAAAACAGGATAATATGAATACATTGGCTTGCCTAGCTACCACGAGTAGGCGCCATCACGATCCTGATGTTGGGGAAAAATCCGGGTCGTGACAAGAATAAAGGTGGATTCAGGGCATTTAATCCATTTTAACATGCATAGGGAGTTTTAAACATGCAACAGATCTAGATTTAACAAACAAAAGCACAAAAACACTAAACAGAAGCAGGTTTCAGGGTACTTAGCTTTAGGGTTTCGTCCTTTTCCTTTCTTTTTCCTTTTCGTTCTTTCTTTTCTACTTTCTTTCTTCTTTCTTTACTTTTCAGCGTTTGGAGACTTGGGGTCTATTAGACGACAGACCTCCCAAACAGACTCTTAAAAGTCTAGTTTGGGTGTGTGAGGGGTATTCAGAGACTCAGGGTGAGGTTTTGAAGGGTTTTGTTATTGGGTAACCGCCGGAGTAGGGTTCCGACAAGTCTTTTTCTGATTCGAAGGGTTTGGGTAATATTCGAGGTATGGGACTATAATGGGGTGATAGATCGTCTCAAGGCAGTTCGGGGATGTTAGGTGAATGTCTAGTTCATAACTTGGTGGTCGCCGGCTAGGATTCCAGCGACCAGAATTTCAAGAATGGAAGGTTGGTGAGTTTTCTGGGATGAGTTCAGTGGGGATAAGGTGTGAGAAGAAGAAGAAAGGTGTTTAGAGGGGTGGCCTGAGCGGAGAAGGTAACAGAAGACTGACCACCGGTAGGGTTCTGGTGGTCTTTGTGGGGGGGGGGGGGGGGAAGGGTTTTAGAGGCAGCTAAGGTTATATTATAAATGTGTGTGTATGTAATAGAAAATGAACTGGGGTTTTGGGATATATACTGAACCCGTGTTATTTTCTAACTGCCGTTGGATTTAATTAGATGAACGGCTAAGTTCATTTAGTCTCAAAACGGCAACGTATGATTTTCATAAGACTTTTCACCTGGTCCGTTAGATTAGATTGTTAAACGGTTGAGATTTAATTTCTTAGGCAACGTCGTTTGATTAAGTTAGACACTGGTCTCATCCATCTAATTAAATGTAATGGACGGCCTAGATTTAATCCCTCAACGTCGTCGTTTCATGTTCAAGGCCACCGCCCTATTTGGTCCGTTTGATTTAAATAATCAATGGCCCAGATTTAGTGATGTTATACGACGTCGTTTGGCCGTGTATCTGGGCAGACTGGTTAAAATTATTTGGGCCTGGTTTGTGTGTGTTGCATTTGGGCTGAATGATTTCTGCATTTGGCCCAATATTGGTGTTTCAAATTGTATTTGTGTATTTTTGTTATTTTTAATTATATTTATTTAATTTTCTATATTTTCCTTTGTATTTTATACTTATTTTCCTTGTAGTTATTTTATACTAATGTATTTTCTTTGATTTTAAAATTTTGTATTTTTCCTTAATTTTTCTAATTTCCCACTATTTACCTTTTTCTTGTGATACTTTTCTAATTAATTTCCTTTTTGTATTTCATATTAAATTTCTTTCAATTAAAACAAACACAAGTATTTTCTATACACTAATCAAACTAATTGCAATCAAAAATCATTTTTTGTATTTTATTTTGGAATTAACTACTTGGAGCAAAAATCACGTGCTCACAGTTGTCATGACCCAAAATCCACTAAGGGTCATGGTGGCGCGGGACACTATTGGCAGGCCAGCCAACACAATTATCAATTACTTCCTCTTTAAATACTTTTGAAAATCCAAGGTTTTTCCTTCCATTTTTTCATAAATAAAAGTTCACTACTTGAATTCAATTTTAAATAATAACAATTAGAACAAATCCGCTGAAAACCATCCCAGAAATACGGTGTAACAAGTGCATGAGCATCTACTAATAAGAATATAAAAACATAATGAATATCCGTCCGAAATACAATGGACAGAACGGAAATACATTTTTACTAGAAGGGACTTTAAAGCTGCGGGCCGCCTTGTATAGTGAAACTCACCTAGTCCCCGAATTCGTCCATGCTGCTGCCCCCAGTAGGCCGCTAAAGTAACATATACATGTGCAACAAAAATGCATAGAAGTGTAGTATGAGTACATAATTAACGTGTACTCAGTGAATATCCCGCCTAATTCCGAAGGGGTAGAGACGAGTTGTTCAACTCTAACACGTTTTAATGGTCCAATAATGATTCATCCTAAATATATATACAAATCAGTGGATTTATTCTATAAACATGATTGTTTTCCAAATAGAAAGAAACAAATAATCAATTAATTCGTTTATAGGAAATTTCCCAGAACTTCCATTCTAAATATATTCCGAAAATCCTTAAGCCATGAAAGTCAACATCAATTTAATTAAGTTCCAGGCAGCAATACAAGCATGCGCAAATCATACCGAGGCATCTGCAAGATCTAATAGAAATAAATGTTCCCTTGCCGAGGGTCGACGATGCGCCTATAGATGCATCTATTAATCTGTCAAGGCATTCATCCCGTTCCAAAATAAACACACATAGACAAACAGTTAGTCAAGAAGTCCACATAGAGATATTATCCAAGGAAGGCCAATTTTCTTTAATAATTTGAGAAAATAAAGCTTAAGTATTTTAGAAAATCCAATTATTAATTTAGTGTGATTTAAGCAATTCAAGCCATCAATGATTCCACAATTAATCTACATATAACATGCTTTTGGGTCCTAAACTACTCGGACAATAGCATAATAGTAGCTACGCATAGACTCTCATCACCTCATGCATACGTAGCACCCACAAATAGGAGCATATAACCAATTTAACTCACATATGGGGCAAATTCCCCCTCACAAGATTAGAAAGGTGACTCACCTCGCTCTGAAGACTCCTAACTAGCGTTCAACATTCTTCCGAAGGCTTGAACCAACGCACCATCCACCAAAACTAGCCAATGATCATACAAATCCATTAATATATGATCAAATATTCATTACAATCTTATTTATAGCAATTCCTATCTTCGATCGAAAATTTGACAAAAATTTCCTCCTGCCCATGTGGCCGGAATCGAATTTTTTTGAAGATTAAGATTACCCATAGCCTCAAAAACTCAAATATATCATTTTTTCTAAATTCCATACCCAAAATCATGGTCAAATCCCAATAATACAAGTTTTCTAGGTTTTCTTCAAAAAATCTCAATTTTCCCACAATTTTCATGTCGAATTCCTTGATATAATCTTGTATTTAACTTGGAAATGAGTAGGAGTAACTTACCTTAACATAGATGATGAAATCCCTTCTTGAAGCTCCCCAAAAATCGTCCATGCTTTGAAAAAAAATGAAGAAAAATGAGCTAACCCGGCTAAAATAACATTCTGCCCAGGTATTTACTCATCACAATCGCGGAAAAAGCTTTGCGATCGTGGAGAACAATTTTCCAGCCCAAAATTTACTCTACGCGATTGCGTAAAGTACTTCTCGATCGCGGAGAACAATTTTCCAACCTTCCAGATAACCTATAGTATAATAACCATAACTCTTTGCACACCACTCCAAATGATAAATAGTTTAATATTCTAAAAACTGGACTCTAATATTTACAACTTTCGTGTGTTGGTTATTTCCCAATTCCTTATAGATTTCTAGATATAATCTGTCAAAGTCAGCCCATGTGCGACACAACTTTCTTCTTCACCTTCCCGGACACCTTGTAGTGTAACAGCCATAACTTTCGTACACAAATACAAATAATGAATGGTTTTCTTTTCTATAAATGAGACACAAAGCTCTACAACTGTAATTTTTACGTCATCTCAAAATTCCGTATAGATGGTGAGATATGAGCCTCGAAAGTCGAGTCAGGGTTGCAGAATATTTACTCTACGCGATCGCGAAGGCTTTCCGCAATCTCGATTCATTGTCCCATTTCTCACATTTTACTCACCACGATCGCAACCAATTCTCCCCAATCACGTAAAGCACTGCTGCAGCCAAAAACAAGCAGTTATAAATGGCCTAGAAATGGTCTGAAACCAGCCCGAAACTCACCCGAGCCCCTCGGGACCCCGTCTGAACATTCCAACAAGTCTGGAAACATATCAGGGACTTACTCGAGGTTTTAAATCACATCAAACAACATCAAATCATGAATCGCGCCAAAATTCATCTGTATGAACTTTGAAATTTCTAACTTCTATTTTCGATGTTTAAACCTATCAAATCACGTCCGATTGACCTAAAATTTTGCACATAAATCATATTTGACAATACGGACCTACTCCAACTTTCGAAATTCGATTCCGCCCCCAATATCAAATAGTCAACTTCTGGTCAAACTTCTCAAACACCTTCAAATTTCTATCTTTAACCAAATGACTTCAAAATGACCTACGGACCTCTGAATTCACTTCTGATCGCGTCCCCAACTCCAGAATCACCATACAGAGCTATTCATAGTCTCGGAATCCCAAACGGACATCGATAATACTGAAAATTCTCTTCAAGACAAACTTATAATTTTTTTTCTAAAATGCTAACTTCCTCAATATGTTCCAAAATGCTCCCGGTTTATCCAAAACTCGAATCGGGCATACATCCAAGTCAAAAATCATCATACGAACTTGTTGGAACCTTTAAATCCTGATTCCGAGGTTGTTTACTTAAAATTTCAATCTTAACCATTTTCTCCAACTTAAGGCTTCTAAAATGAGAATTTCCATTTAAATTTAACTCCGATCTTCCTGAATTTCAATTCCGACCATGTGAACACGTCACAATACCTGAAATGAAGTTGCTCATGGCCTCAAACTTCTGAACAACGTGCTAGGGCTCAAAATGACCGATCGGGTCATTATAGAAAAAGAGAACAATATAAGATATATTCAAAATTTGGGATCTAAATAGAGAATAAGAATTAATATCTTGACAAAATTATGTTATCAATTTTGGCTTTCACATTATACAGACATATATGCTTAAATTTTAATCTTTTTACTATGATAAAAGGGGTTGCTATGATGGTAAGCAACCTCCACTTTTAACCGAGAGGTTGTGAGTTGAAATTTCTTGGAGGGAAGGATCTGAATCTGAATGTATCCCAAAATAAGCCTTTTAAATAAGGAAAAATTGCAACTGATATAAATAAAATCATGCAACAGGGCATTAGCAGTTCCATGTTTTGGTAATGTTATGAAAATTCCCTTTATTGAAAAAATTCCAAATTTTTCCGAATATAAATAGTATCTAGAGCTTTTGTAGATATATCAAAATTGTCTTCAATTTCTACAGTTTTCTCTCTATTTTCCTTAATTCCATATATTTTTACATAAAAAAT
Source organism: Nicotiana noctiflora (assembly GCA_032618575.1). Lineage (NCBI taxonomy): Eukaryota > Viridiplantae > Streptophyta > Magnoliopsida > Solanales > Solanaceae > Nicotiana > Nicotiana noctiflora. Next base: position 217,695 of record JASVEL010002701.1, on the reverse strand, counting down.
CGATAGCCTTTTATGTTAATTTGAGTGATCAAATTCAAGTTGAAATCTTTTCCAAAAAGCTCATAAAACCATCCTCTCCAACTCCTAATCACCTTCAAAATTTTAAGTTGTCTTTCTTTGACCAAATAGTTGAGAATACACATACGCCTCTTGTTCTTTTATAACCACATAACCCCCAAAAACTCTTCCTATTATATTAATTATATGGTACAACAAATAGAATAATCACTTTCTAGAATTTTGTGTCACGACCCGGATTTTCTACCATTGGGAGTTATGATGGCGCCTACTTTGGATCTAGGAAAGCCAAACATTTAAACCTTTTGAATAACAATACAACAGTAATAACAATAATAAACCTTTAAATGAAAGCGGGAGTCTTTTATAAAATAAATAACTGAAAACCCAAAGTGCGAAAGTTCAATATTTCACTAGCCATGACTAGAGTCGCAATCTCACGAACTACTAATAAATACTACAAACAAGTCTGAATTGAAAGATACACAATGTCTATCTCGATACAATGAAAACAGATTGAAGATATAGAAAGGGACTCCAGCCTGTGAATACCAGCTAGGCTACCTCATAGTCCCTGGACTAAATTTAGCTCCAACTTGATGTGCTACTGCTGTGGTCCAAAAGCTGCTCTGGTACCGTGATTTGTGCAAAAAGCACAGAAGTGTAGCATTGGCGCAACCGACCCTATGTGCTGGTAAGTGCCTGGATATATATATATATATATATATATATATATATATATATATATATATATATATATATATAATAGAAAGAAAGGAAGTATCAAAAGCTAAACAATTAATAGGGAAGGGAAAACATGTTGTGGGGGAGTACAATCCGGATATAAAAATCATCAATTTAAATAAGAAACAAGACATGTTGATTATCTTTTCGTACTTGTGTCTTGTTTCTTATTTATGTTGATGATTTTCATATCTGGATTGTACTCCCCATAACATATTTTCCCTTCCCTGTTAATTGTTTAGATTTTGGTACTGCATTTCCTTCTATATATATATATATATATTGAACTGCACAGGTTGATTTAGTAGTCCTGTCTAGCCTTGTCACTACTTCGCCGGGGTCAGGCTAGGCACTTACCAGCATATGGGTCGGTTGTGCTGATGCTACACTTTGGTGTTTTTTTCACAAATCACGGTACCAGAGTAGCTTTTGGACCACAGTACTATCACATCGAGTGGGAGCTGACTTCAATATAGAGACTACGAGGTAGCCTAGTTGACGTTCGCAGGCCGGAGTCCCTTTCTATATCTTCTATTTGTATTCGTTGTATCGAGATAAACACTATGTATCATCCTATTAAAACTTGATTGTAATATTCACTAGTAGTTCATGAGATAACGACTTCAGTGTTGGGTAGTGAAATATTGAACTTCCGCATTTTGGGTTTTCAGTTATTTATGCTATAAAAGACTTCTGCTTTCATTTAAAGGTTTATTATTGTTATTACTATTATGTTGTTATTCAAAAGGTTTAAATGTTTTCCTTGCCAAGCTCCAATAGTAGGCGCCATCACGACTCTTGATGGTGGGAAATCGGGGACGTGACATAAAATCCAAGAAAGTGATTCTTCGAGTTGTTGTATTGTGATGATCCAAAGGGCCATTACCATATTTCTCTCTTTTCCATGCTTCTGAGGCCTTGGAGACCCCACTTTTGGTTGACTCAATTTACGTGCGCAATCCGAGCGTGAAGGAAAACATTTTTTATTTTAAAATATATGAATTCTGTGAAAACATTGAAGAATTATGATATTAATATTGATATAGATGACATTGGTCAACATTTTGGGTAAACGGACCCGGACTGGTGATGTGACGGTCCCGGGAGTCTGTAGAAAAATATGGGACTCAGGCATTTTCCCGGAGTCAAAATCTGAGTTCCAAAGCCCCGGTAAAAGAATTTTTCTGTTAAATTATTTTCTGAAATTATTAAAGAAAAATGGAAATGAAAATGAGTTAGAAAATATAGGTATCGAGCTCGTATTTTAGTACTGACGCGCGGTAAGAGTCTTAAATATATGTTAAGAATTATCTATAAAGTTTGGTTTATAACAGACGCCGTTTGACGTGTTTCGGACTAGAAATGGGAAATTTGGAAGGTATGAACTTTGAAATGAAAATTATGAGTTTTGGTGGTTGATTCTTTGATTTTGATGTTATTTTAGCGATTTGATCGCTAGAGCAAGTTCGTACGATCATGTTGAGTTAGTGTGTGTGTTTGGTTGGGAGCCCCGAGGTGTCGGGAGTGATTCGGAGCGGGTTCGGGGTAATTTTTGCACATGAAAAGACATCAGAAAAATCTGCAATTTTGCACAGACCCATTGGCCTACGTGAATGCATAGGAGCTTCGCATTCGCGTAGCTTTAGTTGGCCCTAGAAAAAAAATTCTCTTCTACGCGTTTGTACCCAGCTTTTGCAAATTCAATGCCTTGCACTCCTTTCCTTCGCGTTCGCGTGACTACCACGCATTCGCATAGAATGACCCAGGCCCCCCAGTAAACTTAACCCTCCGCATTCGCGTTGCTGCATCGCGAGATGCCCGTCTGTTCCCAACGCAATCCGAACGTGACCTATTGTAGTAAACACAATGAACGTTTTTGTCCAGTGATTTTTAAATCCTAATACAATGTTCATTACGGGATTATTCCCACTTTTTCACACGAGCTCCTCCCTTAAACCTACCATGGAAAAAATTCAATCTCCCTTTCCTCCATAACTCTTTGGGAAAGTAATCATAACATCATTTCCTTATTATTTCATAAACTAATCACTAAATTTATGCCTAAAATCATGACATCAAAATACAAATGAAGGCTTTTGGGTAAAGTTAGGTTTTTGGGAAATTGGGGCGATTCAACCTCAACTTGGGGTCGAATCTTAAAACAAATTACATAATTGAACTCATAGGGTTATGGGTGATTGAAATTTGGCCTGAGCCTCGAGTTTGGACCATGTGGGCCCGGTGTCAGATTTTGCTATTTTTGGAAGAATGGTAGGAAATGCATTTCTAGACTATGGGAGTATGTTTTTGAGACCTTATTGATACTATTAAATCGAATTGTGCCTAGATACCATTGTCTTGGAGTAGGATTCTAGAGGAAAAATGGTTTTGGAGCTTTGATTGCTATTTTTGGATCGCGGTTAGTGTTTAATCTAACTTTGGCTTGAGGGAATAGGATTAGAGTATCATAATTGCTATTTTCTAATTGATCGAGTGTGGTGTATAGGCGTGGTGACGAGTGCCTATACACCGGAGTCTAGCATGAATGTGGGTCTTCGTTTGTACTTGTTTTTGAGATAATTTGGAACTCTTCTAAGCTAAATTATGATATCTACAAATGTGAATAGTTTGAGAATAAGTTGTGAAATATTAATATTTTGGAGCATTAGCTCGAATGATAAATGCTTTTGAGTAGGAGATGAAAGTATTGAAAGGAGTTATTGTTATTGTACGCTTGCCGGGTTGTGAAAGTTATTGTTATTGTTCCCTTGTCGGGACTTAGTTGTTATTTGTGTTATTCTCTTGCCGTGATAGTTTTTACTGTTTGTTCATTCCTTTTACATGTTTAGTTGTGACTGTTGTTTGGGTGAGGAAGAGTGATATTGCACGAAGGGTCATTCCGTGCTATTTCTGATTATATTTGCATGAAGGGTAATTCCGTGCTATGTTTTGACTATTTATGCACGAAGGTACATTCAGTGCTCTGATTTGATTGTATTTGCATAAAGGGTCATTATGTGCCATGAAATGAGAGTTATGTGAGGAAAAGCACGAAGGGTGATGCCATGCATTTTATTCAATTTCTTTGGGTGAGAATGAGAGTAAAACCACGAAGGTTGATGCCGTTCAACCATTGAATTTCTTATTATGTGATAATTATTGTTGTACCATGTTTCTTAATTACAATAATGAGTTATATATTCAGATTGTACTCCCCCATGGCAGGTTTCCCTCCCTTTTAACTATTTAGTTTCGGTATCTTTTTTGCTTTTATTGTATAAATGTATATAGAATTGTACAGGTTAATTTGGTAGTCCAGTCTAGCCTCGTCACTACTTCGGTGGGGTTAGGCCAGACACTTACTAGTACATGGGGTCGGTTGTGCTAATATCACACTCTGTGCATTTCTTTGTGCATTGATTAAGGAGCAGCTTTTGGACAGCACCAGTAGGATTTCTATCTGGGAGCTATCTTTAGTCCAGGGACTCTCGAGGTAGCCTAGCTAGAGTTCGCAGGCTGAAGTCCCTTTCCTTTGTTTCAATTTCTTTTCATTGTACCGAAATAGACATATGTATTTTTCTTTCATTTAGACTTGTTTGTAGTATTCTATAGTAGTCCGTGAGCTAGTAACACTAGATTTTGGGTAGTGACGTGCTTCAAATATCCGTATTTTTATATCATTTTGTTAAACCTAAAGTCTTCCGAACGTATTTAATTATTGATAGAATGTTATAATGTTGAGGTTGGATAGAGAATGTGTAATGTTTGTCTGACCTAGCTCCGTTAGTAGGTACCATCACGATGCCAAATAGTGGGATAAATTTGGGTGGTGAGAAGTTGGTATCAAAGCTCTAGGTTGCATAGGTCTCGCTACTCACAGACAAACTTAGTAGAGTCTGGGGGATCAGCATAGAGACGTCTGCATTTATCCCTCAAAGGTTATGGAGTTAGGAAACGTTTCACTTTCGTTCTTTTTTGTCGTGTGAATCTATTTCTCAAATAGTGATTGTCCTTCTGCTATGTTCTTACACAGATGGCGAGAACACATGCTTCTTCTTCTACTGCGCAGCAGCCCGAGCCCCCAGCAGTAGCTCCCGCGGGGGGCAGAGGCTGAGGCCGCGCCAGATGTCATGGTAGGGGCAGAGCTCAGCCCCAGGCAGCAATTCCATAGGTGGAGCCACATAGTGGTTATGATGAGGAGGTTCAAGCCCTAGCAGCTCCAGTGGGCCCAGCTCAGGTCCCAGGAGGGGTTATGGTCACCCTGGATCTTCAGGATGCTCTAATCCAACTGGAAGGCTGTATGGACAGTGTCACTAGAGCGGGTTTGCTACTAGTAGAACCAGTCACTTCTCATGATACAAGAGGGGTTCAGACTCCAATTACGCATACTCAGAGCAGGTAGTTCCTCGTACTCAGGTCCCATTTGTTCAACCTGTAGTGGCAGCTCAGATAGGTATATAGCTCAGGTCGGTGATGGAGTGACCATGTCTTCGGATGCTTTGTGGATACTTGATCGATTCTCCAAGCTTTTTACCACCACTTTCAGCGGTGCTTCATCGGAGGATCCCCAGGATTTTCTATTTAGTTGTCATGAGATTTTCAGGACTATGGGTATAGTGGAGACCAACGGGGTCGATGTTTGCACCTTTAGGCTTGCAGGGTTCACCAAGACTTGGTGGAGAGATTTTTTTCATATCTTGACCAGTAGGGTCTCCAGCTTTGACATGGGATCAGCTCGCGGATTTATTCTTGGAGAAGTTTCTCCCCGTCACTCGGCGGAAGGTACTTCGTAGCCACTTTGAGCACCTCAAATTGGGCTCCATAATAGTTACACAGTACGAGAATAGATTTGTTGATTTGGCACCCCATGCAGTTGCGATACTCCCTACAGATAGGGTCTGGAGATTCATTAATTGATTGATTCAACAAATCCATCTTCAGATGGCCATGGGAGTTGGTAGTGATATTTCCTTTTAGGAGGCGGCCAATTTTGCTCGCAAAGTTGATATAGCCCTCACTCGAGGAGGTGGTCAGATGGAGGTAGGGATTCCTATGGTAGGGGTCAGGCACTGAGACCATTTCAGTCTGCGCTTCAAGTTTTTCATGGTACTCCAGGCAGCAGTGGTTCTTAGTAGTATTATTCAGATCAGTAGCTTATCAATGCACCCGCACTTCAGAGCTTTAGGAGAGGACATTCTGGTTGACAGGGCCAACAATCGCAACAGTCAAGATCTTGTTATGGTTGTGGTGACCCCGATCACATTGTCAGGTTTTGCCCTCGAGCATCGGGCCGTAGGGTCCTCGCCCCATGATTCGGGCAGTAGGTGATCCACATCCCGCCTAGCCATCTAGAGGCGGGGTAGGGATCATAGATGTGGAGGTAGGGACCGTTAGAGGTGGAGCTCGAACCATTAGAGGTAGAAGACAACCAGTGGTTGATCATCCTAAAGATGTAGTTCAGGGAGGTAGGGCCCTACCTCGATGTTATGCTTTGCCAGCCAGGCTAGAGGTTGAGTCTTTCGATACAATTATTACAGGTACTATTCTGATCTGTGACAGGGATATTTCAATGCTATTTGACCCGGGGTCCATATATTCGTATGTGTCGTCTTATTTTGCTCCCTACTTGTCTATGCCTAGTGATTCCTTGGGTACTCCTGTATATGTATCCACACCAGTGGGTGATTCCATTGTGGTCGACAGAGTTCGCCGTTCAAGTGTATTAGTATTTGAGGGTCTCGAGACCCGTTTGGATCTATTGCTACTAGAATGGTTGATTTTAATGTTATATTAGGGATGGATTGGTTCTCCCCGTATCATGCGATCTTGGATTGTCACGCTAGGACCGTGACCTTGGTTTTACAAAAGTTACCCCGATTTGAGTGGAGAGGGACCCCAGGACATGTCACTTGCAGTGTTATTTCATATGTTAAGGCTCGACGCATGGTCGAGAAGGGATGTTTACCTTATTTGGCATATGTTCATGATTCCAGCATTAAGGTTCCTTCTATTGACTTAGTTCCTATTCTTCGGGAGTTCCCAGAGGTTTTCCCTTCAGACCTGTAGGGTATGCCGCCCGATAGGGATATTGACTTTTGCATTGATCTGGCCCAGGCATGCAACCCATTTCTATCCTACCGTATCGTATGGCCCCGCCAGAGCTAAAAGAGTTAAAGGATCAGTTACAAGATTTGCTGGAGAAGGGTTGCATTAGGTCTAGTGTTTCTCCTTGTGGCGCACTAGTGCTATTTATGAAGGAAAATGATGGATCAATGAGGATGTACATTGATTACTGGGATTTGAACAAGGTGACAATAAAGAACAAGTATCCACTGCCGAGGATTGATGATTTGTTTGATTAGTTGCAGGTTGCAAAGGTATTTTTAAAGATTGATTGGAGATCGAGCTATCATTAGTTGAGGATTAGGGCATCTGATGTCCCTAAGACATCATTTTGCACTCGGCACGGATATTATCAGTTTTTGGTCATGTCATTTGGGTTGACCAATTCCCCGGCAATGTTCAGGACTTATTTGGACTTGTTTGTGATAATTTTTATTAATGATATTCTTGTATACTCCTGCAGAGGAGCACGAGCAGCACCTAAGAGTGGTTCTTCAGACTCTGAAGAATAGCTAGTTGTATGCCAAGTTCTCAAAGTGCAAGTTCTGGTTGAGTTCAGTGGCATTTCTAGGTTATGTAGTATCAGCAACGTGCATTTAGGTAGACCTGAAGAAGATGAAGGCAATCAAGAATTGGCTTCGACTAGCTTCAGCTACTGAGATTCGGAATTTCTTGGGGTTAGCTGGTTATTATCGTCGATTTGTTGAGACATTTTCATCTATAGAAGCCTTGATGACCAGGTTAACCTATAAAGGTGCTCAGTTCAGGTGGTCAGACGAGTGCAAGGAGAGCTTTCAGAATCCCAAGACAGCTCTGATTACGGCACCGATATTAGTGTTGCCCATAGGTTCAGGGCCTTATATAGTTTATTGTGATGCTTCCCCTATTGGGCTTGGTGCAGTATTTATGTAGGATGGTAGGGTCATTACTTACACTTCAAGGCAGTTGAAGATTCACGAGAAGAACTACCCAGTCCATGATCTAGAGTTGGCATCCATTGTCCATGCTTTGAAGATTTTGAGGCATTACTTATATGATGTGACGTGTGAGGTATACACGGATCACAAGAGTCTGTAATACTTGTTCAAGAAGAAAGAGTTGAAGTTGAGGCAGCGAAGATGGTTGGAGCTACTAAAGGATTATGATGTCACTATTTTGTACTACCCTGAGGAGAGCCAATGTGGTGGCAGATGCATTGAGCAAGAAGTCAGCCAGCATGGGTAGTCTTGACTATATTCCGATCAGTAGAAGACCGCTTGCTTTATATATTTAGGCCTTGGAAAATCGGTTTGTGAGGTCGGACATTTCTGAACCTAGTCGGGTTTTAGCTTGCACGGTCGCTCTTTTTTCATTATTGGAGTGTATCCGTGACCGGCAGTTTGACGACCCTTATTTGTGTGTCGTGAGAGACACTGTGCAGCGTGGAGGTGCCATAAAGGTGACTTTAGATGCGGATGGAGTTCTGAGGTTGCAGAGGTAAGTATGTGTGCCCAATGTTGATGGTATTTGAGAATTTATATTAGCAGAGGCCTATAGTTCTCAGTATTCTATTCACCTGGGCGCCGCGAAGATGTATCAGAACTTGTGGACGCATTACTGGTGGCGTAGGATAAAGAAGGACATTGTTACATATGTGGCTCGGTGTTTGAATTATCAACAGGTCAAGTATGAGCATCAAAGGCCTGGTGGTGTGTTTCATAGGATTGAGCTTCCCGAGTGAAAGTGGGAGTGTATTACCATGGACTTCATTACTGGACTTCCGGTGACCCAGAAGACGTTCGATGCTATCTAGGTCATTGTTGATAGGCTGACCAAGTTAGCACATTTCATTCTTGTTGCCACTACCTATTCATTAAAGAGACTTGCTGAGATCTACATCCAAGAGATTGTTCGCCTTGATGGTGTGCTGACATCCATTATTTAGGATCGGAGTACGTAGTTTACCTCGCACTTTTGGAGAGCAGTTCAGCAGGAGTTATGCAGCTAGGTTCAGTTAAGTACAACATTCCATCCTCAAATATATGGTCAGTCTGAGAGGACTATTCAAATATTGGAGGATATGCTCCGAGCATGTGTTATTTATTTTGGAGGCTTTTGGGACCAGTTTCTACCTTTAGCAGAGTTCGCCTAGAACAACAGCTACCAATCCAGCATTCAGATTTCTCCTTATGAGGCATTGTATAGTAGGTGATGTCGGTCTCCAGTTAGATAGTTTGAGCTGGAAGAGGCTCGGTTGTTGGGTATATATTTAGTCCAGGAGGTCTTGGTTAAGTTCAAGATCATTCAAGACATGCTTCGTTTAGCTCAGTTGCGACAAAAGAGTTATGTGGATCGCAAGGTCCGAGACGTGACTTTCATGGTTGGTGAGCGAGTGTCACACCGTGTATCGCCTATGAAAGGGCGTGATGATATTTGGAAAGAAGGGCAAGCTTAGCCCTAGGTACATTGGTCCATTTGATATACTTGATCGTGTGGGAGAGGTGGCTAATAGACATGGCTTTCCACCTAGCTTGTCAGCCATATATCCAGTGTTTCATGTGTCTATGCTTTGGAAGCATTATCATGATCCTACCCACGTGTTAGATTTTAGCACTGTCCAGTTGGGCAAGGATCTGTCCTATGAGGAGGACCTGGTAGCTATTCTAGATCGACATGTTCAACAGTTGAGGTCGAAGAGTTTTCCTTCAGTGCGTGTTCAGTTGAGAGGTCGGCCTCCTTAGTCATCGACCTGGGAGTCCGAGTCTGATATGAGGACCTGTTACCCTCATCTATTTCCTAACTCAGGTACTTCTTTCTTTTGTCCGTTCGAGGATGAACGATTATATTAGAGCTGGAGAATGTGACGACCCAAAGGGTCATCACCATATTTCTCTCTTTTTCCGTACCTCCAAGGCCTTGGAAACCTCTCTTTTGGTTCCTCGATTTGTGTGCATAGTCCAGACGCGAAGCCGAAAAATTTTTATGTTAAAATATATGAATTTTGTGAAAGATTTGAAGAATTATGATATTAATATTAATATAGTTGAATTTGGTCTATATTTTGGATAAACGTACCCTGACCTATGATGTGACGGTCTCAGGAGGTCCGTAGAAAATATGAGACTCAGGCATGTGCCAGGAGTCGAAATCCGAGGTCCAGTACCCAAGTAAAAGAATTTTTCTGTTAAATTGTTTTATGAAATTATTAAGGAACAATGGAAATGAAATGAGGTAGAAATGTTGGTATCTGGCTCGTACTTTGGATCCGACACCCGGTACAAGTCTTAAATATGTGTTAAGCACTCTCTGTAAAGTTTGGTTGAAAACGGACATCGTTTGACGTATTTTGGACTAAAAATGGGAAATTGGGAAGTTATGAACTTTGAAATGAAAATTATGAATTTTAGGGGTTGATTGTTTGATTTTTGATGTTATTTTAGTGATTTGATCGCTTGAGCAAGTTCCTATGATGATATTGAGTTAGTCTGTATATTTGGTTATGAGCCTCGAGGTCTCGGGAGTGATTCAGAGGTGGTTTGGGGTAATTTTTGTTCATGTAAAGACATCAGAAAATTCTGCAATTTAGCACAGACCCATAGGCCTACACGAACGCATAGGAGCTTCGCGTTCGCATAGCTTTAGTTGACCCTAGAAAAAAAATTCTCTTCTACGCGTTCGCACCCAACTTTCACAAACGTGATGCCTTGCACTCCCTATCTTCACGTTCGTGTGACAACCACACATTCGCATAGAATGACCCAGGGGCCCCAGAAAACTTAACCCTTTGCGTTCGCATTGTTGCATCGTGAATGCGATGCCCGTCTGTTCCCAACACTGCGCGAACGCGACCTACTGTCGCTAACGCGATGAACGATTTTATCCAAGGATTTTAGAAGACTAAAACAGTGTTCATTACGGGATTATTCCCACTTTTTCACTAGAGCTCCTCCCTTAGACCCTCCATGGACGAAATTCAATCTCCCTTTCCTCCATAACTTTTTGGGTAAGTAATCTTAACATCATTTCCTCATTATTTCATCAACTAATCACTAAATTCTAGGCCTAAAAACAGCAGTAAGATTAGCTAGCTCCTGAAGTACCTGGATCTGCACACATAGTGCAGGGAGTAAAGTCAGTACTTCCAACTCAGCGGTAATAGACATGTATAATGACATTGAAAGTAAGAAATCTTAATATACGATAAAGTAAAGCTACAATAGTATTTAAACACATTTAGTAGTGTAACATCAATAAGTATTAACAGATAGAGCAGGTAAGTATCGATGCATGAATGCAATGCAGATGCACATGACCGCTGTAGCGCGCAGCCCGATCCGTTACCCGCGCTCAATGTCGGGGTTCAGACTCCAGAGGGGCTCCTATAGCCCAAGCGCAATATCATAGTATAATACGATGTGGCGTGCAGACCGATCCACTATTAGTCCAACTATATGCATGCAAGCCACACAGGCACCGTCAAACTTACCAATTTTAGTTCCAATTATAACTAATTATCAATTTGGTGCTTCAAAACTTAGAATTCTGCTAGTCATTTCAAGACAATGTTTAGCTCAGGACTCATATCATGAAAACATGCTATGAATCATAGAAATAGTGATAATAATCCCTACGGGATCCAAATAACCGACAAGCAGCCCAAATATATCCAAAACCATCCAAGTAGGAGATTTACCAACTAGTTTATAGCCATCAATACATTACAACATCACTCGGGCGGACTAAGCTATAGTCCCCAATCACAATCGACCCCGCACACACTGTAGAGTACGTGTCTCGCCTCAATAGAACATCACAATATGATATACCGGTGTTTCAAACCCCCAGGCCATCATCCACATATATTACTCACCTCGAACCGGCCAAAAGACTAGTCCGCTAAGCCTTTCCCTCTTGAATCAACCTGCCCGGGTTCCAAATCTGATCAAAACCACAAGGAATAAATTAAAATAGGCTAATGGAACATAACCCAATCGAAAGAACTAGAAAAACACCCAAAAATACGAAATTGACAAAACCCGAGCCCCGAGCCCACTTCTCAAAAATTATGAGAATCACATTTTCGGAATCCTCGTTTCGCCACGAGTCCGTACATATAAACTTTATCAAAATCGGAGTTCAATTTCCCTTCAAATTCCAATTTTACAACACCATAAACCAAGCCCAAACGTCTCCAATTTTAACCCAATTTTCAGAGATTTCAATGATGAATCTACAATAAAATCACGTATTTAGCTTATAAAAGTTACCTCGAATTCTAGTCGAAATCCTATTAGTCCCTCGTCAAAAGCTCCCAAATATGCTCAACAATGGTGAAAAATGTCTTTAGCTCGCTGAGGAAATGTTATAAAACCCCTCTGTCCGCCCAACAATTTCTTCATCGCGTTCGTAACCCTAGTCACGAGAACGCGAAGGCTAAAATTTTTAATATTAAAAAATGCTCTACACGAAAGAGATGCCCATCATCCTTGACTCTATGCGAATACGATACAAACCCACGCGAATGTGATTCTTCATGACTCTCACCTACACGAATGTGTCACCAGACGGGCAAACGCGTAAAACAAACTTCACTGACATCCTAATCTTTCTATGAGAATGCGTTTCACCTACTGCGAATGTGAAGCACAAGGCTCCATAACTACAAGATCACGGCATCTCCTTCACGAACGAGAATGCAAAAATCCCAGGTTTCCTCAAAATCCCTACGCGTTCGCGTCCCTCACCACGCGAACGCGATGCACAAATGTTTGCAACACTAACAACAGAAAATCTGATTTCTTCACAAACAAAAATGGGTCCGTTTGAACACCCAAAGTCACCCCGAGGCCTCTGGGACCTCAACCAAAAACACCAACCTACCCAAAAACATCATACAAACTTGTTCCTATCATCAAAACACGTCCATTAACACAATAATCATCAAATCACGATGGATTCAAGCCTATGTTTAACTAAAACTTCCGAATCTCACATTCGATCAAAAACCGGACCAAACGACGTCAGATTGACCTGAAAATTGGCAGACATATCCAAAATTACCTAACGAAACTACTACAACTCTAGGAATTCCATTCCGACCCTCTGATCAAAATCTCACCTATCAACCGGAATTCGCCAAAATTCCAACTTCGCCAATTCAAGCCTATTTCTACACCGAACCTCCAAATTCAATTCCGATCGCGCTCGTAAGTCACAAATCTTCCCCCGAATCTAACCATATCACCGGAATTCACATCCAAGCTCTCTAACCACATAGTCAATTTCGGTTGACTTTTCTTAAACAAGCTTCCTTCTAAGAGGCTATGAGCCTTATTTTCAACCAAAACCAATTCAATTACACCCGATTAACTCTAACACTAATATTGAAACATGAAGCAACACAATAAGGGGGAAATAGGGCAGTAAGTCACGTGACGATAGGCCGAGGCGTCACATTCTCTCCAACTAAAACAAATGCTCGTCCTCAAGCGGGTTAAGAAACATAGTTGGAGTGTCAAATAAGTGAGGATATTTGCTCCGCTTCTCCCGCTTGGTCTCCCAAGTGGCCTCCTCCATGGGTCGACCTCTCCACTACACCTTCACTGACGCTATATCCTTAGACCTCAATCTCTACACACGTTAACCAAAAATAGCTACAGGCTCCACATCATAAGTCAAGTCATAATCTAACTGAATTGTACTAAAGTCCAACACATGCGATAGGTCCCCAACATACTTACGGAGCATAGACACGTGGAACACTGGATGAACTCCCAATAGGCTGGGTGGCAAAGCAAGCATATAGGCCACATCTCCAATCTTCTTAAGTATCTCAAAAGGGCCAATGAACTTCGGACTCAGCCTTCATTTCTTTCTAAATCTCATTACGCCTTTCATAGGTGAAACATTCAGCAAGACCTCTCACCCACTTAATGAGATACATCTCGGACCTTCCAGTCCGCATAAGTTTTCTGACGCAACTGGGCTGTGCGAAGTCTCTCCTGAATCACCTTTACCTTGTCCAAAGCATCTTGGACCAACTATGTCCCCAACAACCTAGCCTCATCAGGCTCAAACCAACCAACTAGAGATCTACACCATTTCCTATATAAAGCCTCATATGGAGCCATCTAAATGCTGGATTGGTAGCTGTTGTTATAAGTAAACTCTGCGAGAGGCAAGTAATCAGCCCAAGAACCTCCAAAGCCAATAACATATGCACGCAACATGTCCTCCAATATCTGAATGGTACGCTCGGACTTCCCGTATGTCTGAGGATGAAATGCACTGCTAACCTCTACCTATGAACCCAACTCTCGCTGAAATATCCTCCAGAACTGAGAAGTAAACTAAGTAACTCTATGTGATATAATAGAAATTAGGACCCCATGCAATCTCACAATATCACAGATGAATATCTCTGCTAACCGCTCCGAGGAATATGTAGTACATACATGAATGAAGTGCGCGTAATTGGTCAGCCTATCCACAAGCACCCAAACTGAATCAAACTTCCTCGGTTTTTTAGGGAGACTACTAACAAAGTCCATAGTAATCCTCTCCCATTTCCACTCGGGAATATCTATATGCTGAAATTCACCACCAGGCCTCTGATGCTCATACTTGACCTGCTGATAGTTGAGGCACTGAGCGACATGACTTACAATATCCTTTTTTATTCTTCTTCACCAGTAATGTTATTTCAAATCCCGATACATCTTCGCGTCACCTGGATGGATAGAATACCGCGAGCTATGGGTCTTCTCCAGTATAAACTCCCGAAGTCTGTCCACATTAGGCACACAAATCCGGCCCTGCATCCTCAATACACCATCACTATTATTAGCCACATCCTTGGAATCATCATGCTGAAGGACAAGCAAGTGTGGATCATTATACTGGCGCTCACGAATGCGATCATATAAGGAAGACCGAGAAAAAACATAAGACAACACCCTGTTGGGTTCTAAAATATCTAACCTCAATAACCGATTAGCCAACACCTGAACATTAACTGCAAAGGGTCTCTACCCAATTGGAATATATGCCAGGCTGCCCATACTAACTGCCTTTCAGCTCAAAGCATCAGCCACTACATTGGCCTTCTCCGGATGATATAAAATGGTGATGTCATAATTCTTGAGCAACTCAAGCCACCTCCGATGCTTCAGATTTAGATCATTCTATTTAAACAAGTGCTAAAACTACGATGATCTGCATACACCTCACAGGACATGCCATACAAATAGTGCCTCCAAATCTTCAAGGCATGAACTATGGCAGCTAACTCTAAATCATAAACATGGTAGTTCTTCTTATGAGGCTTCAACTGACGAGAAGCATAAGCAATAACCCTACCCTCCTGCATCAACACACAACCTATCCCAACTCTTGATGCATCACAATACATGGTATAAGAACCTGAAGCTGATGGAAAGACTAACATTGGAGTTGTGGTCAAAGCTGTCTTGAGCTTTTAAAGCTCTGCTCACACTCATCCGACCACACAAATGGTTCACCCTTCTGCATCAACCTAGTCAAGGACGAAGCAATAGATGAAAGTCCCTGAACAAACCGGCGATAATACCCTACCAGACAAAGAAAACTCTGAATCTCTGTAGTTAAGGATGGTCTAGGTCAACTCTACACCGCCTATATCTTCTTTGGGTCAACCTGAATACCATCACTAGACACCACGTGTCCTAGAAAAGCTACAATCCCAAGCCAGAACTCATACTTGGAGAACTTTGCATACAACTTCTCCTCCCTCAATCTCTGCAATACTACTCTCAAATGCTGAGCATGCTCCTCCTGGCTACGCGAGTATACCAGGATGTTATCAATAAACACGATCACAAAGGAATCCAGATACAGCCGGAACACACTGTTTATCAAGTGTATGAATGCAACTAGGGCATTAGTCATCCCAAAAGACATATCAAGAAAATCATAATGCCCATATCTTTTCGTGAAGGTTGTCTTCAAAATATTAAAATCTCTAATCTTTAGCTGGTGATAGCCTGAATGAAGATTAATCTTCGAGAACACCCTCGCTCCCTGGAGCTGATAAAAAAAATCATCAATGCGCGGTAGAGGATACTTGTTCTTCACTGTTACCTTGTTCAACTATCTATGATCAACACACATCCTCATTGAGCCACATTTCTTTTTGACAAATAACACCAGTGCACCCCACGGTGACACACTCGGGCGAATAAACCCCTTATCTAAGAGTTCCTGAAACTGCTCTTTCAATTCCTTCAACTCAGTCGGTGACACACGATAAGGAGGAATAGAGATGGGCTGAGTGCCTGACACCAAATCAATACCAAAGTCAATATCCCTATCCGGCAGCATCCCCGACAGGTCTAATGGAAACACATCTGGGAAGTCCCTCACAACGGGCACAAAATCAATATTAGGAGTCTCAGCTCCAACATCTCTCCCAAATTCTAAATATGATAAACATCCCTTCCCAACCATCCGTTGGGCCTTTAAGAAAGTAATCACCCAGCTGGGGTCATAATCAGTCGAACCTCGCCACTTAATCCTTGGGATACTCGGAATGGCCAAAGTAACTATCTTGGTATGACAGTCCAGAATAGCATGGTACGGAGATAGCCATTCCATACCCAGAATTATATCGAAGTCTACCATACCTAATAACAGCAAATTAACTCGGGTCTCCAGATCCCCAATAGTAACACGACATGATCGATATACGTGATCCACAATATTAGTATCACCCACTGGGGTAGATACATGTACAGAATAGGCAAGACAACCACATGTCGTACCCAAATGTTATGCAAAATATAAAGATACATAGGAGTATGTAGACCAGGGATCAAACAAAATAGAAGCATCACTGTGGAAAACTTAGATAATACCTGTAATCCCTACATCTGATGCAAAAGCGTCTGTCCTATCTGGAAGTGCATAGAACCGAGCTTAACGACCACTCGATCGATTTACACTCTTGGGGCGACCTCTATCTGCCTGACCCCCACCCCTACCTGACTGGGATGATGCTGAAGTAGATGGAGTAGAAGAGGAGTGATGATCCCTTTGCTGAGACCGACCACTACGAAGCCTAGGACACTGTCTTCTCATGTGGCCAAACTCGCCACACTCATAAAAAACTACCCAAAGCTGGAGAAGAGGATTGAAGTGAACCCCTCACCTTAGATGAGCCCTAGGCTGAAGAAGACGGAGCAGAACTCTAAGCTGAAAGGCCACTAAGTGAAGACTAGCCATGTTGATAACCCTGACAGCCAAGGCTGGAAGAAGCCCCACTGTACTCTGGGCGACCTGTCTGAGAAGGCCTAAAAGGACAACATCTGCCCTGCTGAAATTGGCCACTTGATGGAGCACCACTGTAGCTACCTGAACCTTGAAGCCTCTTGGCCTCACTCTCCTCTTGCTCTCGGAGACGATCTATCTCAATCTGGCGAGCCATATCCACTACCTCCTCAAGTAGAACTGCTACCACCCTCTCCCTGGTCATCAAAATATGAATCGAATAGTTGAGTCCATCTATGAACCTCTTGATCCTCTCCCGATCTGTCGGGATCATCCACATAGCATGTCTAGCAAACTGAGTAAACCTCAACTCATACTGGATCCCTGTCATATCACCCTGAACCAACCACTCAAATTATCAGTGTAGCTCCTCTCTGCGAGATTGTGGCACATACTTCTCCAAAAAGAGAGTGGAGAACTGGTGCCAAGTAAGGAGTGCTGCTCCTGCAGGCCTCCAACTCTCAAACTCCTTCCACCATGTAAATGCTGGCCCCCGAGAACTGGAAGGTAGTAAAAGACACCCCACTAGATTCTAAAATCCCTGATGTACGAAGCATCCTCTAACACTTGTCCAGAAATCCCTGGGCATCCTCGCCCTCAGTACCACTGAATGTCGAAGGCTGAAGTCTACCAAACCTCTCTTGCCGACGCTGCTTATTGTCTGGCATCACTGGAACAACATACCCTACGGCTGGTGCGACTGGTGCAACTGGAGCAGCCGGTGCAACTGGCTGAGCTGGGGCTACCTCTAGTGTCTGTATTCCATGCACAAGCTCCTCTAGTGTGCGAGCTGTGGGGGTCTGATGACCACCCCCAGTCTGAGAAGTAGCTATAACAGCAGTAGCTAAAACTGCTTGAGCCAGACCAGTGCAAACAAATAAGATCTGAGCTAAAGCCTCATAAAGGCCAGGAATCACAATAGGCACTGTCGGTGCCAGAGCGGGTGCTGCTGAAGCATCAACAACTGGAGGTTGATCTTGAGTAGGGGCAACTAGTACTGCCCATACTGCTCTACCTCGACCACGACCATGGCCGCATCCACAGCCTCTAGCAGGTGGCAATGGTGGTCGTCTGCCATGTCCGATAACACGAGTTCTAGCCATCTGCGAGAGAATAGAATACAGAAGTTTAGTTCTCGAAACAATAAAGCCACACGATAAGAGTTCAAGAATATGAAGTGTTTCCTAAAGGTTCTGCAGCCTCTCGAGGATAAATACAGACATCTCCGTACCGATACGCGAGACTCTACTAACCGGCTCAAGACTTATGAGGCCTAGTAACCTAAGCTCTGATACCAACTTGTCACGACCCCAAACCCGGTCATGATGGCGCCCAACACAACTACTAGGAAAGCCTGACCAATTATACTCTCAACCCGAGCATAGAGATCAAAACCATTTATTTAGAAATCATTAACGGTGAAGAAACCAAAATATAGTCGATAGATAGAAAACAACCCGAATATCATCAAATATAGAGCAACCTCCCAAAGACCTGGTGGTCATGAATCTAGAGCCTCTACCAGAATAGCATATAAATATTGTAATACTACATAGTCTGAAGTATGAGGATAACCAAATAATAGGAAATAGGGGGAGGAGTCAGATCCTGCGAATGCCAGGCAGCTACCTCGATAACTCTGACTGAAAACTCTGTAGAACAACAGTAAGCTCAGTTGTCTCCTGAAGTACCTATATCTACACACATGGTGCATGGAGTAAAGTGAGTACTTTCAAATCAACGGTAATAGGCATGTATAATGACATTGAAAGTAAGAAATCCCAATATACGACAAAGTAAAGCTACAACAGTGTTTCTACACATTTAATAGTGTAACATCAATAAGTATTAACAGATGGAGCAGGTAAGTATCAATGCATGAATGTAATGCAGGTGTATATGACCGCTCTGGCGTGCCGTGATAATAAGTGAATTTGACTATAATTATGCCCTAAATAATCACGCTTTATTGTTGAATTAATATTGTTTATGATGACAAAATGCTTTTATTAGTGTGTTTTGGTGTGTTATAGGTACACGTGAGCCATTGTAGACTAAAAGAGCCATTTTGGAGTCATAAGATGGTAAAAAGGCCAAGTGTAGAGCAAGAGCGAAGTTGACATAAAAAAATAGGACGAAGAAGGTGAGATACAGTTCATCCGTGGTCTATTCACGACCGCGAATGAACCGCGAAAAATGAGGCTCGCGGAACATCTCAAACTTCAGAGAGCCTGACTGTTCGCGGTCCATCCGCGACCACAAACAGACTGTGAACGCTGACAAAATTTGTGAAAGCTAACTTTGTAAAAACACAATTTTTGTAACCTAAACCCTCCATATAAGCATAGATTTCGCCCAAAAGAGGCAAGCATTGTATTATTCCCTACTTTTTCAAGATAATTAGTAAGAGAGAACTCTCTCAACTTATTTCTTTCCTTTATATTGAATCTTTGATTATGAATTCAATTGTTATTCATGTTTATTTGATTATGAGTAACTAATTCCTTATCTGAGGTTTTGATGGAACCTATTGAGTGATGAACTTCTCGTTTATGTGATTACAAATTGTTAGCTAGATTTCTATTTGTTCAACTTCGTTCTTGTTGTAGTTAATTGGTAGAGCTCCTAATTAGCTGTGCCTATTTAGTAACTTGGAAAAGAGTGCATATTTAGGTATATTGTTGAATAGCACCACACCTAGGTTATTGGAGGAATCTATAATCCTACGCGTAAAGGTGGGATTAGGAATAACGAAGCCTTGGGTGCAATCTAAAGTGAGCTATTCAAATTAAAGCTAGCTAGGGTAGCTAGGGAGAGTGCACTAGTAAATTATTGTAGTTGCTTGGGAGAGAACTACGGTAAAAATATCGTTCATGATGGATAGAATAACATTGACAATTTATATGAGCATAAACAGAAGGGATTCCATCAATAGGGGAAATCAATACCTTAGTCGTTCTCTATATTATTTACCCAACATTCAATTCCTTTATTCAATTCTTTAATTCTTGCAAAAGTTAATTGTTAGAAAACCTCCACAAAAATATATTCAAATTTTGGGAAACTGCTCCAGATGTGTTCTTGGGTTGTGAAAGTTGCAGTTGGTAGGTTTATTCCCTGTGGGATAGACTCTAGACTTAATTGACCGGATTATATTGACTACGACCGTTGTTTGGACGTGAATCAATTTTGGCACCGTTGCCGGGGAATTAACGGAATTATCAATTGCTATTGACAGAAATACAAGATTCTTGTGTAGTCAGGTTCTTTCGACACTTTACATTGAAATTTTTTATGGTTGTTGAATTGGGTACTCGGGTGCATGCCTAGAAAATTTGCAAGGACTGGAGAACTAATTGAAGGACTCACAGACCTAGAGCAAAGTTTCCGGGCACGTAACAGGGCAATCAAACAAATTTAGCAACCTCAGCAACCAATTAAACTAGATATCGACATGAGAGACGTGAACGACCCACACCAGAAAGCTGGGTTAAACGCGTAGGAGGTGCAGGATGGTGCACTGTATGACTGGGCACAATCAACAGAAGATAATTTTGCAACTGCCATTATTGTGCCAGCGATTCATGCCGAGTCTTTCCAGATTACTAACAACATGCTACACTTGTTGCAAAACAACGGATTATTCTCTGGGACTCAGGTTGAAGATCCACAACAGCACCTGAAGAACTTTCTCTCAATATGCAAGACACAGAGGCAACCAAATGTGACACAGGAGGCCATCAGACTATTTCTATTTCCGTTCTCAGTTACACGGGCTGCGCAGGTATAGCTAAACTCACTCCCCAAAAACTATATTGCAACATGGTATGAGTTAGTCAAGCAATTCCACAACAAGTTTCATCCACCTAAAAAGACAGCTCAGCAAATTGATGAGATTGTGAGCTTCAAGCAGAAACCAATAGAGACATTACATGAAACTTGGGGCAGATTCAAAGGTATGCTTGTTATGTGTCCTCACCATGGGATTCCTGCGCAGATGTTGGGTCAAAGGTTCTATATGGCACTTTCAGACAGCATGAAGAATATTGTAGATGCTTCAGCAGGTGGGGCTTTTCTGAGCAAGACTTGGAGAGAGGGCCAAAATTTGCTTGACAAGATGGTTCAGAACTCTGAGTGCACGACTAGGAATGCTCCCATCACTCCAGTGGTACACTCTGTACCTTTAAATCCTTTCAACACTCTGGAGGAGAACGTGGCTACTATATTGACACAAATGAGCATCCTGACAAAGAAGGTGGAAGAATCAGGGGTCAAGCAGCAGGTTCATATTGTAGACACTACCAATGGTGGTTTATGTACATCCTGCATTACCCAACCCATAGGTAATCCATGTGCTGCAGACCAAGAAACTCAGCACCAACATGAAGACATGAACCATGTGGCTAATTATGGAGGGCAGCGACAGGGTAACCAGAGTTGGGGTCAGCAGGCTCCACAGCAGTACAGGCCTCCTCAACTATAGTATAATGCAGCAGGTATGAGGCCACCAAACAATATGGCTACATATCCTAGACCTCAGAATTTCAACAATCAGCAGCAGGGGTATCATCCACCTCTACCACAGCATGGGGGTAGACATGACGATGGGTTCGCAAGGTTGGAAGCTATGATGCAGGTAGGTAATTGGGTCACATGCCAAAACCATTGAGAGGATAGATGCACATGACGCAGCTATCAAGAATATGGAAGTACAGATGGGCTAGATTGATATGTCACTTAACAATCGTCCTCAAGGGACATTGGCTGCAGATATACAAACAAACCCAAATGATCAAATCCCAAAGCAGCTGATGGCAGTTAATCTGAGAAGTGGAAGAGATCTTGATGCTGAGCAAGAAAGAGAGAGAAGCAACTTGCAGGCTGAGACACTCACTCCAGTGCCCATTGAACTGGATGAGTCCACCGGTTTGACAGAAGTTACAGTCCAGCCAGTAGCTGAAAATAAAGATGTGCAGTAGGGAATAGAGAAAGTAGTTAAACCGGTAGAACAATCGGTTAATAAGCAAGTGATAGAGAAAGAAAAGTCACAAGTGATTGGGAAGAAGAGGCCTCTATCACCATTCCCCCAAAGGTTGGCCAAGCACCAGAAAGAAGAGCAATACAAAATGTTCTTTGATGTGCTCAAGAAAATCCAGGTAAACATTCCTTTAATTGAAGCTTTGAAAGAAATGCCCGGGTATGCTAAGATAATGAAAGACTTGATGTCGCGGAAATTTGATTTCCAACACTTGGCCACCGTGACTCTTACTCAGACTTGTAGTGCAGTGGTTTCTAGACCCATTGCTGAGAAATTATCTGACCCAGGTAGCTTTACCATTCCATGCACTATAGGAAACTTTTCCTTTGCAAAGGCATTGTGTGATTTGGGGGCAAGCATAAATCTTATCCCCTTGGAGATTTATAAGAGGCTGGGCATCGGGAGAGCCAGGCCTACTTCCATGTTATTGCAGCTTACTGACATGACGGTTAAGTGTCCATTTGGTATTTTGGACGATGTGCTCGTCCAGGTGGGGAAGTTTGTGTTTGCCGCCAATTTTGTTATTCTTGACTTCAAGGTGGACGAGGAAATTCCTATAATCTTAGGAAGGACATTCCTAGCCACCGGGAGGGTATTGATTGATTGTGAGACTGGGGAACTCAAGATGAGGTTGAATGATGATGAGATGATATCAATGTGCAAAAATCCATGAGGCGCCTTAGTGAGTTTGCGAATTGCTCTCTTATTGATGCGGTGGATGTGATAGTGGAAACTGATGATATAGGATTGACTACTAAAGATCCACTTCAGGCATGCCTGATGAACTTAGAAGAGGCAAATGGTGAAAGCCTGGCAGAGTGGGTGCTATCTCTGGAAGGTAAGGGGTTTTGGGATAGAGAGTTGGAATTTGAACCTCTACATTTAGAGAAAAGAGAGACCCCTCCCGCAAAACCATCCATACAAGAGCCACCAAAGCTGGAGATTAAAACACTACCATCTCATCACATTTATGAATTTCTAGGCCCTAACTCCACTTTACCTGTTATTATCTCATCTGGTTTGCTAGATGTGTAGGCTCAAAAGCTTATATAGGTACTGAAAGAATGCAAAACTGCCATTGGGTGGACCATGGAAGACATAAATGGGATCAGCCCCGCGTATTGTATGTATAAGATTCTCTTGGAAGAGGGGCACAAACCTTCCAGGGAACATCAAAGGAGCCTGAACCCAAACATGAAGGAATTTGTGAAGAAAGAGGTAATAAAGTGGCTAGACGCGGGAATTATTTTCCCAATCTCTGATAGTAGCTGGGTTAGCCCAGTTTAATGTGTGCCAAAGAAAGGTGGCATGACGGTGGTGAATAATGACAATAACAAATTGATCTCAACAAGAACCTTTACCGGGTGGAGAATATTCATTGACTATAGGAAACTGAATCTAGCCACCCGCAAGGACCACTTCCCACTTCCTTTCATTTATCAGATGCTTGACAGGTTGGCAGGGAGGTCACACTTTTGCTTCCTGGATGGGTACTCGGGGTACAATAAAATTTGCATAGCCCCCGAGGATAGAGAGAAGACCTCATTCACATGCCCATATGGCATTTTTGCCTTTAGGAGGATGCCATTCTGACTATGAAATGCACCTGCCATATTCCAAAGGTGCATGATGGCTATATTCACCGACATGGTGGAAGACATTATGGAGGTGTTCATGGATGATTTCTCAGTTGTAGTGAATTCATTCGATGAATGCCTTATCAATCTGACAAGAGTGCTGAAACGGTGCATGGAGACAAACTTAGTGCTAAACTGAAAGAAGTGCCATTTTATGGTACAAGAAGGTATAGTATTCGGCCATCGGGTTTTGAGCAAAGGTATTGAGGTAGACCGAGCTAAAGTAGATGTCATTGCAAAGTTGCCTCCACCAACATCCGTCAAGGCCATTAGAAGCTTTCTTGGACATGCCGGTTTTTACCGGAGGTTCATTTAAGACTTCTTCGAAATCTCAAACCCTCTCTATATGTTACTTGAAAAAGATCACCCCTTTTTATTTTTTGATGAGTGCCAGATTGCATTTGAGGATTTGAAGAAGAGGTTGGTCACAGCACACATCATCTTTGCCCCCAACTGGGAGCAACCATTTGAGCTGATGTGCGATGCAAGTGATTACGCATTGGGGGCAGTGCTTGGGAAAAGGAAAGACAAGCTTATGCATCCAATCTACTATGCTAGTAGAACATTGAGTGGAGCACAGCTGAACTACACAGTGACGAAAAAGGAGATGCTCGCGCTAGTGTTCGCGTTCGACAAATTCAGGTCCTATCTCATAGGATCCAAGGTAATAGTATACACTGACCATGCAACATTAAGGTACTTAATTAATAAAAAGGACTCTAAGCTGCACCTAATTCGTTGGGTGCTGCTTCTACAAGGGTTCGACCTTGAAATACATGATCGGAAGGGTACCAAAAATCAAGTCGCTGATCATTTGTCACGACTCGAAGAAGCTGAAATTGTCAAAGAAAGTGGAGAAATTCTGGAAAGTTTTCAGCTGCTCACTACCACTCTCCTTGAAGCACCATGGTATGTAGATTATTCAAATTACCCGGCCAGTGGTATTGTTCCTCATGACCTATCATCGGTCCAGAGGAAAATTTTTTTTTGTGAAAGCCAGCTTTATTATTGGGATTAACCCTATTTGTTTAGGATATGTCTCGATAACATGATCCGGAGATGCATCCCCAAGATCGAACAATCTTCTATTTTACGTTTCATGCTTCCGCATATGGTGGCCACTTTGGAGGAGTGCGAACAGCTGCCAAGATACTTGAGGCCGGTTTCTACTAGCCAATGGTGTTTAAAGATGCACACTTGTGGGTGAAAAAATGCAATGAATGTCAATGCACCGGGGACATTTCCCGGCGTCATGAGATGCCAATGAACCCAATTCAACAAGTGGAAGTGTTTGGCGTCTGGGGAATAGACTTCATGAGTCCCTTTGTCAGCTCATACGGCAATAAGTACATACTTGTTGCAGTAGAATATGTATCCAAATGGGTGGAAGCGGTAGCATTACCCACCAATGATGCTAAGGTAGTGGTGGGATTTCTGAAGAAGAACATTTTCACCCGTTTCGAGACTCCAAGGACAATCATTAGTGATGGGGATACAAATATTTTCAACCGGGCATTCGAGAAATTGTTGGCCAAATATGATGTGAAACACCGGGTTGCTACTCCATATCACCCGCAGACCAGTGGGCAAGTTAAGGTCTCCAACAGGGAGATAAAGAGTGTGCTAACAAAAATAGTGAACGCCACGAGGACCGGTTGGTCCAGGAAGCTCGATGATGCATTATGGGCATATTGAACAACATTTAAGACACCAATCGGCATGTCACCATACAAATTGGTGTTTGGGAAAGCTTGTCATCTTCCTGTGGAACTAGAGCACAAAGCATGGTGGGCACTGAAACAATTAAATCTCAGCTGGGATGAAGTGAGGAAATCTAGAGTCACCGGGTTGCATGAGATGGAAGAATTCCGGTATCTAGCATTCAAGAGCACAAGACTATACAAAGAAAGGATAATTCGACTTCAAGACCAGAATATCATAGAGCGTAACTTCAAAACCGAGGACAAGGTACTATTATATAACTCAAGATTACGGTTGTTCCCGGGCAAACTAAAATCAAGGTGGTCAGGCCCTTTCCGGGTAATTGAAGCATTACAATCGGGCGCTGTGGAAATTTAAACTATTGATGGTGCACGCACATCAAAGTAAATGGACAACAGTTTAAACTATATGTTGGCATGGATGACATCGAGGAGAAGGAGGATCTACGATTAGAGGAACCTCAAAGGTCTAGCGAGCCTTGAAATGCGCTAAGTTGAGTCGTGTCGCGACGTTAAATAAGGTGCTACGTGGGAGGCAACCCACAAACTTGTTGTAAGGGTAACCATTATAGTTAGTCTATACAAAAAAAAAAATTGCTGCTACCAAGCGAAAAATTCAGAGAGGCTGATTTTTCATGGTTCATTCGCGGTCGCGAATGGACCACGAAATAATAGCCCCTCTGATTCTCACTGTTCGCGGTCCATCCGTGACCGCGAACGACCCGGTCAATTATGCCAGCGGAAACAAAAAAATTTTTAACGGTTATATCCCCCCCCCCCTTTTAATTACCTTAAAACATTATCCCCCCCCATATAACCCTACTTCAGCTGCCCCTTTTCCCCAAATACTCTCTCTCTCTTAATTCAAACCTCTTCTCATCCTTCTCTCTACACCTTCTCTTCCATTCTTCTCCAAATCCCCATTAATCCCTCTCCAACATTTCATCTATATCTTTAACACTTCCCGGTCTTCTAACTAGTAAGTTTTTCTTCTTCGAATTTTCTTTTTTAGTTTTTCTTGTTAGTTAGTAGAATTAATTAGTTTAAATAATACTAGTTTAATTGTAGAAATTGTACAATATCTTGCTAGTAATTAGTAGAATCTTTAAAATTAAATTTTGGGATTATGAATGTTGTATATGGTATGTGGTATATTTGGTGTTGTTGGGTATCCAATGTGTTTAATTGTGTTATCTATGTTGTTTTGGAGACCTAATGTGATGGTTGATGTATTTGGTGATTGGGTTGGCCAAAGTTGGCAAAATTAGGTTGTAGTATTTGGGTATTGTATTTTTGGGGAAGAGATTACCCAAGTTTATGGTTGTTTGTTGTTGTGTATAATTGGAGATGGTGTAGGTTTAATTGGGTCATGTTAGAATGCCACAAGAAATAAGTGTGGGGTGCATGAGGTAACTTCGTGAAATTGTTAGATAATTGGTTAATAGTAGGAGTTATGGGATGATAGCACTAAAGAAAATATTGTTGTAGTTCACGGATGGTCCATCCGCGACCGCGAATGAACTGCGAAAAATGAGGCTCACGGAACCTCTCAAACTTCAGAGAGCCTGACTGTTCGTGGTCCATCCGCGACCGCGAACGGTCCACGAACGCTGCCGAAATTTGTGAAGGCTAACTTTGTAAAAAACTCAATTTTTGTAACCTAAACCCTTTATATAAGCATAGATTTCTCCCAAGAGAGGCAATCATTGTATTATTCCCTACTTTTGCAAGATAATTAGTAAGAGAGAACTCTCTCAACTTATTTCTTTCCTTTATATTGAATCTTTGATTATGAATTCAATGTTATCTTGTTTCTTTGATTATGAGTAGCTAATTCCTTATCTAAGGTTTTGATGGAACCTATTGAGTGATTAACTTCTCGTTTATGTGATTACAAATTGTTAGCTAGATTTCTATTTGTTCAACTTCGTTCTTGTTGTAGTTAATTGGTAAAGCTCCCAATTAGCTGTGCTTATTTAGTGTGCATAACCTCGAAAATAGTGCATATTTAGGTATATTGTTGAACAACACCACACATGGTTATTTGAGGAATCTATAATCTTAGGCGTGAAGGTGGGATTAGGAATAACGAAGCCTTGGGTGCAATCTAAAGTGAACTATTCAAATTAAAGCTAGCTAGGGTAGCTCGGGAGAGTGCACTAGTAAATTATTGTAGTTGCTCGGGAGAGAACTACGGTAAAAATAGCGTTCATGATTGATAGAATAATATTGACAATTTGTATGAGAATAAACAGAAGGGATTCCATCAATAGGGGAAATCAATACCTTAGTCGTTCTCTATATTCTTTACCCAACATTCTATTCCTTTATTCAATTCTTTAATTCTTGCAAAAGTTAGTTGTTAGAAAACCTCCACAAAAATATATTCAAATTTTGGGAAACTGCTCCAGAAGTGTTCTTGGGTTGTGAAAGTTGCAGTTGGTAGGTTTATTCCCTGTGGGATCAACTCTGGACTTATTTGACCGGATTATATTGACTACGACTGTTGTTTGGATGTGAATCATGCCGCCCAATCCATTTGGGTAGCCGCACTCACTGTGGGGGTTCAGACTCCGGAGGGGCTCCTACAGCCCAAACGTAATATCTAACATACGATGCGGCGTGCAGCCAGATCCACTATCAGTACAGCTATATGCATGCAAGCCACACAGGCACAGTCAAACTTACCAGTTTTAGTTCCAATTTAGTAATTATCAATTAGGTGTTTGAAACCTTACAATTCTACTTGTCATTTAACGACAATGTTTAGGTCAGAACTGATATCATGAAAACATGCTATGAATCATAGAAACTTTGATAATAATCTATACGGGATCCAAATAACCAGCAATCAGCCCAAATATATCCATAACCATCCAAATAGGAGGTTTACCTGTTAATTTATAGCCATCAACACAGTACAACATTACTCGGGCGGACTAATCCATAGTCCCCAATCACAATCGACCCTGCACTCACTGTAGAGTACGTGTCTCGCCTCAATATAGCGTCATCGTGTGATATACTGGGATTTCAAGCCCTTAGGTCATCATCCACATCTATTACTCACCTCGAACCAACCACGAGACTAGTCCACTAAACTTTTCCCCTTTAATCAACCTCCCCGGGTGCCAAATTTGATCAAAAGCACTAGAAATACATTAATATAGGCTAATGGAACATAACCCAATCGAAAGAACTCAAAAAACCTCCAAAAACACGATGTTGGCAAAACTCGAGCCCCAGTCGCACTCCTCGAAAAATTACGAAATTCACATTTTTTAATCCTCGTCTCGCCACGAGTCCGTACATATAAAATTTATCAAAATTGGACTTCAATAGCCCCCTCAAATTCCAATTTTAAAATATCAAAAACCAAGTCCTAACTTCTAAAATTTTCACCCAATTTTCAGAGATTTCAATGATGAATCTTCAATAAAATTATGTATTTAGCTCATAAAACTTATCTCCAATCGAATCCTATTATAAATCCTCTAATCCGTCATCAAAAGCTCCCAAAGATGCTCAACAATGGTGAAAAATGACTTTAGCTCACTGAGGAAATGTTATAAATCCCCTCTGTTCGCCCAACGATTTCTTCATCGCGTTCGCGACCCTAGTCATGCAAACACGAAGGCCAAAAGTTTTAATATTCAAAAATGCTCTACGTAAACATGACCGCACTAACGCGAACGCGATGCCCATCGACATTGACTCGACATGAACGCGACACAAACCCATGCGAACATGATACTTCATGACTCTCACCTAAGCGAATGCGTCACCAGACACACAAACGGGTGTAACAAACTTCACTGACATCCCAATCCTTCTACATGAACGTGTCTCACCTACTACGAACGTAAAGCATAAGGCTCCAAAACTACGTGATCCCGACATCTCCTTCGCAAATACGAAGGAAAAAATCCTAGGCTCCCTCAAAATCCCTATGCGTTCATGTCCCTCACCACATGAACGCGATGCACAATTGTTTGCAACACCAACAGCAAAAAATCTGATCTCTTTACAAACCAAAAAGGGTTCGTTTCAACACCCGAAATCACCTTGAGGCCCCCAGACCTCAACGAAAAACACCAACCTACCCCAAAACATCATACGAACTTGTTCCAATCACCAAAACATGTCTATTAACAAAAATCATCAAATCACGACGGATTCAAGCCTAAGTTTAACTAAAACTTCAAAATCTCACATTCGATCAAAAACCCGACCAAACGACGTCCGATTGACCTGAAAATTTGCAGACATATCAAAAATCACCTAACAAAGTTACTGCAACTCTCTGAATTCCATTGGGACCCTCGGGTAAAAATCTCACCTATCCACTAGAATTCGCCAAAATTCCAACTTCACCAATTCAAGCCTATTTCTACACCGGACCTACAAATTCGATTCCGATCGCGCTCCTAAGTCCAAAATCATCCCCCGAAGCTAACTAAACCACCAAAATTCACATTCGATACCTCTAACAACATAGTCAACTTCTTGTTGATGTTTTTAAAATAAGCTTTCTTCTAAGAGGCTATGTGCCTTATTTTCAACCAAAACCAATTCAATTACACTCGATCAATTCTAATACCGATATTGAAACATGAAGAAACACAATAAGGGGGGAAAAGGGTAGTAACTCATGTGAAGATGGGCCGAGTCATCACATGATGCTATACTCTATGCATTTCTTTGTGCATAGATCCAGGAGTAGCTTTTGAACAGCAGTAGTATGATTTCTATCTAGGAGCTATCTTCCGTCCAGGAACTCTCAAGGTAGCCTAGCTGGCCTTCGTAGGCCAAAATCCCTTTTCTTTGTTTCAGTTTGTTTTCATTGTACCGAAACAAACATATGTATTTTTTTTTCATTCAAACTTGTTTGTAGTATTCTATAGTAGTCTGTGAGGTAGTGACAATAGATTTTGGGTAGTGAGGTATTTTAAACTTCTGCATTTTAATATCATTTTGTTAAATCTAAAGTCTTCCGCACTTATTTAATCGTTGTTAGAATATTAAAATATTGAGGTTGGGTAAAGAATGTGTAATGTTTGGCTGGCCTAGCTCCGTTTGTAGGCATCATCATGACGCTCAATGGTGGGATAAATTCGGGTCGTGACATGTACCATATTATTAATAGTATAGGAAGATTTTATGGGGTTATGTGGATAAAATAGAACAAGAGGCATATGTGTTTTCTCAGCTATTTGGTCAAAGAAAGATAACATAAAATTTGTATGTGATTAGGAGTTGGAGAGGATGGTTTTATAAGCTTTTTGGAAATGATTTCAACTTGAATTTGATCACTCAAATTAACAAAAAAGGCTACCCATTTTTTATGGAAAAATATATGGAATAAAGGAAAATAGAGAGAAAACTATAGAAAGTTGGAGACAATTTTGGTATATCTACAGAAGCTCTAGATACTATTTATATTCGTAAAATTTGAAATTTTTTCAATAAATGGGAAATTTTCATAACATTACTAAACACAGAAATGCTAATGCCCTATTGCAAAATTTTATTTATATCAGTTGCAATTTTTCCTTATTTAAAAGGCTTATTTTGGGATACTTTCAAATTTAGATCATTCCCTCGGAGAAACATGAACTCACAACCTCTTGGTTGGAAGTGGTGCTCGCTTACCATCAGATCAACCCCTCTTGTGTGACGACCCGACCAGTCGTCACATGATTTACCGCCCCGTTTGCCCTTATAGTGATGCTTCATGTTCTTATATCAGTGTTAGTGTTGATCGGGTGTATTTGAATTGGTTTTGGTTGAAAATAAGGCACATAGCCTCATAGAAGGAAGCTTGTTTTAGAAAAGTTAACTAGAAGTTTACTATGTAGTTAGAAGGCTCAGATGTGAATTTTGGTGATTCAGATACCTTCGGAGGATAATTTATGACTCAGGAGAGTGATCGGAATTTAAATTGGAGGTCCGGTGTATAAATAGGCTTGAATTGGCGAAGTTGGAATGTTGGCGAAATCCTGTTGATAGGTGAGATTTTGATCAGGGGTCAGAATGGAATTCCTAAAGTTGTAGTAGCTTCATTTGGTGATTTCGGATATGTCTGCAAATTTTAGGGTCTTTCGGACATCGTTTGGTCGGGTTTTTGATAATGTTGGTTTTGGAAGTTATAGTTGAAACTTAGGATTGAATCTGCCTTGATTTTATGATTTTTATGTTTAATGATTTGTTTTTATGATTGTAACAAGTTTATATTGTATTTTGGAGTAGGTTTTTGGTTTTGGTTGATGTCCCGGGGGCCTCGGGGGTGATTCCGAGGGTCAAGCTGACCATTTTGTGATGAAGAATAGATCACATATGCTGTCTAGAATTGCAGAAAAATAAGCTATTGCAATCACGTGGGTGGTTAACGTGATCACGTAGAAGTAAAATGGGGCCTGGAATTTTAGCCTACGCGATCATGAAGGGGCTGATGCGATCGCATAGAGGAAAAAACTTTAGGTCCGCGTTTGTAGGGGTATTCATGTGTTCGCGTAGAAGGAAGTGATGGCCTGCGATTTTGTTATACATGATCGCGTGATGGAGATTGCAATCGCGTGGGACTTGAAGTTTGTGAATCGCGATCACGTGCTAAAGGTCGCGATCGCAAAAGGGAAAATAAACTGGCAGAATCAGTTAAATGACATATCACTCGCGAGGGTTTCATATTTCCTCCATTGTTAGGCAAAGTTTGAAGCTATTGGACGAGGGATTAAGAGATTTTCATCTTGTTTTCAATTGTAGGTAAGTTTTATGGACTAATTACGTGATTTTATCCTATAATATTCATCTAAATCACTAAAAATTAGAGGAATCAAAGTTTAAAATGGGGGGTTTTTGCTTGAAGCCTAAGAAATAGTGAATTGATGATTTATAGGGACAAATGGATTCCGATTTTGATAAATTTTATATGTATGGACTCGTGGTGAGAGTGGATTCTTAAAATGTGAATTTCATAATTTTTGAGAAGCGAGTCCGGGGCCGGGTTTTGCTAGCTTAAAAAATTTTCATATGTTTCGATTTTTTTTATTGGGTGTTGTTCCATTAGCCTATTATTATATATTTGTACTGATTTTGGCTAGTTTCGACACGCGTGGAGACTGGTTTGAGGAGAAAAGGCATCGCGGGCTAGAGTTTTGCCAATTCGAGGTGGGTAATACTTGTAAATGATGTCCCGAGGGTTTGTAAACCCCGTACTTGCATATGATAGTGTTGTATTGAGGTGACTTGAATGTCGAATAAAGGGCATGGTGTAGAGCACTATTGGCGATTGTGACTTGGTCAATCTCGCTTAATAAAAACACTACCTAATTGCTTGAAATTGAGTTGACACCCTAATAAAGATATTAATTATCATGAACTGGACTGATTATCATGTTTTGGGCTTCGTGTCGAATATTTGAATCATTCAGGGATTGGTATCACTTGTCATGGAAATATTGTGCATATTTTCATCTCAGTCTAAGGTTTTAAAATGGTATTTTGCTACTCAGCATTTTTGTAAGATTATAAAACTTAAACGAGACTTTGATGACATTTTAGCTGTGAGCTATTATGATACAGTTACCCAAGGGTCTTATATGCATTCATGACTATGCATGGATCAGGCTGCACGCCGCAGCGGGAGTGATATTGATATTGCGCTTGGGCTCTAGGAGCGCCTCTGGAGTTTGAACCCCCACAGTGAGTGCGGGCGCTTTTGCGTGGATCGGGTTGTACGCCACAACATCATGTGCATTGCATTGCATACATAAATTGGCTTTACATGTACTACGTGGCATTATATTTAACACTCATACATTACTAGCATACCTGTGTTATCTGCTTTATTGACCAGATATCCTGGTAGAAATTATTATGGAGTGCTGAGCCCAAGGGGCTGATTTGAGTGCAAACATGCACTGTTTGAGGTTGTACACAGGTATTGAACTATTAATAACGAAAGGAAGAGATAATAAAAAGAGATTTCTAAATAATCTACTCATATATGTTAAAAAGAAATACCATGAAAGTGTACTCCAGTTTAAAAGATGATTCGGTATGCTTATAGCATGAGATAATGCTTTGTGTGGTTTTCTTTTCCTCTGTATTATTTACTTTTATAACCTCTGAGTTGGAAGTACTCACTCGACTCCCTGCACCATATGGCAGATTCAAGTACTTAGAAGCTTAGCTAAGCTTGGTGCTGGTCTAAATCTCCATTTGGGATCGTCGAGGTAGCTGCCTGGCGTCCGTAGGGCCCGACACTCCCCTTATTTTCTCTGTTGTTCTATTTAACTCCATGTACCTCAGACTTGTAGAGGTACTTAAAGTATTGTATTGATGTTCTAATAGAGGCCCTTGGCTCGTGACCTAGATCTTTGGGAAGTTACATTGTACTTGGGAGGTTTCGAGATATCTTTATATAACAATCAGTTAATTTTTGTTTCTTTCACTGTTAATGACGTAAAATAAATGGTTTTGAGCTCTAAGCTTGGTGTGAGAGTGCATTTGGTCGGGCTTGCCTAGCCGTTGGGTTAGGCACCGTCACGATCGGTTTTGGGGTCGTGACAAGTTGGTATCAGAGCCTATGTTACTAGGCCTCATGACTCTTGAGCCGGTTAGTAGTGTCTCACGGATCGGTACAGAGACGTCTGTATTTATACTAGGGAGGCAGCAGACCTTTAGGAAACACTTCACATTCCTGGAATTCTTATCATGCGTACTTGATTCATCTTGAGATGTAATTCTTAAAATTCCTTCCACACGTCTGTATGCGCACTCGAGCACTTACTATTATATTTGCCTTGATGGCTTGTGACTCCCCGATCGAGGGGTGAGATATAATCTCCGGGAGTTCATGTTGGGCCAGTCGGGAGGACTTGAGGTCGGATCTCTACCTATGGCTTGAGCATCGAGGTGCTGATTTTACGAGCTGGTATTATGAAATCTATAAGATCAGTATTGTCTCTAATTGTGGAAATGGCGACTTGATAATGGATGAGCTATTAGGTGTTCGATTCTTATTGTTCTCTATTGTGTAGCCTCGAGCTATGGGCATGGTAGATATTTTCATGTCTCTTAGTGGAAAGGTAAAATGCATTATGTGCAGTGGTATGAGTTCAGACTCATGTAGACTAATTGATTGTGCTATGTGTATCATGGTGGAAGGTGCGCGGAAATACTAAATTGAGGCGAAGCAGATGGGTTATCTCTTGCGGAGTGTCCTTAGGTGGGTTGACTCTTATGTGTAATTGAACGGTATTTTATATGTGTTATGATTCGGACAGGTGCAACGCATGTCCATGTATCAATTTTGATAATATAATTCGTGTAGTATTGAGATTAATGTTGTTTGTATACATTGTGACGTCTTGTCGTGTTCTGGACGTGTTGTTAGGATGGTTTTGGTAATTCTCTAGCAAGTGGATAGTCCAAATTACAAAGCAAACTCTCTCGAAATTTTTGGAAAATTTGGGACTTAGAAAAGATTTCGTCACCTAAAGAGTGGGCTTAACCATTGTGTGTAAATGAATGCAAGAATTGCAGAAGAGTTAAGATTTTTGATTATTCGAGTTTCTGCCAAAGCTTGTATATGCCTTGAGTTTAATCTCACTACAACATTGTGGCATCATTTGAGTAAGAATGCTATGAGTGGTTAAAAGTTCCTTGATATATGGCTTTGAGCCAAGTTGGGGAGGTTTTTATTGAGTAGTTGATTGCACAGTTGAGTGTTATGTTGGTTCTGTGTCAAGTATGTTGGCGAATCAGTTTTGGTCGCAATAATTGATCTGAGAATGGCGAGTGTGAAGCAAAATTTTGACAATAGTTATACGGTACTTGTGGATGTATGGAATTAATAGTAAGTCTTGAGCTGTTGTGGATAGAGAATGCTCAGTGTACTGAGGATAAATATGTATGTGGGTATTTGAATTAGATCATATCCAGTGGTGTGAGGGTGCTATTATGGCACGAGTGGTTCTTTTCGTTAAATCGAATAATTTGCAGTTTGGATAAGAGCGATGACTCTTGAGAATGGTTTAATGCGTTCAAGATTTTACACGTCATAATCATATGTTTTAAGGTTGCGTTCGTGACTAAAGGCAGTGTTTTCATTAGAAAAGATCAAAACTTGTGGTATTTTGTGTTAATTACGGGATCCTAAGTATCAATATCAAGAAAGTAGTGGTAATAAATTTTGATTCGCAGGAGGTGCTTCAAAACAAAGTATTCCGGAATGCGGTAATTCTGGAAGACATTTGAGAAATTAATCAGTGGCTAATGTGGTCTTATGTTTGAATCTCCCGTGGTGAGCCTAAATTGAGGCATTGTAATATTATAGATAAGGAGAATACTAGATTAAAGATGAAGCAGAAAGCAAATTGGGATAAATGGAATAGCTTTATGATAAACCGAAATGGTATAATAAGGATACGATTAAGTCTTGGTATGTGTTCGGGGTAATGAGTCTTACAGGTATGGTACAACAAAGATCTTTCATGCTGTCAGTCGCTTAGTCTGGTTTAGGTAGAAGGATTCAGTCCTGGCAGTTTAACTTGTGCAATGGAATTGGGAGAAAGAGTTCGTGATGTGTTTTACCGTGGTTTGAAAATGAGTATATTTCCTATTG
The DNA here is from genome assembly GCA_032618575.1 of Nicotiana noctiflora. Lineage (NCBI taxonomy): Eukaryota > Viridiplantae > Streptophyta > Magnoliopsida > Solanales > Solanaceae > Nicotiana > Nicotiana noctiflora. The sequence continues at coordinate 181,506 of JASVEL010002701.1, read as the reverse complement.
GTATGCGAAGCTTGGAGTGTGTAATAAAGTTCTCCTGTATGGGATCATGAAAATTCTTAACTACTTGAGTGCACCGATGTCTGCGGCGCAGGAGAGAGATAGAAGTTCCCATGTTATCTTAGTATGGTAGGGTATATGCGATGTGTTATGGAAAGTTGATATATGCGTGTTCAAGGTTTTGATTCAGTTCATAATATAATGGGAAGTCATTAAATCTTGAGGAGTGCGGGTAGCTGCAAATAATTTAAGAATTAATCTTTCTGGTGATTAAGGAAAATGGTACTACTATTCTAGTCATTTGGAAGGGTATATGTTCAAAAAGGGCAAGGTAATGTAAACTGATAATATCTGGTGATATTGTGGTATTCTCTTGTTGGATCGACTGTGATGATTTAGTTGTTGATGGCATAGGAAAATTTATGAATGTCTTTCGTGGTATGAATGTATGTTTGATGTGTGTTATGTATTCATACGGTGGAGTGTCGGATCAAGCATAGTGATTCATGTGCTATATATGTGTTGGAGACTAGAAGTCTTTGTGATCCGGCTATGCAGTGGTTGTAGATCGGGTGTATCGACATCGTTTAGTGGTTATTGGAAATTGGAAGTTCTAGCAGATCTTCCTTTGCTTGATATGTTAAATTTGGGTTATGATATTAGATTGCAGATCGGTTGTCCCAATGTCCGATCGTCTAGACTAATGTGTTATGGCTATGTCGGAAAATACCACAAGTTGCATCGTAAGGTGCATCGTATTATGTTCTAACAGGGGAGTTTTGTATCCCAAGGACCAGCGGACGGCTAGTAGGTATTACTTTGTTAGTTGGGCCTTCGTGGCGGATGTCAGTGCAGAGGTTTCTACCATTGATTCAGTTCCATTATTGAGGGACTTTTCGGATGCGTTTTGTGTGGCCAAGCATAGGACTATATATGTTTATTGTAATTGGCAGATTTGACTCGATGTGCATTTCCTTTTGCGAGATATGTGTGTGAGCACGTGATTTTTGCCCTGAGCAATTAAATTCCAATATAGATACAAAAATGATACAAAATTAGATTTTGGTGTGCAATTGTTTGATTTAATTGAAATACTTGTGTGTTTGCCTTTAAAAATAATGTTGAAATTAAAATTACTAAAGTAATCAATTAGAAAATATCACAAAAAATTTAAAAATTCAAAAAAATCAACAAAATACAAAAATACCAGCAAAAAAAAGAAAAATGTCAAAAAATATCAGAAAATACCAGAAAAATCAGGAAAAATAAGAAATAAAAGAAATACAACAGTTGAAACTAAATAATAAAAGAGAAAAAATAAAATACAAAACAAAAATACAAGAAATAATTAAAATACAAGACAAAAATACAAAATACAATACAATTTGGGCTAAATAAGAAATACATAAGCCCAAATACATCAGGCCCAAAAGACCAGCCTGGTCTGCTTAGGCTCGTAGCCAAAGGACGGCGTATGAGCCATATGAATCTAAGACGTTGATGAAATGAATCCAACGAACAAGATGAGGCGGTTCGATGGAAAATTAAACTACGTCGTGAAAGAGACTAATCCTGGCCGTTCAAAAGGAATGATCAGACGGATGACACAAAGTCTTGTTAAAAGCCAAATGACGTAGTATGTTGAAACAATCTCACCCGTAGACTCAACATCCAACAGACATAAACAGGTCTCTAATTTGACCAAACGATGCCGTCTAGAGGCAAGGGATCCTGGCCACTAATCTTGGTTAATCCAAGGGCCAGGATTACATGAGACGAGATATGTATATATACTCTCATCTCCATTCATAATTCATTATACACAAGTGTATAACCCTAGCTGCCTCCTATATCATCTTCTTCCTCTTTGGTTTCCCATGGAGACTGGCCTGTCACCACTACCATCTCCGGCTCAGGCAGCCGTTAACACTTCACCCTTTACCCACCAAACCTTGCCACCACCATAAAACCCTATTAAACCAAAGACCCCCCCCCCCCCTTCTTCTTGATACTCCGGTCACCGGAACCCTAGCTGGCGACCTCAAGAACTATGAACCAGCCTTCGAGATTAACACCATAAGACCGCCTTGAGGTGACCTATTACCTCATCTAGGTGGCTGGTCTCGAACATCACCAGAACTCCTCGAATATAAAAAAAAGACTCGCCAGAACCCTACTCCGGCGAGCACCCAAAAACAACTCCACCACAAAACCATTAAACCAAGCCCCAAACCACCCCACACCCACCAAAACTCAAAAAAAAAGAAGTTTCATCGGAAAAGTCCAGCAATCAGAAGACTAAACGTCTTCGGAATTTTGGAAATCTAGAATAAGAAGAAAAAAACAAGAAAGAAAGAAATAGAAGAAAGAAAGAAAAGAGAAGGAAAAAGAAAGCCCAAAAGCTAAGTTTTACTATCTCTGTTCCTCTTCCTTGTTTGTTGATTCTGAAAATGTTTTTCTTGGCATGTTTATGATATTCTTATAAGCCTATCTCTTCTGCATGTTTAAATAACAAGATCTATCTCTGTTTGTTACACATGCCTAAGTCTGTTAAAGTATTCTTAGGGTTCTTAATGTTTACCACGCATGAATCTGTAACGACCCGGCCGGTCGTTTTAGAAAATTACGCCCCAATCCCTAATTTAACTGTTTCCCTAAGTACATTTCTGCTATTGTGGTTTGCTGGGAGAGTCGGCCCTGAAATTGAAGTACTTTGGGACACTTAGTCCCTAAATGAGAGCTTTAAAGATAGAAAATGGTCTGTAACCGGAACAGTGTTAAGACGATCTCGAAACGGAAATCCGATGGTTCCATTAGCTCCGTTGGGTGATTTCGGGGTTGGGAGCTCGTTCGGAATGTATTGCGGAGGTCCTTAGCTCAGTTAGGCTTGAAATGCGAAGGTTGAAATTTTGGCGAATCCGAACGATAGGTGAGATTTTGATCCGTGGGTCGGGATGGAATTCCGACAATTTCTGTAGCTTCGTTATGTGAATTTTGATATGTTTGCAAAGTTTCAAGTCGTTCGGACGTCGTTTGGTCGGGTTTTAGATCGAATGTGCAATTCGGAAAGTTTTAAGAAATTTAGGCTTGAATTCGAAGTGAATTATGGGTTTTGATGTTGTTAGATGTGTTTTTATGATTTGAATGAGTTTGTATCGTGTTTTGGAGTATGTTGGTGGTTTTTGTTGGGGTCCCGGGAGCCTCGGGATGAATTCGGGGGTCCAAACGGACCAATTTGTGCCAAAAGGCACTGCTGTGTCTGCTGCAATAATTGCAGAGCAATTTTGCTCTCCGCGATCGCAGAGATGGCCACGCGATCGCGTAAGGTGTGGTGGTAATGCATCACGATCGCGATGCCTAGGATGCGACCGCGTAAGGGAAAAGCCCGGAGCTCTGCGATCGCAAGGTGGGGTGTGCGATCGCGTACGTCTGGAGGTTGAAGCATTGCGACCGCGTGAGGTTTTATGCGATCGCGTAGGGTATTTGGTCGGAAGCAGTGCGATCGTGTGGAGAGTGTCGCGATCGCGTAGGGTAGTTTGGGGAGCCGAACGAGTTTGTTCTTCGCGATCGCGTTCGTGTCGTTTGCGATCGCGTAGGGTCGCGGAGTTGTTCACTGCGATCGCATCCAGGATCACGCGATCGCGTAGAGGAAAAATAAGGCCGTCCATATTTTGTGCATCGCGATCGTAAGCCCAGTGCTGCGATCGCATATAGTAAAATGGCCTGGCAGTGACTTTAAGTCCAGAACATTTCAGTCGCGGTCTAACACACCAAAACCGCCATTGTTGAGCTCCAAGAGAGGATTTTGAAGGGGAAACGCTGGGATATCATCGGGAAATCATCGGGGTAAGTTTCTTGACCTTAATTCGTTGGTTTATCATGAAATCCGTGATTATTTCACTGAAAATGGAAGATTAAAGGTGGGTTTGAGCCCTAGGCCTAAATGTTAGAAAATCTTTGATTTGAATGGGCAAACGGAGTCCGATTTCGATAAATTTTATATGCACGGACTCGTATTGAGATAAGGAACCCGAAAATATAATTTTCGTGATTTTTCGACAAGCGTACCAAAAGTCGGGTTTTGGCAACTTGTGGGTTTCGGTGCATTTTGAGTTATTTTGATTGGGTAATGCCCAATTGGCCTATTTTGATGTGATTCTATTGATTTTTATCAGATACTACACTTGTGGAGGCCGACATTCGCGGCAAGAAGGTTATTTCTTAGCGGTTGTGTACCGGAATTGAGGTAAGTGGCTTGTCTAACCTCGTGTGGGGGACTTTCACCCCTAGGATATTATGTGATACTTTAAATGCCTTGTACGCGAGGTGACGGGCGTGTACATGTGCTGGTTGTTGAACACATACTTTACTTAAAATGTTCAATGAGTGATATTCCTGTTTTTTTTAGCTGTTAAATTTGATATTCCTACCCGGTAGCAGTTAGAAAAGCATGATTAGGTAGTATTTAACTGCCTAGTTGCCTAATTGTCTTACTTGAGTTTTCTTAGTAATCGCTGGCGCTGTTTATCGGCGAAGTTATAGTTAAGCATATTATACTTCTCTCTGTGTATTCCTTTACTTGTTGTGTTTGTGGACTGCGGGTTCGATTCCCGGAGATCCTAAGATTTATTGGAATGTGGACTGCGGGTTCGATTCCCGGAGATCCTGAGATTTATTGAAATGTGGACTGCGGGTTCGATTCCCGGAGATCCTGAGATTTATTGAAATGTGGACCGCGGGTTCGATTCCCGGAGATCCTGAGATTTATTGAAATGTGGACTGCGGGTTCGATTCCCGGAGATCCTGAGATTTATTGAAATGTGGACTGCGGGTTCGATTCCCGGAGATCCTGAGATTTATTGAAATGTGGATCGCGGGTTCGATTCCCGAAGATCCTGAGATTTATTGAGATGTGGACTACGGGTTCGATTCCCAAGATCCTGAGTTATTGGTAGGGAATACGGGTTCGATTCCCGAAGATCCTGAGATCTATTGAGACATGGACTGCGGGTTCGTTTCCCGGAGGCCCAAGGGTACTGAAAATGGGACTGTGGATTCAATTCCCACAGGTCCTGGACTTGTTTTATTGAGTTGGTTATTTGTTGTTAGATTTAATTGTAGACAGTTGTAGTAATCATTTTATTGTTGTTATTTCGGAAATCATTATCATTTAAACTATTTATTTTTGTTATCATCATTATATTATTGTTTCTCAGTAGGGCCCTGACCTTCCTCGTCACTACTCCATCGAGGTTAGGCTTGGCACTTACCGAGTACCGCCGTGGTGTACTCATGCTACTCTTCTGCACACTTTTGTTGTGCAGATCCAGGTACATCAGGACAGGCTCATATCAGGTGATTCAGCAGCGCTTGGGGAGACCTCGAGGTATGATCTGCTACGTCCGCGGATCCGGAGGCCCTCCTTCTATTCTGATAGTATTAGCGGATGTTTTCCTTCATTTCGTTGTTAGATACTCTTTATACATAGAGCCACGGTTGTATACTCTCTTTTAGTCTGTGTTGCCCGTGGGATTCCGGGTCTTGGTAGTGATATATTCAGGGTGTCCTTGACGGGTGTATGTGCCAAGCGGCACGGATTACACTTTATTTATATTATTCCACTGTTATCTTATCTTTAACATTCATAACTTGTATATTCCGCAACGTGTTAGCCTTACCTAGTCGTGGGGACTGGGTGCCATCACGACATGTTCATCATTGGTAAACTAGGGTCATGACAAGTTGGTATCAGAGCTCTAGGTTCGTAGGAGTCACGGGACACAGACCGGTTACTTAGATTCCCGCTAATCCATACGGAGACGTCTGTATTTATCTACGAGGGGCTATGTAACTGTTTAGGAAACTCTTCAATTCTTTGAATTCCTTATCATGCGCCATTTATTCAGTTGGAGCCTATGGCATATGTTCTTTTGCATCCACTCGTGTATTGAAATTTCGCGCTCGGAATCAAGTATGTGCCGACGGTTCGTGACGCTGCAGAGAGATCTCAAGGGAGTCAAGAATTTACTCAACCATTGTTACCGCATGTCATCATATCGATAATGCAAGAGAATTGAGAGATCTTCAATTGTGCACATGGGGGTGCACTAGGTTCGGACATTCGATTGATAAGTACGGTCTTGAAAAGGTTTACTTAACTGCCTAATCGTCATAGCAATGGTAGAATCACAAGGTGGATGTAGATCTAAAGATAGTTGGTGGTAATAAAGACTATATGGTTCATATGAGATATTTATTTAGTAAAGGATTCAGCCAGCAGAGATACTGGGGGGATATGAGTTTAACTATCTTAAGAAGGACATGTGCCAAACGAATGTCTTGGGCTGTCTTATGATGAAGACGTACAAATGATAAAGGCTATTGTCATGGATTAGCAAGATGTATCTTAAGGCTTCGTGCCAAGTGGAAGGATTTCACTATCAACAACCAAATTATGGGTCATGTGTCATATCAGATTTGGCCTGCGATGTATTTAGGTGCTATTCAAAACGTTCTTGAAAACTTGCGGATGGGCAAGAGTTGAGGCTTGTATTGTATGATGTTGGGACTTTTGATGTCCCCGTGTCCCTAATAAACTCTACATTTTATTATCAGCAGGGAAAAAGCTTCGACAAAGGCTACATGGTGCTTCATAGGAGTTTGAGAATCAAAGTATGTTTTAAGATGTCGTCGGTAAAGAATGCTCGGTGCATGGAGCGGGGTGATGTTTGGTTGTATTGGACTGAGGTCATACCCTATGGTGTCAGAGTGCTAATAGAGCACATGTGGTTATGTTCGTTGGATCAAGTGAACTGCAGTTGAATAAGAGTAAATGACTTGAGAGAATGGTTCTAATGTGTTCGAGAGTTGTGTAATAGTGGCCTTGAGCTAAGTGAGAGAGTCCCACCGCTTACGATTGGGTCGCATGGTTCATTACCTACGTGAATTCTGGGTATTAACATTAATGGGCTATTGCAGCTACAAAAAAAACCATGAGTGGTAATTGAGTATATGAATTGTTGAATGCATGTTATGGCTAGCCTTACTGGCGCATGTTCAAACTTGAGGGAAAATTCGTGATTTATGCCTCGTATAGGTGCATGCTTCGAGGGAAGTGATCCCATTGGGTGCTTTATTGAGAGGGTATTAATATGTTATAAAAATCGAGTAGAGTTGGTTGCATATTGGGACAAGTCAGGGCCGGATGGCTCTCAATAGCGGTCCTAGTGAATTCAAGAGGTAAAGTGTGGTGCCTGATAATTCTGAATCTATAAGTACAATTGAGGCTCAAGCTTTTGAAGCAACTTATGAAGAAAGGCACAAAACGATCTATGATGTTTTGACTTGTGGTGTAGTATTTGACAGACATGAAATGGTCGTCGTTCTTGAGATAGCATGGCCTCATGATTTAAGGTCACTCTGGGTGAGTGCGGTTGGAATAAGTTAGGTATTGAAGGGAGATATTAACATTTCTAAGGCAATCTAGGATTAACTGGAAGGAAGTAGATTTATTAGCCAAGTTTAGTTGGCATATTGGTGTCAATGATCGGTTCATGCAACGTGATCGAGTTATGCATGTGATTTGTGGCGGTGCATTTGAGACTTGTCGGCCCCAGTGAATGATGTCATTCTGAAGTATTCTTTTGATAAGGGCCTGTTACGAGTAGGCAGATCTCGGGAAGGGTTATGGTGGCTTGAACCACTACTTAGATACTGGCATATTCGATGGCTATGAGAATTCGCCGTATGTTGTTATAGCTCTCCTGTAGTGAGTTAAATGGAAGGTCTTATGTGATGAAGTATTAGCCTATCGTGAGTTCTAGAGCTATGATGGAAATTGTGCCTATCGTATATCGGCACGTGATGTGCAGTGAGTAGTATGAAATTTGAAGTAAGGACCAAGGTCACAGTTTGGTCAATGAATGTGATATAAAGAGCTCGGATGAGCAGGAAAGGAGTTTCAGTGTTTTGAGTAAGATGGGTATTAACATCAGTATCATTTGAGATCGGTGTTCTGTGAGAAAGGCTTTGCATCCCGGTTAGGGACTCCTGATCGCTTTTCAGTGTTAGTGCAGCCGGTGGGTTGAATGTGTAGGCCCGTTTAATTATTCGGAAGATGGTGGGAGCTTGCCCCACAAGAAGATTGTATAGCTGTGACATGTAGTCACTTAATTGGTTAAAAATTTAAACCAGTATGAGGATTTTGGTGATATCATCCATTTGAGAATTTATGCCCAGAAGGAACTCTGCTTATTGGGTTATAGACCTGTGAAATACTATTGACTTAGCTTGGCACGACCAGGATAAACTTAAGGTCGGTGGATAGATTTAAATGTGGAAGTGAGCCTTGTGTCACGACCCCAAATCCGGTCGTGATGGCGCCCAGCACATTGCTAAGCCAGCCTGACCAATCCATATCAACCACGGAGCTAGAAGCTCTCTTTAACCCATTTAACCAAATAAATTCAAGAAATGACAGCGATACATGTAACGAAAACGGGGAACCAAGTCCCATAATACATCAACTCCCATAGACCAAGGGTCAAGAGTCATGAGCCTCTACTGAACATGAGTGTATAAAGGTTTAATACAATACCAAGTGCGGAAAGAAATGTCAATACAAAATCAAAAGACAGTAGGAAGGAATATCGGGTCCTGCGGACTCTGCAGCTACCTCGAATATCCACAAACGTCGCCTCGCACAGCTACTGGATCACTGCTGAGAGGTACCTGGATCTGCACACAAGGTGCAGGGAGTAAAATGAGTACTCCCGGACTCAGTGGTAATAAACAAGGGTAAGACAGCGCAGATAAGAAATCCGCAATAAAGCACTATGTAAGGCTATAATCAGCTACCCTGTCATAGAATCAATCTTCACTGTACCTGTTCCAACAATTACCGATAAATAGCATAACAGCTAGCAGATGTAGCTAAATGCAATGCAATGCATGATATGAACGCTACGGCGTGTAGCCCGACTCCAATTTTGGGTACCCGTGCTCACTGTGGGGGTTCAGACTCCGGAGGGGCTCCTACAGCCCAAGCACATCTCATAGAGATATCCCTGCGGCGTGCAGTCCGATCCAACATATATCTCGCTGCGGCGTGCAGCCCGATCCACTACTAGTCAGCTAATATGCAGATACAGCCTCGCAGGCTCAAAAGTAGTTTTTGAAAACTCTTTTATCATTTTTCGGTTGGAAAACAGTAATATCAAGTTCCGGAGATTGGAATTAGCATAATAACAAAAATAGCTGCGGACTAGTAGTAAACTAGCATGTCTATGTGATAAGACAATGATAACGATCCTCGCGGGATCCAATAACTGGCTCACGGCCCACATGTATACTCAACCGCCCAAGAAGGGGGTTCCTTGGCTCAAGAGTGGCCATTATCACAATATGTATATATATATGCAACCATCCGAGAAGGAGGTTCGACGGCTCTAGAATAGCCAATAATACAATATCAACAGGTTGGACTAATATGTAGTCTCCAGTTCATGATCGACCCCGCACTCTCAAGAGTGTACGTGTCTCGCCGCTATACAGCGTCACAAAGTGGTATACCGGGGTTTCGAACCCGCTGGTCATCACCCACATCTATTACTCACCTCAATACAAGCGCGACGACTATTCCGCAATGCCCTTGCCACGAGAATCAAGCTCCGTACGCGTAGAATCTGATCAAATACAGTAAAAATACAACAATTTAGGCCAATGGGACGACACCCAATCAATACAACTCAATTTACATCAAAATTCCCAAAGTTTCCAAAACCCGAGCCCCGGGCCCACATTCTGAAAATTTACGAAATTCACATTTCTGGAACCCTCGTCTCAATACGAGTCTAAGCATATCAATTTTACCAAAATCGGACTCCATTTGCCCATTCAAAACCTTGATTTACTAAAGTCCAAGACTAGGGCTAAATCCTCCATAATTACCCCAAATTCCTCCATTTTCATGATATAATTGCATGATATTATCAATACTAATCATAATATGAGTTCATAGTTGATTACCTGATGATTTCCCTTGATTTCCTCCTCAAAATCGCCCAAAATCGCCCTTAAGCCGAGACCCCCAAATGTTAAAATGTTTTCTGAAATTTTCTAACTTCTGATACACTTACTTACAGCGATTTTCGCTTCTGCGGAACATTTTCCGCTTCTACGCTCCCGTATCCGCGACCAAAGGGTCGCTTCTGCGGTTCCAGGCCTAGCCGGCCATTTCCGCTTCTGCGATATACGTACCGCCTCTGCGCGTCCGCTTCTGCGAAGCTTTTCCCGCTCCTGCGGGTTTTCCCGCTTCTGCGTCTATGCGTCCGCTTCTACGGACTCGCCTAAGCGGCTAGCCTTCCGCTTCTGCGATATTTCCTCCATAGCCCTTGGCCGCTTCTGCGGCTCAACATCCGCTTCAGCGGTGCCGCACCTGCGGGCTCCTTTCCGCTTCCGCGATCACAAGCGCTTCTGCGCTCCAATATCCGCTTCTGCGGACTCGCTCCTGCGACCACATTTCCGCAGGAGCGAAAATGACAGAACCAGACTCTTCAACCTGCAATTTCCATGATTTTCTTCCGTTTAACCATCCGAAAACACCCCGAGGCCCCCGGACCTCATCCAAACACACCAACACATCTTAATACCTTATTCGAACTTGCTCCAATCCTCAAAACACGTCTAACAACATCAAAACCCATAATTCGCATCGAATTCAAGCCTAAATTCCTTAAAACATTCCAAATTACACATTCAATCAAAAACCCGACCAAACGACGTCCGAATGACCTGAAATTTTGCAGGCACATCCAAAATCACCTAACGAAGCTATTGCACAACTGTCGGAATTCCATTCCAACTCCCGGATCAAAATATCACCTACCGTTCGGATTTCACCAAAATTCAACCTTAGCCAATTCAAGCCTATTTCTACACCGGGCCTCCAAATTCAATTCCGATCGCTCCCCTAAGTCACAAATCACCTTCCGGAACTAACCGAATCATCAGAATCCGATTCCGAGCACTCTAACTCAATAGTCAACCCTTGGTTGACTTTTCATATTCAAGCTTTCTTCAAACATGCTATTTGTTTCATTTTCAATCCAAATCACTCCTAACTCACCCGATAGACTTTAACACTGATACAAAAGCATAAAACATACAATTTCAACATAACAGGGTGGTAATTCCCGTGACGATAGGCCGGGTCGTCACATTCTCCCCAACTTAAACAATCGCTCGTCCTCGAGCGTACTCCGAGTTGTACTAGAAGCAACCCAATAGCTAAATGACCTTACCAAGCATATATTAGGGCGATCATACGTCACCCTTATCTCACATAAGTCCGAAAACACCATATAGTCAAAATTTCACAGACCATCTTAACCATAAATCACATTGCACTTTCTGAAATCATATGCCAAATGCAAATCCCATGCCTATACTCGGGATACACTTGAATCCACTACAATAACCCATATTCACTACTCCGGTTGAGATCATATGCTGTATCGACAACCCAAATCACTCGCGACGATAGTCTCTAATCACAACAACTGGCCACAATCACCAAATACTAGCTGAAAAACCTTTTCCATTAGATAGAGTCTTGTTCCAACACCTTCATATCATGCCCACGGCAACCAAACACGCGATATATCGAACCCATCTCTCGGGTCAACCATTCATAAATCCATTTCACTTTTAACTGATACCACAACAGATTTCGGACCCAAATCTCGGTATTACCTTTCTAACCAACTGAAATCACATATACTCACATTCATTATTGGCCCCAACGACCATTTCGATTATAACACACCGCACTGGTGATAAGACACCTCAACATCGGCCTAAGCCACGACGAGCACAACATAGGCTCAAATAGAAACGTATGCACACACTCGAATCATGACAACTCAATTCATGACAACTGTCTCCAGCAAATAGAGCTGCAATTTAATCCCTCTGTGCCATCATAATATAGAACTGAGACCGCGTCTCGCATTATAGAAATAAAGTACCTGAATCCTCCTCGAGAGGTCATAACATCACGCGGCCTTGCCACGATTCATGATTTTATCCAAACATTATTATTCATGAAGCACCCCAATTTACCAAGCTCAAAACGATCAGCCACACACATATTTAGGTCTGAACCCAAGCAATCAATCTCACCCACGGTGAAACAATTAACGTATGCTATCAAATCCTGAAAGAACACAACCGATGTGCCCTTCGCCAAGCGATACTCAATACGGACTCTTCCTCAGAAGCCAGGAGGTATTGTATACCAGGTAACATATAACTAACTATATTTTCACAATATTCTGTTGCGGCGTGCAACCCGCTCCAATGACATACCCGTGGCGGCGTGCCACCCGATCTAGATACCATACATGTGGCGGCGTGCCACCCAATCCAAGTGACCCTCGTCAAATGAATACGCGTCGAGTCAAGTTGCTCATCATAATAAACATATATAGCCTCAAGTTTGGCCACATGAAACGCATCTGACAACGTTTCTCAATACTGGAACTGAATCAATGGTAGATATCTCTACACTAACATCCGCCACTAAGGTCCAACTGACAAAGCAATGCCTACCAGCCGTCCGCTGGTCCTGTGTACAACTACTCTGTTGGAGCATACTCTGATGTTCTCTGCTACGCAATTTGTGCCATTTTCCGACATAGCCCATATCACATTATTCTAGATGACCTGGCTTATGTCAACCAGTCTGAAATAAGGTATCATATCCCAAATTCATCATATCAAGCTAAGAGCTAAACGGTGCTAATACACACGATATACAACCACTGCATAGGCGGATTACGAGAACTTCCAGACTCTAACACATGTATTACATATGGATCACTATGCCCGATCCCACACTCCACCGTACGATTACATAACACACATCAAGCATCTATTCATACCTCGAAAGCCATTCGGAAATTTTACTATGCCATCAACGACTCAATTATTACAGTCGATCCCACAAGAGAATACCACCATACCACTGGATATCATCAATTTCCATTACCTTGTCCTTTTTGGATCATATACCCTGCCAAGTTAATAGAATAGCAGTACCGTTTTTTTTTTCTTAAATCATCAGAAAGATCGATTCTTAATTCATCTGCAGCTGTTCGCGCTGCTCAATAATTTTATTGACTTCCCATATATTGTGAACTGTTCTCAAAACCTGGAATATACCATTATCAACTTTCCATAACACATCGCGTATACCATACTAAGATAACATGGAAATTCTTATCCCTTTCCTACGCCGCAAACATGGACGCAATCAACTAGTCAAGGACTTTTATGATCTCATATAGAGAAGACTCATTACACATTCCAAGCTTTGCATACCAACAGGAAATACACTCATTTTTCAAACCACATTAAAACACATCATAAACTCTTTCTCCCAATCACATTGCATAAGTTAAACTGCCAGGACTGAGTCCTTATACCCATATTATACTCATATCGGGTTACACGACTGCCAACACTCAAAAGCTTTATTGCACAATATCTGCAAGACTCCTTACTTCAACCACATACCAGGAAGTAGTCGTATTCTCTATCATACCGCTTCGGTTTATTAACAAGTCATTCCATTTACCCAGTTTCCTTTCTGATTCATCTTTGATTTAATATTAGCCACTACTGTAGCACCATAACACATGAACTCATTCCACACGAGACTCGTACATAAGACCACACGGTCTGAGACATATAGGCCACTGAATACTCTCTCAATATTTCCAGAAGGATCACATCCTACAATACTTTATTTTGAAGAACCTCTTGCGATTTGAATTCGTTATCATTACCTTCCAATACGAATTACATAGAATCCCATCATTCACATAATATAACACAAGTACCGATCTCTTCTAACGAAACCACCATCTTTAGCCACATGCACAAATTTGAGACACCTGACTGTTACAAGTAAAATCTTGAACACCGTAAACAATTCTCGGGCCTCAGTCATCCTTATTCAGCTGTAATTCAACTGTCTTATTGAACAGAACCACTCGTGCCTTATTAGAATTCTGACACTGCAGATCATGGTTGCATACAGATACTATTAGCTATCACTCTTTTCTATACACCAAGCATTCCTTACCAACCTCAGTTCAAAATACCCTAGTATTTCTTCACATCTACGAAGCACCATAACCTTTATCAGAATTTTCCCAACATACTTAGAGACAGAATCAACATAGCACACAATAGTGCAATCAGTTAATCAATAGCAACCTCTCCAACTTAGCTCGAAGCCATTCATCAAAGCACTTTCAACCACTCATATCAGTATTACTCAAGTGATGCCGAAATGTTAGTATGATATTAAACTCAAGTCATTTACAAGCTTCAGCGGAGATTCGAATCATCAGAAATATTAACTCTTTTGCAATTCTTGCATTCATTCACACACAACAGTTACGCCCCCTCTTTAGGTGACAAAATCTTTTCTAAGTCCCGAATTTTTCAAAAATTCCGGCAGAGTTTCCTTTGTAAATTGGCCTATCCACCTGCCAGAGAATCACCAAACCATCCTAGCTATACTTCCACAACTCAACAAGATATCACAATGTATTTCAACAACATTAAATATCAATACTACACGAATTATATCATCACAATTTATATTTGAACCTGCGATGTATCTTCTCGAATCATAACACATATCAATACCTTTCAATTACACATGAGAATCAACCCACCTACCTCGCCTCAATTTAGCATTTCAGCACAATACCTTCCACCAGGATACATATAGCATAATCACTTTAGTCTTCCTGAGTTTAAACTTGTTCCACTACACATAAGGCACTTTACCTTCCAATTAGAGATATGGTAAATATTCACCACGCCCATAGGTCGGAGCTACACAACAGATCAGGTACGAGTCGAACAATCAACAGCTCATCCATTAGTAAGCCTCCTTAATACACTACAGATCGGCACAAGGCCCCAAACATGGCTACTAGCTCAAGTACATAAATATAAGCCCGGTCTCAGTCATTTTACACAGTAATAATCAATCGGGAAGGATCAAGTCCAAATCCCCAGTCATAATACCACCACACTCGTCATATGACGCGTGTTCCATCTCAGGACAGCACTGTATAGTGCAAATACGGGATTTCAAACCCTCAGTACATTATCTATTGCCACCACTCACAAAATCAGCACCTCAATGCTCAAGTCATAAACAAGGTCCAGCCTCAAGTCATCCCGATTGGCCCAACATGAACTCACAGAGATTATATCTCTCCCCTCGTTCGGAGAAAATCATAAGCCATAAGGCAATTACATTACTGAGCGCTCGATGCGTACACAGTCGTGTGGAAGGAATTTCAAAAATTATCTCTCAAGCTAAATCAAGTGCGCACGATAAGAATTCCAAGAAATGTGAAGTGTTTCCTAAAGGTTCGCAGCCTCCCGAGGATAAGTACAGGCGTCCCCGTACCGATCCACAAGACTCTACTAACCGGCTCAAGACTCATGAGGCCTAGTAAACCTAAGCTCTGATACCAACTTGTCACGACCCCAAATCCGGTCGTGATGGCGCCCAGCACATTGCTAAGCCAGCCTGACCAATCCATATCAACCACGGAGCTAGAAGCTCTCTTTAACCCATTTAAGCAAATAAATTCAAGAAATGACAGCGATACATGTAACGAAAACGGGGAACCAAGTCCCATAATACATCAACTCCCATGGACCAAGGGTCAAGAGTCATGAGCCTCTACTGAACATGAGTGTATAAAGGTTTAATACAATACCAAGTGCGGAAAGAAATGTCAATACAAAATCAAAAGACAAGTAGGAAGGAATATCGGGTCCTGCGGACTCTGCAGCCTACCTCAAATATCCACAAACGTCGCCTCGCACGACTAACCGGATCACCGCCGAGAGGTACCTCTGGATCCGCACACAAGGTGCGGGGAGTAAAATGAGTACCGCCGGACTCGGTGGTAATAAACAAGGGTAAGACAAGCGCGAGATAAGAAATCCGCAATAAAGCACTATGTAAGGCTATAATCGACTACCCTGTCATAGAATCAATCTTCACTGTACCTGTTCCAACAATTACCGATAAATAGCATAACAACTAGCGGATGTAGCTAAATGCAATGCAATGCATGATATGAACGCTACGGCGTGTAGCCCGACTCCAATTTTGGGTACCCGTGCTCACTGTGGGGGTTCGGACTCGGAGGGGCTCCTACAGCCCAAGCACATCTCATAGAGATATCCCTGCGGCGTGCGGTCCGATCCAACATATATCTCGCTGCGGCGTGCAGCCCGATCCACTACTAGTCGGCTAATATGCAGATACAGCCTCGCAGGCTCAAAAGTAGTTTTTGAAAACTCTTTTATCATTTTTCGGTTGGAAAACAGTAATATCAAGTTCCAGAGATTGGAATTAGCATAATAACAAAAATAGCCGCGGACTAGTAGTAAACTAGCATGTCTATGTGATAAGACAATGATAACGATCCTCGCGGGATCCAATAACTGGCTCACGGCCCACATGTATACTCAACCGCCCAAGAAGGGGGTTCCTTGGCTCAAGAGTGGCCATTATCACAATATGTATATATATATGCAACCATCCGAGAAGGAGGTTCGACGGCTCTAGAATAGCCAATAATACAATATCAACAGGTTGGACTAATATGTAGTCTCCAGTTCATGATCGACCCCGCACTCTCAAGAGTGTACGTGTCTCGCCGCTATACAGCGTCACAAAGTGGTATACCGGGGTTTCGAACCCGCTGGTCATCACCCACATCTATTACTCACCTCAATACAGCGCGACGACTATTCCGCAATGCCCTTGCCACGAGAATCAAGCTCCGTACGCGTAGAATCTGATCAAATACAGTAAAAATACAACAATTTAGGCCAATGAGACGACACCTAATCAATACAACTCAATTTACATCAAAATTCCCAAAGTTGCCAAAACCCGAGCCCCGGGCCCACATTCCGAAAATTTACGAAATTCACATTTCTGGAACCCTCGTCTCAATACGAGTCTAAGCATATCAGTTTTACCAAAATCGGACTCCATTTGCCCATTCAAAACCTTGATTTACTAAAGTCCAAGACTAGGGCTAAATCCTCCATAATTACCCCAAATTCCTCCATTTTCATGATATAATTGCATGATATTATCAATACTAATCATAATATGAGTTCATAGTTGATTACCTGATGATTTCCCTTGATTTCCTCCTCAAAATCGCCCAAAATCGCCTCTAAAGCCGAGACCCAAAATGTGTGAAATGTTCTGAAATTTTTCTAACTTCTGATACACTTACTTACAGCGATTTTCGCTTCTGCGGAATATTTTCCGCTCCTATGCACCCGTATCCGCGACCAAAGGGTCGCTTCAGCGGTTCCAGGCCTAGCCGGCCATTTCCGCTTCTGCGATATACGGACCGCCTCTGCGCGTCCGCTTCTGCGGAGATTCTCTCGCTCCTGCGGGTTTTCCCGCTTCTGCGACTAGGCGTCCGCTTCTGCGGACTCGCCTAAGCGGCTACCCTTCCGCTTCTGCGATCCTTCACCCCATGGCCCTTGGCCGCTTCTGCGGCTCACCTTCCGCTCCAGCGGTGCCGCACCTGCGGGCTCAGCTCCGCTTCCGCGATCACAAGCGCTTCTGCGCTCCAATATCCGTTTCTGCGGACTCGCTCCTGCGCCCATAATTCCGCAGGAGCGGAAACAACAGAAACAGGATCCCAGCCTGCAATTTCCATGATTTTCTTCCGTTTAACCATCCGAAAACACCCCGAGGCCCCGGGACCTCATCCAAACACACCAACACATCTTAATACCTTATTCGAACTTGCTCCAATCCTCAAAACACGTCTAACAACATCAAAACCCATAATTCGCATCGAATTCAAGCCTAAATTCCTTAAAACATTCCAAATTACACATTCAATCAAAAACCCGACCAAACGACGTCCGAATGACCTGAAATTTTGCAGGCACATCCAAAATCACCTAACGAAGCTATTGCAACTGTCGGAATTCCATTCCGACTCCCGGATCAAAATATCACCTACCGTTCGGATTTCACCAAAATTCAACCTTAGCCAATTCAAGCCTATTTCTACACCGGGCCTCCAAATTCAATTCCGATCGCTCCCCTAAGTCACAAATCACCTTCCGGAACTAACCGAATCATCAGAATCCGATTCCGAGCACTCTAACTCAATAGTCAACCCTTGGTTGACTTTTCATATTCAAGCTTTCTTCAAACATGCTATTTGTTTCATTTTCAATCCAAATCACTCCTAACTCACCCGATAGACTTTAACACTGATACAAAAGCATAAAACATACAATTTCAACATAACAGGGTGGTAATTCCCGTGACGACAGGCCGGGTCATCACACCTTGCATC
Organism: Nicotiana noctiflora; assembly: GCA_032618575.1. Lineage (NCBI taxonomy): Eukaryota > Viridiplantae > Streptophyta > Magnoliopsida > Solanales > Solanaceae > Nicotiana > Nicotiana noctiflora. The sequence continues at coordinate 163,063 of JASVEL010002701.1, read as the reverse complement.
AGGCCGTTTATATTTCTTCCAGCAATGTGCCCCTTATGGAGGGATAGTCGCTGTCTTACTTTCGCGGTTAGTTAATTCATGTAAAGATATATTGCGCCGTATGAGTGTGAGACGGCTTGGTAAGTTCCTTATGTGTTGAGGTTCCGCTCAGCGGTGATGTTATATGAGCATGATGGCTCTCGAGACTTAGATAATATACCGCACATCAGTTGTGCTTGAGTTTGTAGCATATAGCGCTATATGTTTCCTTGTGTCTGATATCATGCACCTTAGTGTGCTTATGATCGATATTCAGCATTTTGATATGATGAGATATTCAGCTCGACGTATGGCTCCTTGTGTGAGTTTTTTTACAGGGATCGGGTGGCACGCCGCCATGGTTATATTGTTTGGATCGGGTGGCACGCCGCCATGGTTATATTATTTGGATCGGGTGGCACGCCGCCATGGTTATATTGTTTGGATCGGGTGGCACGCCGCCATGGTTATATTGTTTGGATCGGGTGGCACGCCGCCATGGTTATATTGTTTGGATCGGGTGGCACGCCGCCATGGTTATATTGTTTGGATCGGGTGGCACGCCGCCATGGGCATATTGTTGGGATCGGGTTGCACGCCGCAATAGTGTGATGTTTATTTCAGTGTCCATAATTGCTTTTATGTGTTCTGCTTCGTATTTTTTTTATGAGGAAGTCCATGTTAGTGTGAGAGTTGAATAGTTCTCTCTAGCGTTCGCCTTCTTTTTGGTACCACATACGAATTAATAGCCTACTAGCACATTGTGTCGTCTTGTGGGACTTTTGATTATGTCTGATGAGGCTTATCGCCTGAGCAGTTCGTACTGGATGAGATGAGATTATGGGATTTGGGGTCAGTGCAAACTGATTATATGAAGTATATTATAGAGGAAAGGAGCATCCTCTAGTTTAGGACAAGGTAATGGATCCTGTCAGGAGTATATATTCAATGAATTGTTGATTCAGTAGTTGGTTATAGATATCGGCACATCTCTTCCGTCGTGTCAGTATTGTAAAAGTTGGAACGAGACCTATGTAGATCGTGAGGTGCAATGGGAGCATCCGATTCGTTGAATTTTTGGCTAATTTGATCATAAAATATTATCGTGGTCCTGTGGATTTTGTGTTGTAAGGTAAGAATCCAGCAAGGTTATGCAGTCATGTTTGAGGACGGCGTTTGAGGAATATTGAGTGATCTCTTGATGAAAACAAGCTTGACATAGAATTTCGGATGTTGGAATTAGGCTCTAAGACTTAATTGTTGAACAAGAGGGAATATCTTCAGATTATATCAGGCTAATGTGCCCAGCTGAGTCCTAGATCTATTGGCCCTTTTGAGATTTTGAGGCATGTTGGGGAGGTTGCTTATGAGTTGGCCTTACCTCCCAGCCTAGCCGGAGTCCATCCCGTATTTCATGTCTCCATGCTCCGGAGATACCATGGTGACCCGTCGCATGTGTTGGATTTCACTTCTGTTCAGCTAGACAAGGATCTGTCTTATGTTGAGGAGCCAATAGCCATTCTAGACAGGCAGGTCAGAAAGCTAAGGTCAAAGAACATCGCTTCGGTAAAGGTTCAGTGGCGGGGTCAGCCGGTCGAGGGGCAACTTGGGAGACCGATCAGGATATGCGCAGCCAGTACCCCCATCTTTTCACCACTCCAGGTATGTTTTCTATGCTCGTTCAAGGACGAACGAATCTTTTAAGGGTGGGAAGATGTAACGACCCGGCCGGTCGTTTTAGAAAATTACGCCCCAATCCCTAATTTAACTGTTTCCCTAAGTACATTTCTGCTATTGTGGTTTGTCGGGAGAGTCGGCCCTGAAATTGAAGTATTTTGGGACACTTAGTCCCTAAATGAGAGCTTTAAAGATAGAAAATGGTCCGTAACCGGAAACAGTGTTAAGACGATCTCGGAACGGAAATCCGATGGTTCCATTAGCTCCGTTGGGTGATTTCGGGGTTGGGAGCGCGTTCGAAATGTATTTCGGAGGTCCTTAGCTCAATTAGGCTTGAAATGCCGAAGGTTGAAATTTTGGCGAATCCGAACGATAGGTGAGATTTTGATCCGGGGGTTGGAATGGAATTCCGACCATTTCTGTAGCTTCGTTATGTGAATTTGGATATGTTTGCAAAGTTTCAGGTCATTCAGACGTCGTTTGGTCAGGTTTTAGATCGAATGTGCAATTCGGAAAGTTTTAAGAAATTTAGGCTTGAATTCGATGTGAATTATGGGTTTTGATGTTGTTAGACTTGTTTTTATGATTTGAATGAGTTCGTATCGTGTTTTGGAGTATGTTGTTGGTCTTCGTTGGGGTCCCGGGAGCCTCGGGATGAATTCGGGGGTCCAAACGGACCAATTTGTGCTAAAAGGCACTGCTGTCTCTGCTGCAATAATTGCAGAGCAATTTTGCTCTCCGCGATCACGGAGATGGCCACGCGATCGCGTAAGGTGTGGTGGTAATGCATTGCGATCGCGATGCCTAGGATGCGACCGCGTAAGGGAAAAGCCCGGAGCTCTGCGATCGCAAGGTGGGGTGTGCGATCGCGTACGTCTGGAGGTTGAAGCATTGCGACCGCGTGAGGTTTTATGCGATCGCGTAGGGTATTTGGTCGGAAGCAGTGAGATCGTGTGGAGAGTGTCGCAATCGCGTAGGGTAGTTTGGGGAGCCGGACGAGTTTGTTCTTCGCGATCGCATTCGTGTTGTTTGCGATCACGTAGGGTCGCGGAGTTGTTCACTGCGATCGCGTCTAGGATCACGCGATCGCGTAGAGGAAAAATAAGGCCGCCCATATTTTGTGCATCGCGATCGCAAGCCCAGTGCTGCGATCGCGTAGAGTAAAATGGCCTGGCAGTGACTTTAAGTCCAGAACATTTCAGTCGCGGCCTAACACATGAAAATCGCCATTGTTGAGCTGCAAGAGAGGATTTTGAAGGGGAAACGCTGGGATATCATCGGGAAATCATCGGGGGTAAGTTTCTTGACCTTAATTCGTTGGTTTATCATGAAATTCGTGATTATTTCACTGAAAATGGAAGATTAAAGGTGGGTTTGAGCCCTAGGCCTAAATGTTAGAAAATCTTTGATTTGTATGGGCAAACGGAGTTCGATTTCGATAAATTTTATATGCACGGACTCGTATTGAGATAAGGAACCCGAAAATATAATTTTCGTGATTTTTTGATAAGCGTACCAAAAGTCGGGTTTTGGCAACTTGTGGGTTTCGGTGCATTTTGAGTTATTTTGATTGGGTAATGCACAATTGGCCTATTTTGATGTGATTCTATTGATTTTTATCAGATACTACACTTGTGGAGGCCGACATTCGCGGCAAGAAGGTTATTTCTTAGCGGTTGTGTACCGGAATTGAGGTAAGTGGCTTGTCTAACCTCGTGTGGGGGACTTTCACCCCTAGGATATTATGTGATACTTTAAATGCCTTGTACGCGAGGTGACGGGCGTGTACATGCACTGGTTGTTGAACACATACTTTACTTAAAATGTTCAATGAGTGATATTCCTGTTTTTAGCTGTTAAATTTGATATTCCTACCCGTTAGCAGTTAGAAAAGCATGATTAGGTAGTATTTAACTGCCTAGTTGCCTAATTGTCTTACTTGAGTTTTCTTAGTAATCGCTGGCGCTGTTTATCGGCGAAGTTATAGTTAAGCATATTATACTTCTCTCTGTGTATTCCTTTACTTGTTGTGTTTGTGGACTGCGGGTTCGATTCCCGGAGATCCTGAGATTTATTGAAATGTGGACTGCGGGTTCGATTCCCGGAGATCCCGAGATTTATTGAAATATGGACTGCGGGTTCGATTCCCGGAGATCCTGAGGTTTATTGAAATGTGGACTGCGGGTTCGATTCCCGGAGATCCCGAGATTTATTGAAATGTGGACTGCGGGTTCGATTCCCGGAGATCCCGAGATTTATTGAAATGTGGACTGCGGGTTCGATTCCCGGAGATCCTGAGATTTATTGAAATGTGGACCGCGGGTTCGATTCCCGGAGATCCTGAGATTTATTGAAATGTGGACTGCGGGTTCGATTCCCGGAGATCCTGAGATTTATTGAAATATGGACTGCGGGTTCGATTCCCGGAGATCCTGAGATCTATTGAGACATGGGCTGCGGGTTCGATTCCCGGAGGCCCAGGGGTACTGAAAATGGGACTGTGGGTTCAATTCCCACAGGTCCTGGACTTGTTTTATTGAGTTGGTTATTTGTTGTTAGATTTAATTGTAGACAGTTGTAGTAATCATTTTATTGTTGTTATTTCGGAAATCATTATCATTTAAACTATTTATTTTTGTTATCATCATTATATTATTGTTTCTCAGTAGGGCCCTAACCTTCCTCGTCACTACTCCATCGAGGTTAGGCTTGGCACTTATTGAGTACCGCCGTGGTGTACTCATGCTACTCTTCTGCACACTTTTGTTGTGCAGATCCAGGTACATCAGGAGAGGCTCATACTAGGTGATTCAGCAGCACTTTGGGAGACCTCGAGGTATGATCTGCTACGTCCGCGGATCCGGAGGCCCTCCTTCTATTTTGATAGTATTAGCGGATGTTTTCCTTCATTTCGTTGTTAGATACTCTTTATACATAGAGCCACGGTTGTATACTCTCTTTTAGTCTGTGTTGCCCGTGGGATTCCTGGTCTTGGTAGTGATATATTCAGGGTGTCCTTGACGGGTGTATGTGTCAAGTGGCACGGAATACACTTTATTTATATTATTCCGCTGTTATCTTATCTTTAACGTTCATAACTTGTATATTCCGCAACATGTTAGGCTTACCTAGTCGTGGGGACTGGGTGCCATCACGATATGTTCATGATTAGTGAACTAGGGTCGTGACAGAATCATGAGTAAATTATCCTGTTTATGTGTTTGTTCATCATGCTCTGCCTAAAATTAAGTTTTGATTAGTTGGGATTCAACCATTACCAAACTTTCCCTCTGAGTTTCGATTGATTGAAAGTTGATTAGCGATTAAGGCTACATGTGCAAAATAACATGAACTGGCTATATTTGTAACTTGATTCATTTGTGAAATTCATTCTGAATCTTTGGATGTTTTTATGATTTGGGTCATGATTGTAAACATTCTGTGGTTATTTTTGAAAGTTGAGTATATGGTTATTGCTGAAAGTTAAAATATGTGCTTATTTTTGAAAGATAAAGTTTAGTCGTTAAGTGGCTATCTCTGTTATTGAGTAATTATTCTGATTACTTGGTAGCTATTTCTGAAAGACTACCACTGTTTGACTATTCTTATAAGTATGTGGTCGATAAGAGTTTATCTCTGTTAATTGAATAATCATACTTCCAATAAAAGGTTATGTGTTAAATAATGGGTTGGATCTGTTAAATGTGGGCTAAATATGAAAGGGGTTTGGGGTCTATAGTTGGCTAAGTCTTAAAATAGTTATAAGAAGTGGTTATTAATTAAATAAATCATAACCCTAAGTCTGCCAGGCCTTAGTAGGTCGGGTAAATTAAGATAAATAATAAGGGTATAACAGGAACAATAAATGGCGTTCCTGAAGATTTAATAGAGCCTATAAGGCTAAAAAAGACTTTAGTGCCTAGTATTTCTGTAATTATCTATAAAACAAAGGACAAACTGGGCATAATTAAAAGGCATTCCTATAATAAACCTTAGCAAGTGAGGGCAACCAAGTAAAATATACCTAAAAGAACACTATAGATTTGCTTAGAACCTTCTAGCAAGGGCTCTAAGGCATTTCGATACACTCTTTAATGAACTAAACTATAAATAATTGAAATAATAAGGAGAGGAAAATGAAATTAACGTATTTGAATTTCCCCAATTCCCCGCAAAACCAGTTTATAAATAGGCTATTAGTGAGCCTGTAAAAGAGGTTACATTCTGAAGGTTCCAAAAAAATCTGAAAAGCTCTAAGGTTCAGCTCTAAAATTAGAAATAGAGGTTCTGCATTTTACAAAGTGTCTAGTTCAGAAATTAAGAAAAAGAGGAAGTCCTGCTGTGTCTACTGTTCTTCGATTCATTTGGATTTTTGCTTGAAATCCTGGATTCTGCTTTGTTGATCTGCTGGATTTTTATCTTTGGGATTCTGTTAGCTGTTCTCTGTGATCGATATATCTCATTGTTGTTGCTGTTGTGTTGTTGTTATTTGCTGACTATTCTTCATCCCCAAGGCCTAGACTCATACACTTATTTTGAATCATGTACACTTCTATTCCTGAATATGTAATCGCAACTGTGATGAAGAAATGAAGCTGCATGAATTATTGGCTGAATTTGTTTCTATTTCTTCTTCTTAATTAGAAATTGTACTTCCTAGATTCCTTTGTAATTTATTTAGAAATGGTTGTAATAATTAACACTATATGAATATAGAGTAGAGTAGAGTAGGTCACATAGTAATTAAACAAAATCCAGCAATTAGACTATCACTTAATTCAAATCCGAAATAGGCTAATACAAAAGTTAATACACTTCGATAAAAAGGAACAATTCTGAAATTGAACGTATGAACTAGAATAGTTACTTTTGTAAGTTGCAACTATAATCAGGACCAATTTTAATCTAAAAAGTAAGTAGTTTAATAGTTCAAATTGTATTATCACTTACTTTCAAAATGATTTATATATAGATCTGTTTTAGATGTTTGTAATAGTTATCAATACAAGTATGTTTAGTCGCTATTACAATATTGTTTTCCTTATAGTTAAAACAAGTAACACATAATCCTGCAAGCAGTATCACAAATAATTACCTGAATATTAGAATATACAACATTGATATAAATATTGTGATAGAATTTTAATTAGCCTTTAAATCTTAGAATTAGTAGTGATCGAATGTCATTTGGTATCGTCTGAAAATTATCAAGTAGTAATGCAGAATAATTGTTGTTCAAGTGCTGTTGTTGATGTAATAATCTGCTTTTGCTTATATAGTCTGGGCATAGTTGAGAATAAAGGCCCACATCTGGCAAATATGATTTTAAGTGGTAATGATAACACACGCTGGGCCACATATGCTCGTCTGCTCACAATGGACTATTAAAGTAGTCCAAAAGTCCATGCCTAGTAGTAAATAATTGGCCTGGACCCTGAAATAATAAGTTTAGAAATAATATAAAAAAAAACCTATACAAATTAGAAAGAAAGAACATGATAGAAAACATAGTATACGATTAAGTTTGGACTTGTAAAAATAAGGGATGAGCCTCGTATTGAAAAATGAAAAGATATACGGGACCCCCATATGAACTTTAATAAAGTGTTAGACTCGGAAGGACCGTTTAGCAAATTTCACGGTCTTTCTTAAAGTTAATAAGGCGTAGACGTTATAGGCGCGACTAAAAATATACATCCTTAATACGAGTACTCATTAATGTGACTCAAATCTCAAATCCTGGCGAAGCTGAAATGCACTAAAGTCACAGGCGTACTGGTTGCGTTGTGACTCGAAATGCGTTTTCGTGACGTCGGAAGTCATTAAAATAAGAAAGTGGGACATTAACATTTGTAAAAAGCATATAAAGAAATCAAAAAAGACAAATACAGCAGTTGAGCGACCGTGGTAAAACCACGGAATTCGGGAGTGCCTAACACCTTCTCCCGGGATAATAGAATTCCTTATCCGAATTTCTAATTTCGCGGACTGTTAAAATAGATTCAGATTTCCTCGGATTCGGGATTAAACTGGTGACTTGGGACACCATTATTTTCCCAAGTGGCCACTCTGAAATTTAAATATATCCTGTTCCGATTGTCCTTAAAGTGGAAAAACTCCTTCCCTATTATTATTATTATTATATCTCTTCTTGGGGTGTATTAGTAAATAACGGGGTATACTTTATCTTTAAAATGTGGTAAAAAGGGAGGTGTGACAGCTCTGGCGACTCTGCAGGGGACAAGCAACAAATAATTTCGGTTCAGGGTTTAAGAATTCGAGCTCGATTAAGTTGTTGTTTTGATACTATTTGATTTCATTATATGCTTTGATCAATGTGCTACATGTTTACCGCTTTGATATTAGGTGAATTGTATATAAAAATTATGCCGAAAACCCTTCTCTCCTTACCTCCGGGGATGTGCTTACCGGTTGAGACTCCCCTTTCTGTTAGTGTCAATACCCTAATAAGAAATAGAGGCTGGATAAGTTACAAAGCCGAACGATCCCGCGGATCCCCGGTACGTAGCCCCCTCCTCGATCCGAGTTGTCCACTCGGGTACACAGTCTAGTACCGTGAAAAATAGGATAATTGAGCCTAGAATTAAGTTGTTTATTTGCATCATATCTGACTTAGGGGACTCAACACAAGGGTTGGGTCCGCCTAGGACAGGTGACCGGGATATCAAAGACCAAGAATATTATATATTGAATTTATTTGTCCTGGATTATTATGCTGACCGGCTAAAATTCCTGAAAACAAAAAGAGAGAAAATTTTAGAATAGAAAATATCGAAATATTGAAGAAACACTTGAAAAGAAAGTTTGAAAATAGGTAGAACAAATTTTGTTGAAATAATTGGTCACAAAATAATTTGACCGAACTACACTTGATTCTCACCACTAGGCGAGATATGTAGGCAACCCGTGATGGGTCCAACCACCCCTTTCAAAAAATAACCAAAAAAGCATCAAATTTTAGTTCAGAATAAATCAAGTGATGCTGTTTTTGAAAATAGCCGAATGTTCCGAAAGGACGTCGGAAGGCTATTTTTGCAAAAATGGCCGCTTTGAAGTCATTTCTTTTCCTTTCAAAATAATAGCCTTGAAATTTTCAAATGAAATATGGAAAGCTTAACTCTTTCGAAATAATAAAAATTGCCTTTGAAAAAGATTGTCCTTTTTTGAATAAATCGCCTTTAATAAATGTGCTGGATGAGCACAACACAAAATGAACCCTTTGCACTAATGAACAAAATCCCTTTGGAGTTGCGATTATGGTGGAATGATCTAGGCCAAGAAGGACAGAATTGGGTCAACAAATATTTGAAAGATCTTATTGGGCCGTTGAACATAGTACCACGGGGTGATATTATTCGAGCTCTAGTTGCTTGCTGGAATCCCGCACATAATGTGCTCCACTTCTCAGATTTTGTGCTCACTCCGACATTGGAGAAAATTGCCAACTACTTCGGGAAAGGCAAGGATCCCCAAAAAGACAAATATCCGATGGCTCCAAGGGCTATTATAGTGCATAGATTCCTCGACTCATTAAAGATTGCCAGAAATGTTCACAATGAAGACTTGGTTCACGGGTTCTGCACTATGAGCTTTATATGCCGCAAATATGGGCACATTGGGGGATTTAATGATCCAACAAACAAACTCTACAGCAAAGCGAATTGGGCTAAGTGGGAGGAACACAAGCGTTTTGCCTTTGTGGTATCATTTTTAGGATTAATCATATTCCCGAGGAAAGATGGAAATATTGACATTAGAGTCACCGGAATCACCAGTACTCTCCTTGTGCAAGACAACAATACACTGGCACCGATGATAGTGGCTGATATTTTCCGTGCTCTCACAGCCTACAAGGCAGGACAAGATTTCTTCGAGGGGTGTAATTTACTTCTCCAAATGTGGATGATAGAACATCTATGCCGTCACCCTTAGTTTTCAAGCTATGGATCGTCTGAAAAGATGTGTATTGAAGAATTCTATGTGAGAACAAAAGAAGCTAAGTTTCCAGAAGGATCAAAAGGTTGGATCACATATTTGCGATCACTAACTGCTAGCCATATAGATTTGGCATATGGATGGTTGCCCCTCAACGAAGTTATATACATGCCAGCAGTAGGGTCGTATTTTCTATTAATGGGTCTCAAGAGCATCCAACCTTATGCGCCATACCGGGTGTTAAAGCAACTCGGAAGATATCAGGTCGTGCCAAAAGATGGGGACCTCAGCCTTCAAACAATATAAATCAGTCCTGATGGGCAATTCCCGAAAGTAAAAATTCGGCAAATCTAGAATGAATACCAATGCCTGAGAATAGACACTTGTGTGGAAAATCGGGCTAGAGGAGAAGTATCACCGGGGTATTCCGCATTATATTGCAGAGATGTTGAGCATGAGAGACCGATGAAGAGTCCTCATATTCAAGAGTTTGCCGAGCAGTCTAAGGAACAAAAAGATTGGATGGCCAAGGAATATGAATATCGAGCCAGGATCAGCTTGTTGGAAAAGCAATTCCAAGACCTCAAATTCGAAAGCGGCCTACAAGTGGCAGCCGATAAGGGTGAAAAGAAACAGTTGAGAAAAGAAAATGAAATCCTGAAGGATCAAATTGCAAAAATGCAAACTACAACCGAAACCCCAGTTTGACTTGCCCGAGATGAAAAGTTAATTGAAAATCTATGGCGCAAAGTGAATGACTATAGCTTTGATATAGATAAAGCTGAGAAGGAATTAGTTAGGGTTCGGAAACAACTGGCCAAGAATGCTGAAGAAAGAACTCAAATGGTTCGACAGTTAAAAGATGAACATAATGTTGAGGTAGCCCGATTTAGGAAAAAGATCATTACAGCTGAGGTCAAAAGTAGCAAACAAACCAAAGAATTTGAGGTAGAGAAAGAACATTGCTACATGGCCATGGCTCGGTTAGAATTGGAGCTACAACAACTTCGAAAGAAGAACCAGCAAACCTTAGATGCTCGTGCCAAACAGATTGGTAGGTTGCTTCAAGAAAAAGGGGTCATCAGGGAAATAATTCTCAACATCGCTCAGTATATCACGCGAAAATGCCAACTGTGTGAAGATATGTCTCAATCAACATTCACATCGGTAGCAATGATCTTGTGAAGTAAGTAATGACCGACCTGGACAAACTCCAAAGTGGATTATCATATAGGCCCGCGGCAAGACCGAACGATGTCTCGCGGGCACTAGGAACTTTATTGTATTCATGGGGCATGCATTTTTGTATTTGTATTTTCTATCTGCATTTGTAGTACAACAACATTTTTAACCACTGTTTCAATATCAATGAAAATTCATAAGAAATTGCCATTATATTTTCTCTTATATATGCGAATTGCTTGAGCGATAGGCAAACATATAAGAACGAAAAATGAAAACAAAATAAGAGAGAGAGAAAAATAAAAAAAAAAGGAAAGAAGAAAAAGAAATAAACAAAAGCAATGAAATAATGAAAAAACATAAGTGGAAAGAAAGTTGGCGGTCACAAAGAAGAATAAAGCTGGGATGATGCATAATTACTAGGCAAAGGTTGTGGTTTTACAACTTGTGATATTTATCCCTTATGATCTAACTATTAACAAGTTTTTGTTGTTGATGAGTATCAGATAAACAGTTAGCAACTGGCATTCTGGCACATCACAACTACAACACTCGTTCTAAAGTCATGACCAAAGCGGTAACCTAAGAAATCGAGCATACGATTATGGATCCTGTGCAAGAGGAAGAAGTTATAGACGTGGCTAGTATGAAGGAAGAGATGTGCAAATTGAAATAGCAGATGTCAGAGATGTACCAGGCTTGGTCAAGGGGTCAACCCTTACCTTCTTACCCAGCCAACCCCACATATATTCCTCCCTTGAACTCAAACCAAGAACCACCCACCATGAACTCATCCTCCAAATATCCTGCTTACCCCCATTATTATGCTACAACATCACAAGCACCGCCACCCTTGCCTAAATAAGTTCCACCACCACCACCCCAAGTCGCTCCAGTATATGTGGCACCGCCACCAGCTACTTTACACAAATCCTCCAGCGAACCTGGATTCCATGTTCAGGATAACCATTACTACCCGCCAGAACCAACTTTCAGGCAACATGATTCTTACACCCCAATCATAGACATGACGGAGGAAGAGAAACCTGCTAGAAACCCTGAACAGGAGGAGATGGCTCGGAAAATGAAGAGTCTTGAGCAGTCATTTTGTAATATGTAGGGGCTAGGAGGCCAAGTTAGTGTGGCATACAAAGAATTTTGTTTCTTTCCTGAGGTACAGTTACTTGCTGGGTTTAAGTTGCCAAAGTTTGACATGTATGATGGCCATGGTGATCCAGTGGCCCACCTGAGAGGATAATGATGAACTACTTATGGCTTATTTCACTCAAAGCCTCAGTGGCTCGGCATTAGAATGGTACACTCGTCAAGATCATATCTGATGGTTCATTGGGATAATTTAGCTCAATCATTTGCAAACCATTTCCAATATAATCTGGAAATTATCCCTGATAGATTGTCATTGACCAAGATGGAGAAGAAACCCGGAGAAAGCTTTCGGGAGTATGGACTCAGGTGGAGGGAACAGGTAGCATGTGTAGATCCACCAATGAAAGAAGGAGAAATGGTAGATTGTTTCTTACAAGCTTTGGAGCCGACATACTACGGCCATTTGGTGTATGCAATTGGAAAAACCTTTAATGAGGTAGTAAAGATGGGGAGTTTTGTAGAAGAAGGTCTAAAGACGAATAAGATTATGAGCTACTCAGCCATCAAGGCTACAAATCAAGCAATACAGACGGGAACTGGACGGTCGATTGGAAAGAAGAAAAAAGAAGAAGTGGCGGTTATTGAAGGTAGATCTTGGTCTCAGGGCCCTAACCCATATCATCATCAACCTCGCCCATACCAACCATATCCACCAGCCACATATAATCCACTTCCACCATATTATCCTCCAACCGGTCCACAATATTCGGTTCAACATGCTCAACCTTACCCACCACCTCCATCCTCATGGCGTACCCCAGCTCCACAAAATGTCTACCATGCACAAAATGCCTATCCACCCTAAAAAACCTACAGAAATCCAAACCGACCAAACTTCCGTCCTGATCTAGAAGTCAAAGGTGATAGGGCTCAAAGGAAAAGAACATTCACTCCTCTGGGAGAATCATATACTAGTCTCTTTCACTGATTGAGAGAATTAGGGATGTTGAGCTCTATTGAACCTAAAATTCCCAACCCTCCACCTAGAAATTTAGACCAATCCGTCCGTTGTGAATATATTTTTGTGGCACCGGGACATGATACAGAGAAGTGTTGGCATTTAATGTCCGCAATACAAGAACTCATTAATTCCAGAAGAATTGAGGTGCAAGCTCCAGAGACTCCCAACATAATGCAAAATCCTTTGCAAGTGCATCATGAGACACATATGATAGAGTTAGAACAGGGAGAGAGCTGCAGAAAACCTTCTCAGACGGTTATGACGATTAAAGCAAACAACAAGGTTGAGGAGAAAGTTAAAAGAGAGAATGTGTCAATTGAGTTACCAGTAAAACAGCCATCAGTGATGATTATGCCTGAGCCCGTGAAAGTAATAGTACCTGGAGTGAAGCCCTTGCTGACTATGAAGGGAGCTTATATAGAGCCAGTGGTTATCAAACCAGTTTTCCATATTCCAGTTGAATACCAAGGCTGTACCTTGGAATTATGATAAGGTGACTGTGATGTATAAAGGGAAAGAAGTTAAGGGAGAAATTTGTGAAACTCATGGTTTAACTCGCTCTGGGCGATGCTTTGCCCCGGATGAGCTGAGAAAGACAAAAGTGGTGAAAGAAAACCCAGCTTATGTGAAGAAAGCCGTCACTGAGGAGGAAGCTGAGGAATTTTTAAAGAAGATGAATGCTCAAGACTACTCTATAGTTAAGCTATTGAGGAAGACGCCCGCGCTGATATCGTTGTTATCCTTCCTCATTCATTCTGATGAACATAGAATGGCATTGATGAAGATTCTAAATGAAGCCCACGTATCGGAGAAAATCACGGTATGTCGTCTGGAGAAAATCACAAACAAAATCTTTGAGACAAATAAAATAACATTTTCGGACAGCAAGTTGCCACTTGAAGGGACAGAGCATAATAAAGCACTATACCTCACGGTAAAATGTGAAGAAACTGTAGTAACCCGTGTTTTGGTGGACAACGGATCAAGCGCCAATATCTGTCCATCGTCAACTGTAGGGAAGCTGAAAGTCAATCATGAGAGAATTCACCGAAATAGTGTATGTGTGAGGGGTTTTGATGGAGGCGGAATGAATACCATGGGGGATATCATACTAGAGCTTACTATCGGACTAGTGGATTTCACTATAGAGTTTCAAGTACTGGATGTCGTTGTATCATACAACCTCTTGTTAGTACGTCCGTGGATCCACTCTGCGAAAGCAGTACCATCTTTTTTGCATCAAATGGTAAAATTTGAGTGGGAGCAGCAAGAAATAATAGTGCACAGGAAAGATGATATTTGCAATGCTATTACACCATTTGAGGAAGTTGAAGGAGATAAGGGTCCGTGGGTGTACCATGTAATGTAAATCGTGATTGTGAACAAAATATTTGAGGGAGAAAACATGGCAGTACCCACGGTGGCCCCTGCAGTAGTTATGGTCGCCAAAGAGATGATAAAGAATGGGTTTTCTCCAGGAAAGGGCTTAGGAGTGACCTTGCAAGGTATAACACAGCCGATCCACCTTCCAGGCAGCACTGATACTTTTGGCTTGGGTTTCAATCCAACCATTGCTGATATCCAGAAAACTAAGAAGTTGAAAAAGAAAGGGTGGACCCTCCCCAAACCTATCCCAAAACTATCCAACTCCTTTGTCAAGCCTGGTACACAGAGACGTCTGGCAATTGTCATGCCAAACCGTGCGGAGATAAAACCGGATGAAGAGCTTTTAGCAAGATTTGAAAGGCTATTTGAATATGTGAATGTGATGGAGATGGGTGAAGGAACAAGCAAAATGGATGTTCAATTTGTTGGACCCCACGCTATGCTATATAACTAGGAAGCTACTCCTCTTCCGATCAGGAGGAAGTTATGGTAGTTAGCTTTTAATATTTCATTCCCAAAACTGTCGTGTTTTAAAATTGCAATCCCATATCCCGTTAAAACAAATGTATCCAACTCTTGTTACTTTTCAAAATTTAATGAAATGCAATTTCTTTTCTTCCTCCATTTTTGCCTTATATTATTTTTCTTCTTTTGTACAGTTCAATATTTGCTGATTCCAATGATATGTCATGCATGGAGGATTCCTGGTCCAGTCTTGATAATTGAATAGTTGTACAGGAAATTGAAAATGAACATGAAGTGGATATGAGGATGAGGAAGTATTGGAGGAAATTAGTAAAGATTTGAGTCACTATGAAGAAAAACCCAAGCCGAACTTAAATGAGATGAAGTCTATTAATTTGGGAAGTGAGGAGAATGTCCGAGAAACAAAGATTAGTGTGCATTTAGAGACTTCCCTCAGAGAAGATTTGATCAGGTTGTTACATGAGTACAATGACATATTTTATTGGTCTTATGATAACATACCTGGGCTCAGTACTAACTTGGTAGTACATAAATCGCCCATCTATCCAGAATGCAGACCGGTAAAGCAAAAGTTAAGGAAGTTTAAAACGGACATCAGTGTGAAAATAAAAGAAGAAGTTAACAAGCAATTCGAGGCGAAGGTTATACGGGTCATTAAATATCCCACCTGGTTAGCTAATATTGTTCATGTTCCAAAGAAGGATGGAAAAACTAGGGTGTGCGTTGATTATCGACATCTCAATAAAGCTAGTCTAGTGGATGATTTTCCATTGCCAAATATCCATATATTAATCGACAATTGCTCCAAACGTGAAATTTGTTCTTTTGTAGATTGTTATGTGGGTTATCATCAAATCTTGATGGACGAAGAAGATGCAGAAAAGAGGGCATTTATCACGCGTTGGGGAACATATTGTTACAGGGTGATGCCGTTTGGGTTAAAGATTGCCGGAGCTACATATATGAGGGAAATGACCATTATGTTTCATGACATGATGCATTGAGAGATTGAAGTATATGTAGATGATGTCATTATCAAGTCCAAAAAGCAATGTGACCATGTCAAGGATTTAAGAAAGTTTTTCCAGAGGCTCCGAAGATATAATCTCAAGCTCAATCCAGCAAAGTGTGCTTTCGGAGTGCCATCAGGAAAGTTATTGGGGTTCATAGTAAGCCGGCGTGGTATTGAATTAGATCCATCAAAGATAAAAGCAATCCAGAACTTGCCTCCGCCGAAGAACAAGAAAGAAGTGATGAGTTTATTGGGCAGGTTGAATTATATTAGCAGATTTAGTTCTCATTTAACATCGGCTTGTGAGCCCATTTTCAAATTATTGAAGAAAGATGTTGTGGTGAATTGTATTGATGAATGCCAAGAGGCATTTGAAAAAATTAAGGATTATCTGGCTAATCCTCCTGTATTGGTTCCTCCAGAACCTGGAAGACCCGTGATCCTTTATCTGACTATATTAGATAATTCTTTTGGCTGTGTACTGGGTAGCACGATGAAATGGGGAAGAAAGACCAAGCAATATATTATCTTAGTAAGAAGTTTACATCTTACGAGGTAATATACACTCAGTTGGAGAGAACATGTTGTGCCTTAACATGGGTTGCGCAAAAGTTGAAACATTACTTGTCAGCTTATACTACTTATCTGATATCTCGGTTAGACCCACTGAAGTACATATTCCAGAAGCCTATGCCCACATGAAGGCTTGCTAAGTGGGAAATTCTACTTACAGAGTTTGACATCATTTATGTAACTCGCACTGCAATAAAGGCACAAGCCGTCGCTAACCATTTGGCAGAAAATCCAGTCGATGATGAGTATGAACCCTTAAAGACATATTTTCCTAATGAGAAGGCAATGAATATTGAAGAAGTAGAACAAGACGATAAGCCAGGCTGGAGAATGTACTTTGATGGGGCCGTCAACAGCAAAAGAGTCAAAATTGGAGCAGTACTCATCTCAGAAACGGGTCAGCATTATCCTGTTACCGCTCAGCTTCGATTTTTCTGTACTAATAACATGGCCGAGTATGAAGCATGCATATCGGGATTAAGAATGGCAATAGACATGGGTGTTCAAGAGATTTTGGTCATGGGTGACTCGGATCTCTTGATACATCATATTCAAGGAGAATGAGAGACAAGGGATTTGAAGCTTATACCTTATCGGCACTGTTTACATGAATTATCTCAGAGATTTCAATCCATAGAGTTCAATCACATCCCAAGAATGCACAACAAAGTAGCGGATGCTCTAGCCACATTATCATCCATGTTGCACCATCCAGAAAAAGCTTATATAGATCCATTACAGATACAAGTTCGTGATCAAAATGCTTATTGTTTCGCTGTGGAAGAAGAACTTGATGGAGAGCCGTGGTATCATGATATCAGAGAATATTTGAGGATAGGAGTGTACCCAGTGAAAGCCACAGGTGACCATAAAAGGACTATAAGGCGACTAGCAAATGGAATTTTTTGCAGTGGAGGAGTTATATTCAAAAGAACACCAGATTTGGGTCTATTGAGATGTATAGATGCACAACAGGCTGACACAATCATGGCTGAAATACATGCAGGAGCTTGTGGACCTCATATGAGTGGATATGTTTTGGCTAACAAAATATTAAGAGCAAGATATTATTGGCTCACCATGGAACGTGATTGTATTAGATATGTGATAAAATGCCACCAATGTCAGATACACGGAGATTTGATTCACTCCCCACCATATGAGTTGCATACAATGTCAGCACCGTGGCCATTCGTCGCCTGGGGCATGGATGTCATCGGCCCAATAGAGCCCACAGCATCTAATGGGCACAGATTTATCCTGGTAGCAATTGATTATTTCGCTAAATGGGTGGAGGCGAAGACATTTAAAGCAGTGACAAAGAAGGCGGTAGTGGATTTCGTGCACACAAATATCATTTGTCGTTTTTGAATTCCTAAGGTGATTATCACGGACAATGGAGCAAATCTGAACAGTCACCTCATGGTGGATGCATGTCAAAAGTTCAAAATCTTGCACCGTAACTCTACACCTTATCGTCCTAAAGCAAATGAAGTAGTGGAGGCTGTGAATAAGAATATGAAGAAGATTCTCAAGAAGATGGTGGAAGAGTCAAGACAGTGGCATGAAAAATTACCATTTGCTCTCATGGGTTATCGTACAACTGTACATACTTCAATTGGCGCAACACCATACTCATTGGTGTACGGAACGGAGGCAGTAATACCTACATAAATTGAAATACCTTCCCTTTGGATCATAGCTGAGGCTGCAATTGATGATGATGAATGGGTAAAAGCTCGGCTAGAACAATTGAGCTTGATTGATGAGAAGAGGCTAGCAGTAGTCTGCCACGGACAGTTATATCAGCGGAGGATGGCCAGAGCATACAACAAGAAAGTACGTCCACGGAAATTTGAAGTTGGATAGTTGGTGCTAAGACGTATTTTACCTCACTGGGCCGAAGCAAAATGAAAGTTTGCACCTAATTGGCAATGGCCATTCATGGTGTCCCGGGTATTGTCCAACTGAGCTTTATATTTAATAGATGTTGAAAGAAAATGTGTAGAGACTGCTACAGATGCAATTAAGAGATAATATGTATGATTCCTTTTTCATATGTACAATTGTATTCGTCATAATTTTGAAATTGAAATGATGAAGGCATTTTATTCTCTATCCAAACACTTTATCCATTGATACCACTATTGAGCATGATTGTACTATTCTTTCATATCCCTCTCTCGGAATCAATTATGAACAAGAAATCAAAAAGAAAAAAAAAGAATGAGGAAAGATGAGAATGAAGAAAAATGATGGAAAAAAATCGGGAAAAAGTTAAAAGACGAACGATCTTATGGTTCTAACTATGTTCTCATTTGATCCCGAAAGGGTATGTAGGCAGCCTCAATGAGGTTCAGTCATGATGTAAATAAAATCTTGAATTCCCCAAATATTGAAACTGGGGCAGAAGTTATGTTTATGATTCCGAGAGTTGTAAATATTTTGAACCCTCATATAAATATTGAGCCTTTATACCTTTCTTTCTAAACCTATCCAAAAGCCATATTACAGTCCAAAGAAAGACCTTTTGATTAATTTCAAGAAAATGATGATACAATAAGAATAAGGAGAAACATGGCATGGACAATACCCGGAGGTTTGGAAACAAAATAAAGAAAAAGTAAAAATGAGAGAGTCTTATCGGTGAAAACCCAAACGGGCACCATAAGGCGAATGTGAGATGAGAGATAAATAAAAATGAGAGAGTCTTATTGGTGAAAACCCTAATAGGCACCATAAGGCAAATGTGAGGAGAGAAATAAAAATGAGACAGTCTTATTGGTGAAAACCCTAACGGGCACCATATGGCGAAAGTAAGGAATATTTTGATGAAAGAGGAAAAACATCAAAAAAAGAAGAAAGGTTTGGGTTGAAGGAAAATAAGATAGCAACGATTCGATTGGACAGACTAGGTCGGATATTTAAATGCATGGCATGGTCAAAGGAATCAGCCGGCATATCCAGATAAGTTCTGTCTTTACTTCAAAACACCTTTATCTCCTCAAATTCATATCTTTTGCATTTCATTGATCAAAACCAGTTGCCAGTTGAAAGCTAACTACCAGCTCCTCATGTTAAATGGCGTAATAACACTCGGTCAAAGAAAAAGAGAAAATAAAAAAGAGGAAGGGAGATCACAAGGCCGAAGGAAAATGAAAGGAAAATAAATGAAAAGAGAAAAGCAAAAGAGGATTGCAATAGAAAGCTGAGAAAATCTGGCAATAAACTACAAAGCAGAATGAAACAAGAAGAGATAGACGATGGAAGCAAGGCCAGCAAGAATGCCAGTTGTTAACCATCATTTTATAACTAATAAGATTGTTTACTAATTTATATAGGGAAAAAGATTCAAATTCTCACTAATCACTTTAAAGTGAATGTGACCAATGTGGGAGAACACATAAAAAAGAAAACAATAATAAAAGAGAAGAATCCACAAAGGAGGACTCACTCAATAAACAGGAACCTACCCAAACAGCAAGGGAGGTATTATCTTTTCAAAATTCACACCCCAGTTATCAAACTAAGGGAATATTTTTCTGCATTTTTCATTTTTATGCATCAGGCGCCTACCTGGATAACGAGGGAATATTTTCCTACATTTTCATTTTCATGCATCAGGCGCTCACCTGGATAACGAGGGAATATTTTCTGCATCTTCATTTCCATGCATCAGGCACCCACCTGGATAACGAGGGAATATTTTTCTGCATTTTCATTTTCATGCATCAGGCGCCCACCTGGATAACGAGGGAATATTTTCTGCATTTTCATTTTCATGCATCAGGCACCCACCTGGATAACGAGGGAATATTTTTATGCATTTTCATTTTTCATGCATCAGGCACCCACCTGTATAACGAGGGAATATTTTCTGCATTTTCATTTTCATGCATCAGGTGCCCACCTGGATAACAAGGGAATACTTTTCTGCATTTTCATTTCTGCATCGAGCGCCCACCTGGATAACGAGGGAATATTTTTATGCATTTTAATTTCTGCATCAGGCGCCCACCTGTATAACAAGGGAATATTTTTCTACATTTTCATTAGTGCATCAGGCGCCCACCTGGATAACAATGGAATATTTTCTGCATTTGTATTTTCATTCATCAGGCGCCCACCTGGATAACGAGGGAATATTTTCTGCATTTTTATTTTCATGCATCAGGCGCCCACCTGTATAACGAGGGAATATTTTTCAGCATTTTAATTTCTGTTCAGGCGCCCACCTGTATAACGAGGGAATACTTTTCAGCATTTTAATTTCTATTCAGGCGCCCCACCTGTATAACAAGGGAATACTTTTCAGCATTTTAATTGTTTTTTCAGGCGCCCCACCTGTATAACAAGGGATTACTTTTCAGCATTTTAATTTCTGTTCAGGCGCCGACCTGTATAACGAGGGAATACTTTTCAGTATTTTAATTTCTGTTCAGGCGCCCACCTGTATAACAAGGGAATAATTTTCAGCATTTTAATTTCTGTTCAGGCGCCCACCTGTATAACAGGGGAATTATTTCCGCATTATTAAAAGTTTTTCTAACAAATTAACACCATAATACATAGAAATCTCCATAATGGGGCTGAGGGAAAAGTTCTCTTTGTTTGTTTTTAAACAGGTATCGACCTGGAAGCAAGAAGCATATTTTGAAGTCACACGAATGGATGGAAACAGTATATCATAAGCAGGAAATAATCAAAATCCACAAAAAGAAGGATGCAAATAAAGAGCAACATGTGATATGGAAAAGCAAGACAATACAAGAAGACAAGTCATAGATAGGATTTTCTTGTAATTCATAAGATCATAGCTTAGAATAGCTTCTTTATTTTTATTTTTACCCCGGTGTAATAAGGAGTTAGTCAGTGACTACAGTAACAACAGCAGCAACAGCAAGTTTTGGTAGTTTCAAACTACCAGACCTTCCCGAACTACACTGACTTGATTCCTGTTTAGCCCAGGATATATAGGCAACCTCTGAAACAGGGTGCGGTCAAAAGTTTTTCAAAATGCTTCTTACGGAAGATGCAAGTGGGCAAAAATCTCTCATTACTACTCACTTATCTTTGCACTAAAACTCTTCGTGTTTTCGAGCAAAGAGGGGCAACTGTGACCACGTGATTTTTGCCCTGAGCAATTAAATTCCAATATAGATACAAAAATGATAGAAAATTAGTTTTTGGTGTGCAATTGTTTGTTTTAATTGAAATACTTGTGTGTTTGCCTTTAAAAATAAAGTTGAAATTAAAATTACAAAATTAATCAATTAGAAAATATCACAAAAAATATAAAAATTCAAAAAAATCAACAAAATGCAAAAATACCAAAAAATAAAAGAAAAATGGTAAAAAATAACAGAAAATACCAGAAAAATCAGGAAAAATAGGAAATAAAATAAATATAACAGTTGAAAATAAATACAAAAAGAGAAAAAATAAAATACAAAAGAAAAATACAAGAAATAATTAAAATACATGACAAAAATACAAAATACAATACAATTTGGGCTAAATAAGAAATACATAAGCCCAAATACATCAACCCAAAAGACCAGCCTGGTCTGCTCAGGCTCGTAGCCAAACGACGGCATATGAGCCATATGAATCTCAGTCATTGATGAAATGAATCCAACGAACAAGATGAGGTGGTTCGATTGAAAATTAAACGACGTCGTGAAAGAGACTAATCCTAGCCGTTCAAAAGGAATGATCAGACGGATGACACTAAGTCTCGTTAAAAGCCAAACGACGTAGTATGTTGAAACAATCTCAGCCGTCCAAACTCAACATCCAACGGACATAAACATGTCTCTCATTTAACCAAACGATGCCGTCTAGAGGCAAGGGATCCTGGCCGTTGATCTTGGTTAATCCAAGGGCCAGGATTACATGAGACGAGATAGGTATATATACTCTCATCTTCGTACATAATTCATTATACACACGTGTATAACCCTAGCCGCCTCCTATATCATCTTCTTCCACTTTGGTCTCCCATGGAGACTGGCCTGTCACCACCACCACCTCTGGCTCAGGCAACCGTTAACACTCCCCCCCTCCTTTCTTCTTGAAACTCTGGTCACCGGAACCCTAGCCGGCGACCTCAAGAACTATGAACCAGCCTTCGAGATTAACACCATAAGACCTCCTAGAGGTGATCTATTACCTCATCTAGGTGGCTGGTCTCGAATGTCACCAGAACTCCTCGAATATAACAAAAAGAATCACTGGAACCCTACTCCGGCGAGCACCCATAAACAACCCCACCCCAAAACCATTAAACCAAGCCCCAAACCACCCCAAACCCACCAAAACTCAAAAAAAAGAAGCCTCATCGGAGAAGTCCAGCAATCAGAAGACTAAACATCTTCGGAATTTTGGAAATCTGGAAAAAAGAAGAAAGAAAGAAGAAATAAAGAAGAAAGAAAAGAAAGAAAGAAAAGAGAAGGAAAAAGAAAGCCCAAAAGCTAAGTTTTACTATCTCTGTTCCTCTTCCTTGTTTGTTGATTCTGAAAATATTATTCTTGGCATGTTTATGATATTCATCTCTTCTGCATGTTTAAATAATAAGATCTATCTCTGTTTGTTACACATGCCTAAGTCTGTTAAAGTTTTCTTAGGGTTCTTAATGTTCACCACACATGAATCATGAGTAAATAAGCCTGTTTATGTGTTTGTTCATCATGCTATGTCTAAAATTAAGTTTTGATTAGTTGGGATTCAACCATTATCAAACTTTCACTCTGAGTTCTGATTGATTGAAAGCTGATTTACGATTAAGGCTATATGTGCAAAATAACATGAACTGGCTATATTTGTAACTTGATTCATTTGTGAAATTCATTCTGAATCTTTGGATGTTTTTATTATTTGGGTCATGATTGTAAAGATTTTGTGGTTATTTTTGAAAGTTGAGTATATGGTTATTTTTGAAAGATAAAGTTTAGTCGTTAAGTGGCTATCTCTATTATTGAGTAATTATACTGATTACTTGGTGGCTGTTTCTGAAAGACTACCACTATTTGACTATGCTTTTAAGTATGTGGTCGATAAGAGTTTATCTTTGTTAATTGAATAATCATACTTCCAATAAAAGGTTATGTGTTAAATAATGGGTTGGATCTGTTAAATGTGGGCTAAATAGGAAAGGGGTTTGGGGTCTATAGATGTCGGAGTATTAAAATAGTTATAAGAAGTGGTTATTAAATAAATAAATCATAACCCTGAGTCTGCCAGACCTTAGTAGGTCGGGTAAATTGAGATAAATAATAAGGGTATAACATGAACAATAAATGGCATTCCGGAAGATTTAATAGAGCCTATAAGGCTAAAAATGACTTTAGTGCCTAGTATTTCTGTAATTACCTATAAAATAAAGGACAAACTGGGCAGAATTAAAAGGAATTCCTGTAAATAAACCTTAGCAAGTGAGGGCAACCAAGTAAAATACACTTAAAAGAACACTATAGATTCGCCTAGAACTTTCTAGCAAGGGATCTAAGGCATTTCGATACACTCTTAATGAACTAAACTATAAATAATTGAAATAATAAGAGGAAGGAAATAAAATTAACTTATTTAAATTTCCCCAATTCACCCCAAAACCAGTCTATAAATAGGCTATTAGTGAGCCTCAAAATGAGGTTACATTTTGAAGGTTCCAAAAAAAAAATCTGAAAAGCTCTAAGGGTTCAGCTCTAAAATTAGAAATAGAGGTTCTGCATTTTACAAAGTGTCCAATTCAGAAATTAAGAAAAAGAGGAAGTCCTGCTGAGTCTACTGTTCTTCGATTCATCTGGATTTTTGCTTGAACTCCTGGATTCTGCTTTGTTGATTTGCAGGATTTCTATCTTTGGGATTCTGTTAGCTGTTCTCTGTGATCAATATATCTCATTGTTGTTGCTGTTCTGTTGCTGTTATTTGCTGACTATTCTTCATCCCCAAAGCCCAGACTCATAGACTTATTTTGAATCAGGTACACTTCTATTCCTGAAGATGTAATCGCAATTGTGACAAAGAAATGAAGCTGCATGAACTATTGGCTGAATTTGTTTCTGTTTCTTCTTCTTAATTCGAAATTGTACTTCCTAGATTCCTTTGTAATTTATTTAGTAATGGTTGTAATAGTTAACACTATATGAATTTGATATAGAGTTGAGTAGAGTAGGTCACATAGTAATTAAACGAAATCCAGCAATTAGACTATCACTTAATTCAAATCCGAAATAGGCTAATACAAAAGTTAATACACTTAGATAAAAAGGAACAATTCTAAAATTGAACGTATGAACTAGAATAGTTACTTTTGTAAGTTGCAACTATAATCAGGACCGATTTTAATCTAAAAAGTAAGTAGTTTAATAGTTCAAATTGTATTATCACTTACTTTCAAAATGATATATATATAGATCTGTTTTAGATGTTTGTAATCGTTATCAATACAAGTATGTTTAGTCGATATTACAATACTGTTTTCCTTTTAGTTAAAACAAGTAACAGATAATCCTGCAAGCAGTATCACAAATAATTACCTGAATATTAGAATCTACAACATAGTATAACAACGTTGATATAAATATTATGATAGAATTTTAATTATCCTTTAAATCTTAGAATTAGTAGTGATCAAATTTCATGTGGTATCGCTTGATAATTATCAAGTAGTAATGCAGAATAACTGTTGTTCAAGTGCTGCTGTTGAAGTAATAATCTGCTTCTGCTTATATAGTTTGGGCCTAGTTGAGTATAAAGGCCCAGATGTGGTAAATATGATTTTAAGTGGTAATGGTAACACACGCTGAGCCACAGATGCTTGTCTGCGCACATTTATTTAAAAATATACATACTTAATACGAGTGCACATTTATGTGACTCAAATCTCAAATCACGGCGAAGCTGAAATGCACTAAAGTCAGAGGCGTACAGGTTGCGGTGTGACTCGAAATACATTTTTGTGATGTCACAAGTCATTAAAATAACAAAGCGGGACATTAACATTTGAAAAAAACATATAAAGAAATCAAATAAGACAAATACAGCAGTTGAGCGACCATGCTAGAACCACGGAATTCGAGAGTGCCTAACACCTTCTCCTAGGTTAACAGAATTCCTTATCTAAATTTCTAGTTTTGCGGACTGTTAAAATAGAGTCATATTTCCTCGGATTCGGGATTAAACCGGTGACTTGGGACACCATTATTTTCCCAAGTGGCGACTTTGAAATATAAATAAATCCCGTTTCGATTGTCCTTAAAGTTGAAAAACTCCTTCCCTGTTATTATTATTATATCCTTTCTTGGGGTGTATTAGTAAATAGCGGGGTATACTTTATCTTTAAAAAGTAGTAAAAAGGGAGGTGTGACAATGTGTGGATCGAGTGGAACGCTGCCAAGGGTATGATATCTGGATCGGGTTTCACGCTGTAATAATATGATATGAAAATAGACTTAGTTATATATTACCTTGTATCTATTACTTCTTGGCTTCTGAGGAAAAGTCTGTATTGGGTATTGCTTGGTGAATAGCGCATCGGTTGTGTCTTTTCAGGATTCGATAGTGTATATTAATTGTATCATTGTGGGTGTGTTTGATTGCTTGAGTTCATACCTAAATCTGTGTGTGGCTGACCGTTTTGAGCATGGTGACTAGAGGTGCTTCATGGGTAATAGTGTTTGGATAGAATCATGAGTTATGGCAAGACCACATGATGTTATGACCTTTCGAGGAGGATTCAGTTATCCTATTTCTATGTTATGAGGTGGGATCTCAGTTCTGTGTTGTGATGGTACAGAGTAATTGGAATTACAGCTCTTTAGTTGAGTCAATTATCATTACTTGAGTATGTTCAGACCGTTTCTTATTGGAGCCTGTGTTGTGCACGTCGTGGCTTAGGCCGGTGTTGAGGTGCCATATCACCAAAGTGGTGTGTTATAGTCGAGAAGATCGTTGGAGCCCTTAATGAGTGCGAGTATATGTGATTTTAGCTGGTTAGAAGGGTAATATCGAGGTTTGTCTCAGAAATCTATTGTGGTATCAGTAAAAAGGGAAAAGGATTCATGAATGGTTGACTTGAGAGATGGTTCGGTATATCACGTGTTTCAGTTGCCGTGGGCAATATATGAAGGTGTTGGAATAAGACTTTAGCTAATGAAAAAGGTTTTTCTGTTGGTATTTGGTTATTGCGGGCAATTGTTGTGGATAGATGCCATCGTTTGGAGTGTTTGGGTTGTGTAGCATATTATATGGTCTCACCTGGAGTTACAAGTATGGGTTATTATAGTTGGAGTTGGTTCGGGTGCATTCTGAGTATAGACGTGGGATTTGGATTTGGTATATGATTTTGGAAAGTGCAATGTGGTCTATGGTTTAGATGGACTGTGAAATTCTAGTTATATTGTGTTATCGGACTTATGTTAGATTGGGTGATGTGGGATCGCTCCGATTATGCTTTGTAAGGTCATTCAACGATTGGGTTGCTTCTAGTATAACTCTGAGTTCGCTCGATGACGAGCATATGTTTAAGTTGGGGAGAATGTGACGACCCGACCCATCGTCACGTGAGTTACCGCCCTGTTTCCCCTTATTGTGATGCTTCATATTTTTATATCAGTGTTAGTGTTGATCTGGTGTATTTGAATTAGTTTTGGTTGAAAATAAGGCACATAGCCTCATAGAAGGAAGCTTGGTTTAGAAAAGTCAACTGGAAGTTGACTATGTAGTTATAAGGCTCAGATGTGAATTCCGGTGATTTTTAATAGCTTTGGAGGATGATTTATGACTTGGGAGAGCCATCGAAATTTAATTTGGAGGTCCGGTGTAGAAATAGGCTTGAATTGGCGAAGTTGGAATTTTGATAAAATCCTGTTGATAGGTGAGATATTGATCCAGGAGTCGAAATGGAATTCCGAGAGTTGCAGTAGCTTCATTGGGTGATTTTTGATATGTCTGCAAATTTTCAGGTCATTCGAATATCATTTGGTTGGGTTTTTGGTTGAATGTTGGTTTCGAAAGTTATAGTTGAAACTTAGGCTTGAATCCGCCTTTATTTGATGATTTTTTTGTTTAATGGTATATTTTTATGATTGCACAAGTTCGTATCATGTTTTGGAGTAGGTTGGTGGTTTTGGTTGAGGTCTCGAGGGCCTCGGGGGTGATTCCGGGGGTCAAGCGGACCATTTTGTGGTGAAGAATAGATCAGATTTGCTACTATGGAATTGCAGAAAAATAAGCTATCGCGATCGCGTGGGTGGTGAACACGATCGCATAGAAGGAAAATGGCGGTCTGGAATTTTAGCCTACGCAATCACGAAGGGGCAGATGCGATCGCGTAGAGGAAAAAGATTTAGCTCCGCGTTCGTAGGGGTATTCACGCGTTCGCGTAAAAGGAAGTGATGGCCAGAGATTTTGTTAGATGCGATCGCGTGATGGAGGTCGCGATCACATGAGACCTGAAGTTTGTGCATCGCGATCGCGTGCTGGAGGTCGCGATCGCATAAGGGAAAATAATGACGGGCAGAATCAGTTAAATGACATATCAGTCGCGAGGGTTTCATATTTACTCCATTGTTAGGAAAAGTTTGAAGCTATTGGACGAGGGATTAAGAGATTTTCACCTAGTTTTCGATTGGAGGTAAGTTTTATGGACTAATTACGTGATTTTTTCCTAGAATCTTCATCTAAATCACTGAAAATTGGAGGAATCAAAGTGTAAAATGGGGGTTTTTGCTTGAAGCCTAAGAAATAATAAATCGATTATCTGAAGGGTCAAATGGTCTCCGATTTTGATAAATTTTATATGTATGTACTCGTGGCGAGACGAGGAATCAGAAAATGTAAATTTCATAATATTTTGACGCGAGCCCAGGGTGGGTTTTGCTAGTTTCGATATTTTTCATATATTTCGATTGCTTTTTATTGGGTGTCATTCCATTAGCCTATTATGATATATTTGTACTGATTTTTGCTAGTTTCGACGTGCGTGGAGGCCAGTTTCGTGAGCAAAGGCATCATGGGCTAGAGTTTCACCGATTCGAGGTGGGTAATACTTGTAAATGATATCTCGAGGGTTTGTAAACCCCAGACTTGCACATGATAGTGCTGTATTGAGGTGACTTGCACGTCAGATAATGGGCGTAGGGTACAGCGCCATTGGGGATTGTGAATTCGTTCGTCCCGCATAATAAAAACACTACCTAATAGCTTGAAATTGAATGGATACCCTAATAAAGATATTTATTATCATGAACTGGACTCATTATCATGTTTTGGGCTTCGTGCCGAATATATGAATCCTTCAGGGATGGGTATCACTGTCTTGGCAATACTGCGCATATTTGCATCTCAGTCTAAGGTTTTAAAATGGTATTTTGCTACTTAGCATTTTTATAAGATTTGAAAACATAAACGAGGCTTTGATGACATTTTAGTTGTGAGCTGTTATGATACTGTTGCCCAAGGGGCCTATATGCATTCATGACTATGCATGGATCGGGCTGCACGCCGAAGCGGGACTGATATTGATATTGCGCTTAGGCTATAGGAGCCTCTCCGGAGTCTGAACCCCCACAATGAGCGCGAGCGCTTTTGCATGGATCGGGATGTATGCCACAGCGTCACGTGCATTGCATTGCATATATACATTGGCTTTACTTGTACTACGTGGCATGACATTTAGCACTCATACATTACTGACATACATATGTTATCTGCCCTATTGACCAGATATTCTGGTGGAAATTATTATAGAGTGTTGAGCCCAAGGTGCTGATTTGAGTGCAGACTTGCACTATTTTAGGTTGTAGCCAGGTATTTAACTGTTAATAATGAAAGGAAGAGATGTTAAAAAGAGATTTCTAAATAATCTACTCATATATGTTAAAAATGAATACCATAAAAGTGTACTTCAGTTTAAAAGATGATTCGGTATCCTTATAGCATAAGATAGTGCTTTGTGTGGTTTTCTTTTCCTCAATATTATTTACTTTTATTATCGTTGAGTTAGAAGTACTCACTCGACTCCCTTCGTCATGTGTGCAGATTCAGGTACTTGGAAGCTTAGCTGAGCTTGGTACTGGTCTAGAGCTCCATTTGGGATCGTCGAAGTAGCTGCCTGGCGTCCGCATGGCCTGACACTCTCCTTATTTTCTTTGTTGTTCTGTTTAATTCTGCGTACTCTCAGACATGTAGAGTTACTTACAGTATTGTGTTGATGTTCTGATAGAAGCTCTTGGCTCATGACCCCAGATCTTTGGGAAGTTATGTTGTATCTCGGAGGTTTTGGGATATCTTTATATAACAATCAATTTATTTTGGTTTCTTTCACTGTTAATGACTTAAAATAAATGGTTTTGAACTCTAAGCTCGGGATGAGAGTGAATTTGGTTGGGCTTGCCTAGCCTTTGGGTTGGGCGCCATGACGACCGGGTTTGGGATCGTGAAATCTTTTATATTACAAAAATTAAAATTTATGCGTATATGTCTGTATAATGTGAAATCCAAAATTGATAACATAATTTTGTCAAGATATTAATTCTTATTCTCTATTTAGATCCCAAATTTTGTATATATCTTATATTGTTCTCTTTTTCCTTGATAATTATTTTCACAGTAAAATTAAACGATGAATAATGTATTTAGATTTCAAAACATCAATATCTTTTATATTTTTCTCCTTTACTTTACTAAGCAATTTTCATAGAAAATTTAAGATTGGATTTATATTTACATTCTAAAACTTGAATATCGCTGTCACACCTCTTTTTTCCGCTAACCCGCGAGGGAGTTTTTCCAATTAAAGGACAATCAAAATGGGATTTATTTATTTAATTCAGAGTCACCACTTGGGAGATTTAAGGTGTCCCAATTAACCGGTTGAATCCCGAATCGAGGAAAAGAATGATTCTGTTTAACAGTCCGCGAACCAGAAATCTGGATAAGGAATTCAGTTAACCCGGGAGAAGGTGTTAGGCATTCCCGAGTTCCGTGGTTTTAGCACGGTCGCTCAACTGTCATATTCGGCTTATTTAACTGATTTTAACAATTATGTACTCTGTGCAAATTAAGATTCTTTTACCGCTTTTATTATTACTATTTTACAAGAATTGCAACGTCGTGAAAATGCATTTCGGACCACACCGTACCAGCACGCATGTGGCCTTTAACACATTTCGGCAAGATTTGGATTTGGGTCACATAAATATACACCCGAGTTTAGGGAGGTAATGTTATAAAATGCCTGACCTAAGGAACCTAGCGTATTATTTAGCTTTGCGGGAAGCCATGAAATTCTCTTAATGGCACTTCCCGAGGTCTAAAATATTTTTAAAGAAGTAACTAAAAAGAGCCACACAATTTGTGATTTTATTTGGCGTTGCGCACCTCGTTTATTTTAAGGATATCCTAAAGAAAAAAATTATTTTCTATTGAGCTTGTCTCTAAAAGGGCCTAATTAATTAGTATTGTTTAAGACCTACTATTTTGGGCTCATGAACTCATATAAATTCAGACCTTAGCAATTTCGGGCTTTGAAAGCGGCCCAGGTAACATGAGAGTCACCACCAGCCCTACAAGGCTGTTCACAAGTGCTGGGCCTCGACCCAGGTTTAATAATTCTGATTAATAAACAGTATATCAATTGGGCTAACCCTCCAAACAACCCAAAGGAAGAGAACAACGTTTTGGGGCTTCAGTCGCAAGCCCAAATTCATTTGCACAAGGAATCGAACTATCTGGGCTCATAATAGGCCCAGAAATCTAACACTGATCCGATTTTATAGAAATATGCACAATCTATTCATGTCAACATTAATTATCAAACAACTAGTTAACCCCAATCTGTCAAATTGATGATGCATGTTTAAATCAAGTAAACTACTGATATAGGTACCAACCTAAAGTGATTATACCAGCATATATGGGATTCAATGGCATAACCTAAAATGATTAACACCTACGCTGAAACATTAAAGTCAAGGTAAAAGGAAGATGTCAACTTTAATAAACTAAACTACTGATATTAGCTACTACAGTATAAAGTCATTTGAGGCGTGCATGCAGCTTGAAACTAATTGCAAATCCATACTACTTCTGATTTCTTTTAAAAATGTTAAACTAAAACAAGTATTAATTTATACTAAGGCTAATATTACAGCTGAACAACCACAAGTTTAATAGTCCAAAACAGTCCAATTAGTTACAAATGAAAGTTTATCCTACAATACATGAAATCCTATATGAAAATACATGGAGAATCACTTCACATCAATGAATCTATACACATTACTTGTATAAATCTGGGGTGGGATCCTCACGTAAACACTAAATCCAACAAACTTGTGTGCACCTGAAACCAGACTTGTTACTGCATGGAACTTGATTCTCACGGATTTATATACACCTTTTAAGCCATTTGAAATAAAGGAAAACATCATAGAAACTAAACATGATGAACTAAACTACACAAGAAGGATAACCAGCTACATGATCCCAAAGGAAAGAAGGCAACCCAAAATCTTAAAACAAATTACATGCCCTTTAATAACAGCTTATTTAGATATAAATGGCTACTGAAACTCTCCTGATTCATGAAGAATGGGACAACAACAACAACACAAACGTCTTTATCGGAAAGACCAATCTACAACATGACTATCAGTGGCTACGGAAGTGCAGAAATAGCATTAAACAAAGATCGTTTTTTTTTACAAATTCAGCTTGATCAAATCAAACCCAACGTTCATCCATTCTCACACATTAAAAGATGTGATAAATACCTGTAAATGGAAGGAAATAAGAAGTGAGGAAGCAGTAGCCAACAGCACAGCGGATCAGCAATGTAACAGTAGTAGCAACAACTCAAAACCAGATTTTAGAAACATTGGAGTTTTAAGCTATCTTAAATCAAATGTGGGATCTTTGAAGCTTTTCAGAAATTCTAAGTAACCATGAATACAAAAACCAAACGGAATTTGAGTTGATTTCAACAAAAGAATGCTGGAAGTTAAGGCTATTTCAGAGTTTTCTTTTCAGTTTCCTTTCGACTATCTCTATCAGTGTCTATGCTCTCTCAGTTTATATCTCGCTCTCTCTATATCCTCTCAGTCAATTCTCTCCCAGTTTTTTCACAGTATTTTCATAATGTTAAGCTTTTCAACTTCATATTCTCTCTTTTTAGTATTTCCTCCGTGTCTTTTCTAATTGGATTTTCCAACCTTTATAGGCATACCGTTGGTGCCTTTGCCCCCCCCCCCCACAACTTAGTCCTTTTTCAATATTAAATAGGTACTAATGTCCACTCACCTTAATTAATAATAAAAGTGTACCCCCTACTCAAGTTAGCAGCCTCCTACTCAAGATAGCAGCCACCTACTTAAACCCCTAAGCTACTGCTAATTACCTCCTAAATTTATTAGCAGCCTACTGGGATTACTGTCCTACCCCTAACCCAATTACTTTCAACCTGTAACTATAACCTATTCTACATCAACTGAAACACTAAAACTGAATTCAAAATGAAACAAATGAACTAAATCTAAGTCAAAATCATATTGACACTGCGAAGAATTCGACAGAAAACTCCACAATCAGTTTGAATTTTGACCTTAAATCAGATCAACGGCTTCATAACGATCATACAAAACCATATCGAATTATAATTAGTACAGATTCACGGAGCAAACCCAACACATTTCTAAATTAAACCTAAACAAATGGGTGAACAACTGAACACATACAAAGATGTAAATCAGAATGAACAAATACCAATGAATTAGACTAAAAGGACGACCTATTCAATCGAATATACAGATCACGATAGATACAATTAACAACAAAACACAAATTACACAGACTACAAAACAGGAACTAAAGGAAACTTTTTAATCGACGAAATCAATTTAAATGACTATATAGCCTATAATGTATTATTAAACAAATGAACAGAAACATTTTGACCATATAAACATGTCTGAGGAAGAAGGAACAGAACAGTTGACAAAAATAAAAATAAAAGACTAAAAAAATAACAAAACTTACACAAATAACAGCTTTTGAATGTGAGTTAAATGATGAGATATGGAGAAATTTTCTTGATATTTTTGTGATCTAACTATTGAAATAAAATACTAAAACAAAAAACTAAAAAAATAACAAAACTTACACAAATAACAGCTTTTGAAAAAAAACTAGAACAAAAGAGAATGAAAAAATCCTCAGAATCTATAGACCGAAAACCAATCACATGCCCTTCGAAGTCGATTTCCAATTAGTATTATATGCATATTTCGTCAGAAATATGCCTATAATACTAACTAGAAACCAACTAGACCCTAACAATTTTGAAAGAGACATGAACCCCTGAGCCCTAGATCTGTCATTTGATGGTTTTAACTCGGATTTGGACAAAATTGGCTAAGGATTAGGGGCGAGGGTGATTCGGTGGATAGGTGGTATGATTTTGGGGGTGTTTGGTATAGGTTGAGTCTGGACTCGAATCTTCAAATGAAAATTCGAAAAAAAACCAGGTCGATTCGAGCCAAACTGATAATGGATTTGGGTTCAAGGGGTTGAGATGTGTTAGGAGTGTTATTTTGGTTAGGTTTGGGGTGGCTGCCGCCGGGTTTCAAGCTTGAGGAAATCATGGCGGCTAGGATTTTGGAGGTCTGGGTTTGTCTCAAGATTGAGAGAGACGAAATGAGGCGAGGTGTTCTGAGGGGGGTGGGATTTTTGGGAGGTTGATATATTAAAAATTGTTTAATTAATCAAGATCATTGGATGTTAGAAACCAACGGTCTGGATTAAATCACTTAAAAACAAAACGCCGTCGTTTTAAGGTGATACGGGCGGGGCTGAGGTGTGGTTATGGGTCGGGTTATTCAAACGTGTAGGGTAAAAGGGTTATTTGGATAGGGCTGCTGCTGGGCATTTGTGTTTGGGCCTTGTTTTAATTTCAAAAAATGTCCCAGTCCGATTTTTCTTTCCTTTCACTTTGTTTTCTTCTATTTCTTTTATTTTCCTTTTGATTCCTAACTACCAAAAATTCTAAAATAAATTGTAAAACCCAAATTATCTTAAAAATACTAATTAACTTTTACTAGTATTTATTACAAATGATTAAATACTATTGTTAAAAAAAATCACACAAATTTTGACATTAAACACTAAATATGCAAGAAATACATTATTTGTGATTTTTTATTTTTTTGTAAAATAAACTTAACTACTCCTAATTTCAAAGATAGATCAAAAAATGCAAATGCGTCATATTTTTGTATTTTCATTAATTTAAACACATATAAACACGCACATACGAACGCAAAAAATTACCAAAAAATCACGAAAATTCACAAAAAATGCACACAATAAAATAGACAATTTTTGTTTTGATTTTGTGAGAGTAATTCATGTTAGGAAAACATCACGTGCTCACAGCTGCCCCTCTTTGCCCGAAAACGCGTAGAGTTTTTGTGCAAAGATAAGTGAGCGGATACGAGCAATTTTTGCCAGTTTGACTACTCCGTGTGAAGCATTCTTTTTAAAGATTTGACTGAGCCTTTGCTTCAAAAGGTCTCCTACATGTCCCTGGCTAAAAGGGAATCAGGTCAATGTAGTTCGGGAAATTTTGGGTAGCTGGGACTACCGTGGAACTTTGGTTTTACTGTCACTACTGTTGTTGCTGCTATTGCTGATTACTAACCTCCTTATTACACCGTGTTAAAAGAAAATAAGAAGCTAGACTAAATTATGGTCTATGAACTGTAAACTCTTATCTATATCTTCAACTTTGTTCTTGCTGCCTTGCTTTCTCTTAAGCTTATGTTTCTTTTGGTGCTTTATTCTTCCGTAAACTTGGGGATGATACTGGCCTTCTGCTTTTCCGAATTCCAGTTTTCATTATTTTGCTCGATCCGCTGTGGATACTGCTTCCTTGATTTAAAGCTTGTTGTGCAGGGGATTCTTATTATAACCCTTGGTGTTATTGAATTATGCTTCGACCTTGAAATGTATTCCTCTGTTCTACGGGCGGGCTCCTGACTTCTCATTTGTTTAACATAATAATAACCTCCATTATACAGGCGGGCTCCTGATTTCTTCAACTTAAAAATAACAACCTCCATTCTACAGGTGGGCTCCTGACTTCTTCAATTTGAAAATAACAATCTCCGTTCTAACAGGCGGGCTCCTGAGTTCTTCAATTTAAAATAACAACCTCTCCTAACTTCTTCAATTAAAATAACAACCTCCGTTCTAACAGGCCGCCTCCTGACTTTCTTCAATTTGAAATAACAACCTCCGTTCTAACAGGCGGGCTCCTGATTTCTTCAATTTAAAATAACAACCTCTGTTCTAACAGGCGGGCTCCTGACTTCTTCAATTTAAAAATAATGACTTCCGTTCTAATAGGCGGGCTCCTGATTTCTTCAGTTTAAAATAACAACCTCCGTTCTAACAGGCGGGCTCCTGAT
The DNA here is from genome assembly GCA_032618575.1 of Nicotiana noctiflora. Taxonomy (NCBI): domain Eukaryota; kingdom Viridiplantae; phylum Streptophyta; class Magnoliopsida; order Solanales; family Solanaceae; genus Nicotiana; species Nicotiana noctiflora. Next base: position 127,179 of record JASVEL010002701.1, on the reverse strand, counting down.
TTCTTCAACTTAAAAATAACAACCTCCATTATACAGGCGGGCTCCTGACTTCTTCAATTAAAATAACAACCTCTGTTCTAATAGGCGGGCTCCTGACTTTCTTCAATTTGAAATAACAACCTCCGTTCTAACAGGCGGGCTCCTGAGTTCTTCAATTTAAAATAACAACCTCCATTCTAATAGGCGGGCTCCTGACTTCTTCAATTTAAAAATAACGACCTCTCGTTCTAACAGGCGGGCTCCTGATTTCTTCAACTTAAAAATAACAACCTCCATTCTACAGGCGGGCTCCTGACTTCTTCAATTTAAATAACAACCTCCGTTCTAACAGGCGGGCTCCTGATTTCTTCAACTTAAAAATAACAACCTCCATTCTACAGGCAAGCTCATGACTTCTTCAACTTGAAAATAACAACCTCCATTCTACAGGCGGGCTCCTGATTTCTTCAATTAAAATAAAAACCTCCGTTCTAACAGGCGGGCTCTTGATTTCTTCAATTTAAAATAACAACCTCCGTTCTAACAGGCGGGCTCCTAATTTCTTCAACTTAAAAATAACAACCTCCATTCTACAGGCGGGCTCCTAACTTCTTCAACTTGAAAATAACAACCTCCATTCTACAGTCAGCCCCTGACTTCTTTAATTTAAAATAACATCCTCCATTCTAACAGGCGGGATGCTGATTACTTGAATTTAAAAATCTCCTGAATTGATTTCCTTGTTTTCTTTGAGAAAACTTTCGTCAATGGCAAAACATTTCTGCCCCAGTTTTGGTAATATTCCTTGTGGCATGTCTTTCTTCTATCATCTACATTTTCTTTTACCTGCTTCAAATCAAAGAAAATTTGTTAGTTTAAAATGCGGTGAATGGTTGTGCCACTCCTGCCGGGGATGGCTTTTTCTTTCTCCCTGTTCTATGTTCTCGAAACTTGTTGGGGATGACGATATTTGCTGGGAATGATATTTATGCTGGGGGATGGTTTTTCCATTTATCCCTTCCCTTTTCTGTGTTTCAAAACTTGCTGGTGAAACTCAAAAATCACTTTCTTCAAAAAGGTTTCATTTTCCCTCAATACTGCTGGAGATAGCGTTGTTGAGGATAAAACTGCAGGGGGTTATTTTACTTAGGGATGCATTTTCCCTTTTCCTTCCCTGCTTGGTGTTGTCCGACCATCATGGGACTTGGTTGATAATCTACCAGAGTTATTCGCGTATCTTGAAAATCCGCTGGGGATTCTTTCGGAACTTGGTCCGTGATTTTCTTGACTGCATCTTTTCAGGTCTTCTCAATTTCCTTACATTCCAGACCAATTTGGTCTGTCCTACCCTCGTTCTACTTCGTACCAATTCGGCAATGGATAGTAAGCTCTGAAAAGTCTCACTCAAAATAAACTTGGACAAAAATCTTCAAACAAAGAAAATGAAAAGATAGAAAAAGAAGGAAGCTTTCTGAACAAATGTGGATGAAAAGCAAAAAGAACTGATCTGAATGGTATAACCGGTCCCAACGATCATGTCATGCATTCTGGATTAATCAACCCAGTCTATTTGTATCAATTAATCTTTCTGATGGCCTCATTTGCTGAGGATGAACTGGTGCCCGACCCTTTGTCAAATGCGGATCCTTTCCGCCAATCTATGGTGTTGCCTCATAGTGCCCTTCGAGGGGTTTTCACTAATGAGACTCTCACATTTTTCTCAACTCCCGTCGCCTTAGGGTGCCCGTGAAGGTATTCACCGATAAGACTCTCTCATTTTTATTTCTTCTCAGCTTTTGTCGCCTTATGGTGCCTGTAAAGGTTTTCACCGATAAGACTCTCTCATTTTATTTGTTCTTCGCTGGGGATTGGAATGGCACAGATAAGATTCTCTTCACTGGGGATTCTTTTGGCTATCAATTCCTTCAGCTTATTCCCTTTCTGTTGGGGATCAACATGTTACTCTTGGTTTTTACTTGTTTGACTGGGCATTTCCCGGACACTGATCGGGAGATCTTTTTCGGACATCTCATATGGGTTTTTGTGTGGGCTTAAAAGAAAAGATTATCAAAAATTCAAAACAACTCTGAATGGGTGAAACATTACAACTCTTGGAATCAAAATTCTTTTAATAAAAAACAACATAACTTTTGCCCCAGTTTCTTGTTTGGGGAAGGATTAACTTTTATTTACTCTATGACCGAGCAGTGAGGCGCCTACGTATCCTCTTTGAGGAATCAGGTAAAACGTAGTTCACTTGATTCTTTTAGATTTCTTGTGACTTTTTTTCCGTTATTGATTCCAAGAGAGGGATATGAAATAATAAATAAAGCTCAAAAGGGTGAAAGCAAAGGTTAAAGTGTCTGGATAGAAGAAAGAATTGCCTCCGTCATTTCGTTATCCGACAAACACCAAGTACAAGAAAATAAATGAAACAAATATTATAATTAAAGAAATTACACGTAATATCTCTTGACCACATCAGAATTGATAGCGTTTTCGATATATCTTCCTTCAACATCTGTCAAACATAAAGCATGGTTGGACAGCGCTCTGGTCACAGTATACGGTCCTTGCCATTTTGGTACGAACTTGCCCTTCGCTTCGGCTTGATGTGGTAATATTCGCATCAGCAACTGTTGTCCCACTTCGAATTTCCTGGGACGCACCTTTATATTGTATGCTCTCGCCATTCTCTTTTGATACAATTGGCCATGACATACTGATGCCAATCTCTTTTCATCAATTAAGCTCAACTGCTCCAATCGGGCTTTGACCCACTCATCGTTGTCAATTTCAGCTTCATCGACGATGGAATCTCAACTTCTGCTGGTATTACTACTTCAATTCCGTATACCAGCAAGTAAGAAGTTGCACCTACTGATGTGCGGACAGTAGTGCGATAACCCAACAATGCAAATGGTAGCTTTTCATGCCATTGCCTAGACCCTTCTACCATCTTTCTCAATATCTTCTTTATATTCTTGTTTGTTGCCTCAACCGCACCATTTCCTTTGGGACGATATGGGGTTGAATTAAGGTGCCTCAAACCACTGTTAAGATTAGCACCGTTGTCTGTGATGATCACTTTTGGAATCCTAAATCTACAGATGATATGAGAATGCACAAAATCCACAACTGCCTTTTTGGTCACTGACTTGAAGGTTTTAGCTTCCACCCATTTGGTCAAATAGTCAATCGCTACCAGAATGACCCTATGACCATTGGAAGTTGCATGTTCTATTGGTCCAATAACATCTATACCCCAAGCAACAAATGGCCATGGGGCTGACATTGTATGCAATTCTGTCGGTGGAGAATGAGTCAGATCTCCGTGTATCTGACACTGATGGCATTTTCGTACGAAACTTATACAATCACGCTCCATAGTGAGTCAATAATATCCTGCTCAAAAAATCTTTTTTGCAAATACATATCCGCTCATATGTGGCCCACAAACTCCGGCATGTGCCTCTATCATCACTGTTGTGGCTTGACCTGAATCTATACATCTCAACAATCCCAAATTCGGGGTTCTTTTGTACAGAACTCCTCCACTAAGAAAAAATCCATTTTCCAATCGCCGAATAGCTCTCTTTTGATCTCCAGTTGCCTGCTATGGGTATATCCCCATCCTGAGGTATTCTTTGACATCATGAAACCATGGCTCGCCATACATTTCTTCCTCTACCATACTGCAATAAGCATGTTGATCATGAACCTAAATATGTAATGGATCAACATGAATTTTGTTCGGGTGATGCAACATCGATGCTAGAGTATCCAAAGCATCGGCAACCTCGTTATGCATTCTTGGGATATGTTTGAATTTCACTCACCGGAAATGCTTAATCAGATCATGCAAACATTGACGATATGGGATAAGCTTCAAGTCAATCGTTTCCCATTCACCTTGAACCTGATGTACCAGAAGGTCCGAGTCTCCCAAGACCAAGACGTTCTGGACATCCATGTCTATAGCTAATCGTAACCCCAAAATAAATGCTTCATACTCAGCCATGTTGTTGGTACAATAGAAACATAGTTGAGCCGTAACAGGATAATGATGTCCTGTTTCAGAGATAAGTACTGCTCCTATTCCAACTCCATTTGCATTTGCAGCTCCGTCAAAGAAAAGCTTCCACCCTGGCTCCTTGGTTAGTTCTAACTCATCAATTTGCAACACTTTTTCGTCTGGAAAATACGTCCTCAAAGGTTCGTATTCATCATCAACAGGATTCTCAGCTAAGTGATCGGCTAGTGCTTTGGCTTTCATATCCGTCCTTGTCACACAGATGATGTCAAATTCTATAAGTAATATTTTCCATTTTGCTAACCTTCCTATAGGCATAGGTTTCTGGAAAATATACTTCAATGGATCCAAACGTGAAATGAGATAAGTTGTGTAGGATGACAAATAATGCTTCAACGTTTGTGCCACCCAAGTTAGGGCGCAACATGTCTTCTCAAGGTGAGTGTACTTAACTTCATATGCAGTGAACTTCTTACTAAGATAATTGATGGCATGTTCCTTTCTGCCGGTGATGTCATGTTGCCCTAATACGTAGCCGAAAGAACTATCCAAAACTATTAGATAAAGAATCGGAGGCCTCCCGGGTTCAGGTGGAACCAACACAGGTGGGTTTGACAAATACTCCTTTATCTTATCAAAAGCCTCTTGGCATTTTTCATTCCATTTGACTGCAACATCCATTTTTAACAGCCTGAAAATAGGTTCACATGTCGATGTGTGCTGAGCAATGAATCGGCTGATGTAGTTCAATCTTCCCAAAAGACTTATTACTTCAGTTTTGTTCTTTGGTGCTGGCAATTCTTGGATGGATTTGATCATTGATGGATCCAACTCAATGCCTCGCCGACTGACAATGAATCCTAATATTTTTCCCGAGGGAACCCCAAATGCACATTTGGTTGGGTTGAGCTTAATGTCATACCTCCGAAGTCTTTGAAAAAACTTCCTCATATCTGCTACATGGTCCTGCTGACGTCTAGATTTTATGATCACATCGTCTACATACACCTCAATCTCTTTGTGTATCATGTCATGAAACAGTAGTTATTGCTCTCATTTATGTTGCTCCAGAATTCTTTAAACCGAACGGCATTACCCTGTAGCAATAAGTTCCCCATAGAGTGATGAAAGCTGTCTTTTCTGTATTTTCTTCATCCATCAAGATCCGATGATACCCAGCAAAGCAATCCACGAAAGACCCAATCTCACGCCCGACACAATTGTCGATTAGAATATGACTGTTGGGCAAAGTAAAGTTATTTTTTGGACTTGCCTTATTAAGATTGCGGTAGTCGACACATACCTGAATCTTCCCATCCTTCTTTGGTACTGGTACCACATTAGCTAACCACTCGGGATATCTAGTGACACGAATAACCTTTGCTTGTAGCTGTTTGGTTATTTCTTCTTTAATCTTTACACTCATATCTGTTTTGAATTTCCTCAATTTTTGCTTGACGGGAGGATATGCCGGGTTAGTGGGCAATTTGTGAACCACTAAATCGGTACTTAAACATGGCATGTCATCATACGACCATGCAAAAACATCTTTGAATTCTATGAGTGTTTTAATTAGCGCATCCCTTATGTGTGATTCAATGTGAACGCTAATCTTAGTTTCTCTAACATTGTCAGCATCCCCTAAATTGACGGCCTCATTGTCACTTAAATTGGGCTTGGGTTTTTCTTCAAATTGGCTTAACTCTTTACTTATCTCTTCAAAAGCCTCATTTTCATCGTATTTCGATTATAATTAATTTCTTGCGTGATTAATTCAGAATCAGACTGATCTTTTAGACTAGGTTGAATATCCGGTGTGCATGCCATGTCGTTGGAACCGGCAAAAAGAGAATTGTTCAGAAATAAAAAGAAACAAAATTAAACAAAAATAAGAAAAATAAGGGAAAATAGCACGGACGCTCAACTGTCATATTCGGCTTATTTATCTGATTTTAACAATATGTACTTAGTGAAAATTAAGATTCTTTTACCGCTTTTATTATTACTATTTAACAAGAATTGCAACATCGTGAAAATGCATTTTGGACCACACCGTACCAGTACGCATGTGGCCTTTAACACATTTCGGCTTCGTTGAGATTTGGATTTGGGTCACATAAATGTACACCCGAGTTTAGGAAGGTAATGTTATTAAATGCCTGACATAAGGCAACTAGCGTATTATTTACCTTTGCGGAAAGCCATGAAATTCGCTTAATAGCACTTCCCGGGGTCTAAAATATTTTTAAAGAAGTAACTAAAAAGGTCCACACTATTTTTGATTTCATTCGGCGTTGCGCACCTCGTTTATTTTAAGGATATCCTAAAGAAAATAATTATTCTCTATTGATCTTGTCTCTAAAAGGGCCTAATTAATTAGTATTGTTTAAGACCTACTATATTTGGGCTCATGAACTCATATAAATTCAGACCTCGGCAATTTTAGGCTTTGAAAGCGGCCCAGGTAACATGAGAGTCACCACCAGCCTTGCAAGGCTGTTCACAGGTGATGTGCCTCTACCCGGGTTTAATAATTCTGATTAATAAACAGTATATCAATTGGGCTATCCCTCCAAACAACCCAAAGGAAGAGAACAACGTTTCTGGGCTTCAATCACAAGCCCAAATTCATTTGCACAAGAAATTGAGCTATTTGGGCTCATAATAGGCCCAGAAATCTAACATTGATCCGATTTTATAGAAATATGCACAATCTATTCAAGTCAACATTGATTATCAAACAACTAGTTAACCCCAATCAGTCAAATTGATGATGCATGTTTATATCAAGTAAAGTATTGGTATAGGTACCAACCAAAAGTGATTATACAAGCATATATAGGATTCAATGGTCTAACCAAAAATGATTAACACCTACGCTGAAACATTAAAGTCAAAGTAAAACGAAGATGTCAACTTTAATAAACTAAACTACTAATATTAGCTACTGCAGTATAAAGTCATTTGAGGCGTGCATGCAGCTTGAAACTAATTGCAAATCCATACTACTTCTGATTTCTTTTAAAAACATTAAACTAAAACAAGTATTAAATTATACTAAGGCTAATATTACAGCTGAACAACCACAAGTTTAATAGTCCAAAAAACTCCAATTAGGTACAAATGAAAGTTTATCCTACAATACATGAAATCTTATATGAAAATAAATGGAGAATTACTTCACATCAATGAATCTATACACATTACTTGCATAAAACTGGGGTGGGACCCTCACGTAAACACTAAATCCAACAAACTTGTGTGCACCTGAAACCAGACATGTTACTGCATAGAACTTGATTCTCATGGATTTATATACACCTTTTAAGTCATTTGAAAGAAAGGAAAATATCATAATAACTAAACATGATGAACAAAACTACACAAGCAGGATAACCAGCTACATGATCCCAAAGGAAAGAAGGCAACCCAAAATCTTAAAACAAATTACATGCCCTTTAATAACAGCTTATTTAAATCAAAATGGCTACTGAAACTCTCCAGACTCATGAAGAATGGGACAACAACAACAGCTCAAATGTCTTCATAGAAAAGACCAATCTACAACATGACTATCAGTGGCTACGAAAGTGCAGAAATAGCATTAAACAAAGATCGTTTTTTTTTTACAAATTCAGCTTGATCAAATCAAACCCAACGTTCATCCATTCTCACACATTAATAGATGTGATTGTCACACCTCCTTTTGGCGCGCCCTCTACCCGGGGGTAGAAGCGCAAGGGAGTTTTTTCAATTTAAGTGACAATATTCGAAACGGGATTTATTTATTTAATTCAGAGTCGCCACTTGGAATAAATTAAGGTGTCCCAAGTCACCGATTTATTTAAATCCCGAATCGAGGAAATTTCGACTTTCCAAATGAAGTCCGCGAACCAGAAATTCTAAGTAAGGAATTCTGTTGACCCGAGGGAAGGTGTTAGGCACCCCCGGATCCCGTGGTTCTAGCACGGTCGCTTCAATTATTATAAATGGCTAAAGATTATCTGATTTTAATACATGTTCACATCATAATGCAATTTAAACCTATTGACCGCTTTTATCTAATTTTAAGAATGATCGCGACGTTATTAAAACACGTCTCAAATCACGTCACATAAATTATGCCCGCGATTTTGACATATTTTAACATCATTGAGATTTGAATTTAAATCACATAAATATGCACCCGAGTTTAGAAAAATTAATTTTTTAAATAACGCGCCGAAAACCACTACGCACTTTCAACGTGAGAAACATAAGAATTCAACTAATGGCACACCTTGATTTTAAAAATAATTTAAGATTAATTGGGTGAGGCTTGTCTCATATTTTATTTTTTAAGACTGATTTAAAATAACTATGTTTCTTTATTGATCCGTTATATATAAAAGAGAAATAATTTTTATTGACATGTACAGTAGATTACTAAGCATAAATGTAAGAGTTACGTTTTTTGCAATCTCAAAACTCTTACCGAGTTAGTACCAAACGATAAGAAACGGGCCAGGCCTATACATACCGACATTTGGGCCATTTATCAAAGCCCTGAGGTTTATGCCTCTAACAAGGAAATGCTCATTACTTCCAAATTAATTTCGCATGTCAATTAATTAATCTACTAAAAATTATATGCATTTCGAATAAGTTACTATGATTAGTTATCATATAATCAGGTACCTAATTTTATTCAAACCCGTCAAAAGTTGAATACGTAACTCATACAACTACCTAAATGATATCAAAGTCAGGAAATGCCAAGCTTGTGCTAATAATCCTATAACACATGTTTAAACTCAATTCTTATCAGTAAACTTAGAAAATTCTAAATCAATTCCATTTAGCATGCGCTGGATTGTCTACACAGTTCAGATGCGAAATTTGCAAACCATGAAGAAGGACCCATGATTAGTTTCCCAAATTCATCATATTCACTAACATCCGACCTCAAACTAATTACTGAATGACATTGCGTCATGTTAATGAATGATAAATAGCTCCCATAATCCTGATCATACAAATAGTTCTATATATATCAACAAACACTAATTCAACCGAATGCTACAGCTACACATCAATGCTAATGATGATTAGAACAATTTCAGGTAAAAAAAACAAGTAGTATTATTTCATCACTTGATTCCAAGAGGAGTTCATACATTTGCCTCACATTTCCAAATTGCTTAGGTGAAAGATATGTACCTGGATAATGGAAATAGAAGGAGAAAAGATGAGTAATCAGCAGCAGCAAGTACCAAACAGCAATTGGCAGCAACAAACAAGCACCAGCAGTAGCACTTGAAACCCCAATACAACTCAAAAAACCAAACTTTGGACAGAAAACAGAATTCAAACAGCAACCCAAAACCAATTTGTGAACCAGCAGAAGACACCAAAATGATCTCCAAAGAACTCTCACAATGTTTATCTTCTTTTTCTCTGTTTTCCAGTAAACCTATCTGTGAGTGTATATATCCAGTGTCTCTCCCTCTATTCTTAATGTATGTCTGTTTTTTTGCTTTCAGTGAGTGTGTCGCTCTGTATATCTATTGTTTCCAGTGGGTGTTTTTTCTATTGTCCAGATTTTTCAAATGTCTTCAGCTTTTCTGTGAGTGTATGTGTGTGTTTTTGTGAGAAACTGTTCTGCCAGTTTTATAGCCAAACATTACAGCACTTCACACTTCCTGAACACTCAGATTTACTGCCCTCTCTCCTTAAACACATGGGTACCTTTAACTTTTGAATCATTTCCCCCATGTGAACTCTCATTTCCAGCTCCTAAGTCCACTCAATAGCATTAGTAAACTAGTTTCTGCCATGACACTCTCTGCTCATCCCATTACCTAGTGTCTGATTCACTTTTTTTAGTTTAAAAGTGTTCTGCAACTTATTGTTTAATCATTTCTATTAAGTTCTGGCTTAAACTAACCCAATCTATTAGACAGATTCATCAGTTAAGTGGTCCACCAGCATTTATCTGACAAGCCAACTCAAAACAACACATTTTCAAACCTTAGATTCCTAATCAGCCTTGAGATATTATTCTGCCATGAGTTTCCTTTTTTTTTAAAACAAATGTAAGAAACCAACTGAATTACGATCGACAATTGATTAATACTAATAGGAACTATACAGCTATAACCAAACTCAGTAGCTAACTTAATCGACAGAATCAAACAACCAAACAGAACAGTTCAATTCAGACAACAATGAACCACTGCCCGGGATTTCAAACAACAAATTCGCGAATTTAAACGACAACATTCGTTAAGTCGATCACAACATGTACGATTGACATTCAAACAAATGCAAAAATAGTGAATCAGGAAATCTCGGCCAATGCCGGGAATACAAAGTTAATTGTTCGACGACGCTAATCGACGCGAACACGTATTCGACAACATTCATGATCAAACAAACAAAGACAGAAAAGCAATTGACCAAATAAAGGTCTTTGAGGAGAAGAAAGAATGGGCGAAAATTTGAGAAGAATTCAACAAAAATAGACTAAACAAAATAAAAAAATACAAGCAAATACCCAATTGAAACAAACAAGAAAAGGCAGTTACCTCAAGAAAATCGAAAGTTGGACGGACCCGGCTCCAAAGGATTCGAGTTTTGCACCTTTTGAAGTAAACGGACTTTAATTGAAGTGTTTTTCAAACGAAAAACACTCCAATTAAAGTCTATTGACTTCAATTACTTTTAATTCGAACAAAATCCCTAGTTTTCGAATTCTAGGGTTCTTGAACTCGGTTTTGGGTCTTGACTAGTTCCGGCCGGATTCGAACAAAACCAACTATGGTTTGGTGACGAGGGAGGCTAGGGAAGTGTTTGGGGTGAGTTTGGGGTCGATTGGTGTAGGTTGAGTTTTGGCTCGAAGCTTCAATCGCCGATTCGAGAAGCTAGAGGTGGATTTGAGGTAAGGGGTTTGTGGATTTGGGTTTGGGGTGTGGTGGGGGTTCCGTGGTGTTAATTTGGGCGTTGCCGGCGTCGTCGCCGCCAGCTTTTCAGATGAGGAGGCGGGGGGCGGCGTTAGGGTTCTTGGGGGTGTTTGGATCGTCTCTCAGAGACGATGGGGGGGGGGGAGTGAGGGAGTTCTGAGGGGTTTGGGTGTTTGGGTAATTAAAATGGATAAATTAATCCCAGTTGTTCGATCTAATGAGATCAACAGCTTGGATCCATTCCCTACACGAAACGGCGCCATTTGGTCTTGGTGGGGGACTGGGTCGGTCCGGGTGAAGGGAAATTCGGACTGGGCTGGGACGTTTGGGCCTTACGAATTAAATTGAATTTCAGCCCAAATTTGATTTCCCCTCTCTTTTATTTGATTCTCATTATTTCCTCAATTGAAAAAGAATTAAAACTCTAAATTTCACTAAAAAAAATCAAATTAACTCATAAAAAATACTAAATTAGTCATACTAACAATTTACACACATAATTATTAAATATAAAATCACACAATTAGGTATTTAAATATTAAAAACGCAAAATACACATTTTTGTTATTTTTTTTCATTTTCGTAAACAAACTTAATTGCTCTAAATTGCAAACATGAATTTTATATACACATGCAATGTATTTTTGTATTTTTATATTAATTTAAACAAATATAATCACGTATATACAAATGCAAACAAATACCAAAAATAACACAAAAATTCATAACAATACACACCATAAAATAGATAATTTTTGTTTTGATTTTGTGGGAGTAATTCATGTTAGGCAAAAATCACGTGCTCACAGTGATAAATACCTATAAATGGAAGGAAATAAGAAGTGAGGAAGCAGTAGTCAACAGCACAACAGATCAGCAATGTAATAGTAGTAGCAACAACTCAAAACCAGATTTTAGAAACATTGGAGTTTTAAGCTATCGTGAATCAGATGTGGAATCTTTGAAGCTTTTCAGAAATTCTAAGTAACTAAGAATAAAAAAAACCAAATAGAATTTGAGTAGCTTTCAACAAGAGAATGCGGGAACTTAAGGCTATTTCAGAGTTTTCTTTTCAGTTTCCTTTCGACTATCTCTATCACTGTCTATGCTCTCTTAGTTTATATCTCTCTCTATATATCCTCTCAGACAATTCTCTCTATATTGTTTCACAGTATCTTCATAATGTTAAGCTTTTCAACTTCAGATTCTCTCTTTTTAGTATTTCCTCTGTGTCTTTTCTAATATGATTTTCCAGCCTTTATAGGCATACCGTTGGTGCCTTTGCCCCCCTCACAGCTTAGTCCTTTTTCAATATTAAATAGGTACCTAATGTCCACTCACCTTAATTAATAATAAAAGTGTACCCCCTACTCAATTTAGGAGCCTCCTACTCAAACTCCTAAGCTACTGCTAATTACCTCCTAAAATTATTAGCAGCCTACTGGGATTACTGTCCTACCCCTAACCCGATTACTTTCAACCTACAGCTATAACAAATTATACATCAACTAAAAGACTAAAACTGAATTCAAAATGAAACAAATGAACTAAATCTAAGTCAAAATCATATTGGCACTACGAAGAATTCGATAGAAGACTCCACAATCAGTTTGAATTTTGAACTTAAATCAGATCAACGGCTTCACAGTGATCATACAAAACCATATCGAACTATAATTAGTATAGATTCAGGGCGCAAACCCAACACATTTCTAAATTAAACCTAAACAAATGGGTGAACAACTGAACACATACAAAGATGTAAATCAGAATGAACAAATACCAATGAATTAGACTAAAAGGACGACCTATTCAATCGAATATACAGATCACGATAGATAAAATTAACAACAAAACACATATTACACAGACTAACAAGGTGATTCCAATGACTTTGGACAAAATAGGAACTAAAAAAAACTTTTTAATCGACAAAATTAATTTAAACGACTATATAGCCTATAACGTATTCTTAAACAAATGAACACAAACATTTTGACCATATAAACAGGTATGAGGTATAAGGAACGAAACAGTTGACAAAAATAAAAATAAAAGACTAAAAACAAAATAACAAAACTTACACAAATAACAGCTTTTGAATGTGAGTTAAATGATGAGATAGGGTGAAATTTTCGTGATATTTTTGTGATCTAACTTTTGAAATAAAAGACTAAAACAAAAGAATAAAATAAATAACAAAACTTACACAAATAATAGCTTTTTAAAAAAAAAACTAGAACAAAAGAGAAAGAAAAATACCTCAGACTCTATAGACTGGAAACCAATCACATGCCCTTCGAAGTCGATTCCAATTAGTATTATATGCATATTTCGTCAGAAATATGCCTATAATACTAACTAGAAACCAACTTGACCCTAATGATTTTGAAACAGTCTTGAACCCCTGAGCCCTAGATCCGTCATTTGATAGTTTTAAGTCGGATTTGGACCAAATTGGCTAAGGATTAGGGGCGAGGGTGATTGAGTGGATAGGTGGTATGATTTTGGGGGTGTTTGGTGTAGGTTGAGTCTGGACTCGAATCTTCAAATGAAGATTCGAAAAAAACCATGTCGATTCGAGCCAAACTGATAACGGATTTGGATTCAGGGGGTTTAGATCTGTTAGGAGTGTTATTTTGGTTAGGTTTGGGGTGGCTTCCGCCGGGTTTCATGCTTGAGGAAACCATGGTGGCTAGGGTTTTTGAGGTCTGGGTTTGTCTCAAGGTTTAGAGAGACGAAGTGAGGCGAGGTGTTCTGAGGGGGGTGGGATTTTTGGAAGGTTGATATATTAAAAATGGTTTAATTAATCAAGACCGTTGGATGTTAGAAACCAACGGTCTGGATTAAATCACTTAAAAACAAAACGCCGTCGTTTTAAGGTGATACAGACGGGGCTGAGGTGTGGTTATGGGTCGGGTTATTCAAACAAGTAGGGAAAAGGGGTTATTTGGATTGGGCTGCTGCTGGGCATTTGTGTTTGGGCCTGGTTTTAATTTCAAAAAATGGGCCAGTCCGATTTTTCTTTCTTTTCACTTTGTTTTCTTCTATTTCTTTTAGTTTCCTTTTGATTCCTAATCACCAAAAATTCTAAAATAAATTGTAAAACCAAAATTATCTTAAAACTACTAATTAACTCTTACTAATATTTATCACAAATGATTAAATACCAATGTTTAAAAAAAGTCACACAAACTTTGACATTAAACAATAAATATGCAAGAAATACATTATTTGTGATTTTTCATTTTTTTGTAAAATAAACTTAACTACTCCGAATTGCAAAGTTAGATCAAAAAATACAAATGCGTCATATTTTTGTATTTTTATTAATTTAAACACATATAAACACGCACATACGAACGCAAATAATTACCAAAAATATCACAAAAATTCACAAAAAATGCACACAATAAAATAGATAATTTTTATTTTGATTTTGTGAGAGTAATTCATGTTAGGCAAAAATCACGTGCTCACAATTGTTTATATTATCGTTTTTTCTCTTGGTAAGTAGTTTTTACATTGAATTTAAGACGTAAATAATATATTGATCCGGAACGTTGAATCTCTCTTATATTATTTCCTTTTATTTGGTAAGTAATTTTTGTAGTGTACTTAAAATGTGACTAGAATAAATTGATTTCGAAATTTGTATTTTTTTTATAAGTAATTCTAACAGTCCAATTAAAATGTAATTAGATTTCAAACTATGAATATGTCTTAATATATTATTCTCTTTCTCTTTGATAAGTAATTTTCATAGTCAATTTAAAATGTGAATTATATACTCCTATTAAACTTGAATATCGCTTATATTTTTTGCTTTCTCTTTCGTTAAGTAATTTTTACATTCAACTTAAGTCGTAAAATACCTCATATTAAATAATTTTCATTTATACTTAAAATGTGACTAGTATAATCAGATATTTTCTAATATTATTTTTTATAACTAATTTTAACAGTCAACTTAAAATGTAATTAGATTTCAAAATATGAATATCTCTTATATTATTCTCCTTCTCTTTGGTAAGCAATTTTCATAGTCAATTGAAACTGTGAATTGTATATTTAAATCCTAAAACTTGATAAATTTGAAAAGTTTAATATATCTCATATTTTTTCCTTTTCCTTAGTAAGTAATTTTCATAGTCTACTTAAAATGTGACTTGTATAATTTGATTTCGAATTTTGAATTTAATATTTTAAAAGTAAGAAAGTGCACGCAGTCAATCAACCGCACTATTATGATTCCTTCCACAAGTAATCTTCACTGTCAACTTAAAATGTGAATTATTATAATTTGATTTCAAGGCTTGAATGTCTCCTATATTGTTTTCTTCTTTTTGTCAAGTCCTTTTCGCATATTGAGATTCAAGATAACCAAAAAAAAAAAAAAATTAACATTGAGATCTGAAGAAAATTAAAATTATGTTCCAAACTGGATAAGATGATTAAAAAAATAACATTCAAAACTAAAGAAAACTCTTAGAAAAAGTAACTAAAACTTAGTGAAAGTCTTGATATCATGGTTACATTCAAATAAGTGCATGTAAGATTCCTTCAAGTCCACTTGCACACAAATACTTCCACATTCTGCATCATACATCCAACAAGTATGATAATCTCGCAATCCAAAATGCATCAAATTCGGCTTTCCCCAACCAAAATCTGCTTCGTGTATTGGAAACTTGCACAAACTGGAAATTATGCATTTATCAACTTCATCATTATCAGTACCCCATTCTTGTGATAAAAAATATTTTTTATATGAATTCGCCACGGCCATGACAATGTCATCAGCTGAACCTTTAGCACAAGCGGCAATAGTTTTTTGCACTGAATTCCTAATCAATGTTACAAAATTATGCAACTCCATATTTTTCTCCCCCGGTACGAATAGTATAGGAGCATCAATTACAAAATTACCAAACGCATTCTCTTTTAGAGGTAAAAGTATTTTACCGCGCAAATTCACTGGGAAATACACTAAAGAAGGCCTTAAATATCCATGTTTTACTTCAGAAACATGAATTAATGCCCTCCATAAAATTGCGGTAATTATCTCAACTCTTGACGGTTTAAAACTCAATTCTCCTGAATTTGTAACACTTGTTAAATTTTCTCTGAGGCCCGACATAGTAATTTCATCAATAAAAAACTTTTTACCAACGAATTTTTCATCCGAATTTTTTGGATAAACTCGAGGCGGGAAAATACTAGATAAATCTCTTGCTGGAAAAATATCACCAAAATTAAAGCTTAGGAAATTAATTTCATCAGCCGGAATCCCAAATTTACACACTTTAGCCCACTCATAAACAAATTTGAAATTACAAAATCCGTCCATTACAGGATGTGATGCACTAACTGATAGTGCTAAACCACCACATTGGAATTCTGTTACTTGTGCAACGACAAGTGAAGTGATGTCAAAATCAGTGTCACTCAAATCTTTGATACCTTTTGGAATTAAAAATAAGGCGAGATTAAGATCTTTTTTTACCTGATTGATAAAATCTTCAAATTGACAATTGACCTTTGCTTTTGTAAATGTAACGCCCTGATCTAGGCAATTTATTGAGAGGTGATCATTTGATAACCTCCCCGATGCAGGATAAACATGACTTAAAATCCTGGACAAGGATTGTTCGAGTTTTTCATCGAACTTATCATCGATGATTGAATCTTTGCGACGAGGATAGAATAGTACATGAGGCATATGTTCTCTTTCAGCTAATTGATCGAAGAACGATAACTTGTAATTTTGAAGGTGTTTTGGAGTTTGAAATAATGGTTTTATGAGTTTTGTGGAAATGATTTCGATTTGTAAGCTAGATTCCATGTTTAATTTAATTTGGTAAATGAAGAAAAGAAGAGTGAAGGAGGCTCAAAACGATATTGTATTAGCTTATGACATGCCTTTATATAGTGAAATTCCAGGTTGCTCAAATAAGAATTAATATCTTGACAAAATTATGTAATCAGGATCTTGAATTTCCTATAGTAGTACAGGCATATATGCATACAAATAATTTTGTTTTATAACATTTGTAGCCAAAAAATTAGATCTGAATTTGAAAAAATTGAATATGATATAAATAAACTTCTGTAATAGGACATTAGCAGTTTAATGAGTTTCTAAAATATATTCTAGGGACCACCTGGTATGTTGATTGTGTTTCAGAATAGCAATCCTCTATGTTTGGTATGTTTTTTAATTTGAAGAATGCAAAATCAGACCATAAATAATGTTGGATTTGGTATTTATGGCATGGCAAAGTTATGGTATGTTACAAATTTATTCTCCCCTTAGTTTTTCTTGAATGAAATATAATTTTATTGGTGAATCTTTGCGGACATAACTTTGTTTGCTCTCTTGATTCTCCTCTTTAAATTATTTTTAGTTTTTTAATGAAATATAATTTTATTGGCGAATCTTTGCGGGCATAACTTTGTTTTCTCTCTTGATTCTCTTCTTTGAATAATTCTCCATTATACGACGATTTAAGCATTGTATTTTTCGAACATTGGATAATGCAAATTTCTTTGGGATGTATTCGAACTCTATGAAAAAGAAGAATGTCTTTGAACACTTCGGGGGCTTCGAAAAAGATAGTATTTGTCTTTCATTTCTTTGTAAATTTTCCATGAACAAAGGATTTGCAAGATTGATTACTTAATTAAAACTTATTCATAAATAAACAACAAAAATGAATATTATATATATATATATATATATATATATATATATATATATATATATATATATATATATATATATATAATGGTGACTTTCCTTTCTTACTCATACCGATGAATGTTGATCCCATATGCACACGCAAATATACGTAATCGTAAAAGTAATATAGAATTGTAAGTTAAGATATTGTACGCATAGGGAGTTGTGATTAATTATTTACTAAATTAAACTAAGACAATTGATCCATTCAAGTACTTTTCTAAAGATTATTAACTACAATTAATCTAGAGGCAAAAGCTAAGAAATTAAAAGAAAATGTGTGGGCTAGCTTAGGGACGAATTCAATGGGAACAAAATATTCTAGAATTATAGGTTAGCTAACAATCCCGTTGAGTCTTTCACTTTGCTTTATCTGGTTTATTGATTGACAAGGTTAATAATACTCATAATATTCTCCCGAATTATTGCTCGCCTATTCAAGCTAACCTAACGGCTCATGCCTATATTCCAATGTAATTAGGGTTAACAAGAATACATTGATATTCCCGTATAATAACCAAGTAAGTCGATTAGGTATATACATATCCTAACTGCAAATTCATTTCCCGTAGTTCAGGTTTAAGATCTTGCTCTACTCAATTTTATATGCAATCTTGAATTTCCTCTACCGAGTTCAATTCTAGATTCATATATAGTATTCACTTGGTGATCAAGCAATCAAATAATTAATTGTAAGATTGAATAAATAAACCAATATGCTAAAATAATTCGAAAAATTCAAGTTCAAACGAAAACGTTCATGTAGCACCCACAACTCTAGAGCTAATAAATTATAAAGTTAAAGGGAGAGAAGATGAAGAAAAATTGAGAATCCTTACTCTCGAGCATTCCGTGCTTGTGTCACGACCCAATTCCCCAAACCCGGTCGTGATGGCGCCTCTCGTGAAAATAAGGCCATCCTACAAAACAAAAATGCCTCTCTTAATAGTTACTTAGCATGAATAAGTATGAATCATTGATAATAAAATCATATTGCGGAATAAACGTAATAAAACAGGGAACCCATCCCGACTCAGCCTGAAAATCGGGGTGTCATAAGTCATGAGCATCTAGAATGATTTTTGATGCAACTACAAAGCCTGTAATACATAGAGTACAATCTAGAATCAAAAGGAAGAAATTCGGTATCACGAACGCTGGCGGTCACCTTGTTCAGCTACGATGGCAAATCCTCAACCAGCTCAAACCCGCTACTGGGTAAACCAATACTTGCATCTGCATGCGATGTACAGGGAATAAAGTTAATGTCACGACCTCAAACACGGTCGTGTTGATGCCCAGCACATTGCTAGGCTAGCTCGACCAATCATACTCACATTCCAATCAACAAGCTCAAATCCTTTATTCAAAATTATTAACAGCGAAGAAAATACGAAATTATAGCAGTTATATAGAAAAACAACCCAATAACAACCAGTATAGAACAATCTCCCATAGATCTGGGAGTCATGAGTCAAGAGTTTGTAATAGAATAGCGTAATAGTACTGAAATACAACATAGTCTGAGTATGCAAAAAAGTCAAATACAAGAAATAAAGGAGGAGCCGGGTCATGAGAACGCCAGGAAGCTAGCTCGACTAACTTCGGATAACAACTCTGAATAGCAACTATAAGCTTAACTCTACCCTGAAGTACTTGGATCTGCACACATGGTGCAGGGAATAAAGTGAGTACTTACAACTCAGTGGTAATAGACATGTATAAAGATATTGAAGGCAACAAATCCCAATATACTACACAGTAAAGCTACAACAGTGTTTCTACTCATTTAATAGTGTAAATCTGGAGAAATAGTAACAGATAGAGCAGATAATTATAAATGCATGAATGCAATATAGATACACATGACCGCTGCGGCGTGCAGCCTGATCCATTTGGGTAACCGTGCTCACTGTGGGGGTTCAGACTCAGGAGGGGCTCCTACATCCCAAGCGCAATATCATAGTAACATATGATGCGGCGTGCAGCCCGATCCAATATCAGTCCAACTATATGCATGCAAGCCACACATGCACAAATAACTTACTATTTTTAGTTCCGTATATCAGTTATTATAACAGTAGGTGTTCAAAACCTTAGAATTTGTCAATCATATCTAGACATTGTTTAGCTCAGGATTGATATCATGAAAACATGCTGTAAATTACAAAAACTATGATAACAATCCTCACGGGATTCAAATAACTAGCACGCATCCCAAATATATCCATAACCATCCAAGTAGGAGGTTTACCAGCTCATTTATAGCCAACAACACAGTACAACACCACTAGGGTGGACTAAGCCATAGTCCCCAATCACAATCAACCCTGCACTCACCGTAGAGTACGTGTCTCGCCTCAATATAGCGTCACAGTGTGATATACCGGGGTTTCAAACCTTCAGGTCATCATCCACATCTATTACTGACCTCGAACCAGCCACGAGACTAGTTTCCCATGCCTTTCCCTCTTGAATCAACCTCCACGGGTTCCAAATATGATCAAGACCATAAGGAATACATCAAAATAGGCTAATGGAACATAACCCAATCGAAATAACTCGAAAACACCCAAAAAATACGAAGTTGGAAAAACCGGAGCCTTAGGACCACTTCTTGAAAAATTACGAAATTCACATTTTCGGAATCCTCGTCTCGTTACGAGTCCGTACATATAAAATTTATCAAAATCGGAGTCCAATAGCCCCTTCAAATTCAAAATTTTCAATACCAAAATTCAAGCCCTAATTTCTCCAATTTCCACCCAATTTTCAGAGATTTAGATGATGATTCTTCAATAATATCACGTAATTAGCTCATAAAACTTACCTCCAATCGAAAACTAGTTGAAATCATCTTACTCCCTTGTCCAATAGCTACAAAATGTGCTCAACAATGATGGAAAATGATTTTTGCTCGTGGGGGTTATGTTATAAAACCCTTTTGTCCGCCAAGGCTTTCCTTCATCGCGTTCGGGACACCACCCACGCGAACGCGATTACCAATATTTTAAAATTTCAAAATCCTCTTACGCGAACGCAGCCCTTGGCCACGCGAACGTGATACTCATCTTGCTTCCACTACGCGAACGCGGCCTCTCTTACGCGATCGCGTATAACAAAATCCACTGATCCCAGATTTCTCCTTCACGAATGCGGACAACTAATCGCGAACGCAAACACCCAGATTCCTCCACCTTGCAATCGCATCAACACTTTTGCGAACGCAAAGGCAAAACTCTAGAGTTCCGAATTTCCTCTATGCGTTAGCGTCCACCACCACACGAACGCGATGAACTAAAACCTACAACACTCATGACAGCAAAGCTGATCTCATAGCCAAAAATGATCTGTTTAAACCCCCCGGAAATCACCCCGAGGCCCCCGGGACGCCAACCAAAACCACCAACCTACTCCAAAACATCATACAAACATGTTCCAATCATAAAAACACGACCTTTAACACAAAAATCATCGAATCATGACGGATTCAAGCCTAAGTTCAACTATAACTTCCGACACTCCCATTCGATCAAAAACCCGACCAAACAATGTCCGAATGACCTAAATATTTCCAGGCATATCCAAAACCACCTAACGAAGCTACTGCAACTCTTGGAATTCCATTCCGACTCCCAGATCAAAATCTCACCAATCAACCGTATTTTGCCAAAATTCTAACTTCGCCAATTCAAGCCTATTTCTACACCGAACCTCCAAATTCAATTTCGATTGCTCTCCTAAGTCACAAATCATTCCATGAAGCTAACCGAACCACTGGAATTCACATCCAAGCCCTATAACCATATAGTCAACTTCCGATTGACTTTTTTGAACCAAACTACTTTCTAAGAGCTATGTGCCTTATTCACAACCAGAACCAATTCAATTATCCCGACCGACTCTAATAATGATATAGAAACATAAAGCAACACAATAAGGGGGAAATGCGGCGATAACTCACGGGAATTTACTTGCCAGGTCGTCGCATCCTTCCCAACTAAAACAAATGCTCGTGCCCAAGTGGGTCAAGAAACATACCTAGAGTCTCAAACAAGTGAGGATATCTGCTTCGCATCTCCCGCTCTATCTCCCAAGTGGCCTCTGATTCACGTCCAAGCAATGGTCGTAGTCAATATAACCTGGTCTAATAAGTCCAGAATCGATCCCATAGAGAATTAACCTACCAATTGCAACTTTCACAACCCAAGAACACTTCCGAATCAAGTTCCCAAATTTTGAATACATTTTTGTGGGATTTTCGAACAACTAACTTTTGAAATAATTAAAAGACTTAAAAGAAAGAATTGAATATTGGGTAAATAATATGGAGAAAGACTAAGTTATTGATTTTCCCTATTGATGGAATCCCTTCTCGTTATGCTCATACAAATTGTCAATATATTCTATCAATCATGAACACTATTTGTATCGTAACCCTCTCCCGAGCAATTACAATAATTTACTAGTGCACTCTCCCGAGCTACCCTAGCTAGCTTTAATTTGAATAGTTCACTTAAGATTGCACCCAAGACTTCGTTATTCCTAATCCCGTCTTCACGCCTAAAGTTATAGATTCCTCCAATAACCTAGGTGTGGTGTTGTTCAACAATATACCTAAATATGCACTCTTTTCCAAGTTATGCACACTAAATAGGCACAGCTAATTGGGGATCCTACCAATTAACTACAACAAGAATGAAGTTGAACAAATAGAAATCTGGCTAACAATTTGTAATCACATAAACAAGAAGTTCATCACTCAATAGGTTCTATCAAAACCTTAGAAAAGGATTTAGCTACTCATGCTCAAAGAAACAAGAATAATAATTGAATTCATAAATAAATACTTGATATAAAATAAAGGAATGAGTTGAGAGAGTTCTCTCTTATTAATTGTCATGCAAAAGTAGTGAAAAATACACAACTTGCCTCTATTGGGCGAACTAGGAGTTTATATAGAGGTTTTAGGGCTAAAAAACTGAATTTGTACACAACTAGGAAAACATTTTGCTGCGCCTTCTGCGGTTCGTCCGCGGTCGCGGGCGAACCGCGAACAGAGAAGTCTTCTGATTCTTCTTAAAAGTTCAGAGAGCTTGCTTCTTCGTGGTTCATCCATGGTCACGAGTGAACCGCGGTTGAACAGTACTTCGTATTCTTCTTCAATTTTTCATGCTCACTTCACTTCAACTCTTCACTTGGCCTTTTCATCAACATGTGACTCCAACATAGCTCCTTTAGCATCCAATGGTTCATGTGTACCTATAATACACCAATAAACACTGATCAAAGCATTTTGTCATCATAAACAATATCAATTCAACAACAAAGTGTGATTATTTAGGGCATAATTATAGTCAAATTCACCTATTATCAATACACCTCACTTAAACCTTTGCTCGTCCTCGAGCAACCTTAATCACACTTTAGGCCAATTTTATTTATGTCTCCCCCAAATTATGTCACAAAAGCTATTTTTCATGATTAACCTAAGATATGCACAATCTTTACCTAACCATAAACTCTCATGCCAGCACATTATTGCTTACTCTAGTTATTATCAAAAACTTGCAAATTTACCGTTTTCCTCTTGAGTTTCATGCCCTCACACAATTTATTGAGAGAAGTTCCCACACATAAACAATTTGGAACATGGAACTTATATATATCGGAAAAATTCACTCACTCTTAACAAAGAACATTCATATGCATACAGACACACCGTAGGCTTGCCCCTAGTGTAATACTCCACTAATCGAGTTATTCAATCATAGATCAAGAGGTCTTTAAGGGTTGTAATGTTGGCTACGGGACAGGTAGGATACTTTTGGTTATAGTGACTAACCTCCCTAAGCACTTTTCTTCTTTTTTTTTTTCACAACTTTCCTTTTCGTTTTCTTCCTTATGTCTCCCTTAAACATTCCTTCACCTTTATCTACTTTGAATCCCCAATTTTCTTTTGTTGGTGTACTGACCTTCCTAATTTTCATATATACATTTATATAGCTCTTTTTCTCAAAATTTCTTTTTCCTTTTTTTTCCTCGTTGCTTTGCAACACATTTACATTATTTTGGCCAGTTCACTATTTTCTACCATTCATTCTTGATTTTCCCTTTTTCAATTTCCCTTCACCCCACACTTAGACTTTTGCATATTCATTACAACACAAGTTCTTCTAGGAGGTAAAGTAAAGCAATATAAGATTTTAATGAACATTCAAGGTTATCAAAGAATAGGCTTTAAGCTCAAAGGGGTTAACTAGGATGTTATGTACGGGTGAATTCATGTCTATTGATTTGTGGGGTTACACAAAGAAATGCCTCTATCCTTTCTACAACCAAACAACTTCTATTTCGCTTTGCAAACACACAGCGCAAGTTCTAGGTATCATGTAAAGCATACAATGTAAGTAAAACCTCACACACACATAGCATGCAACTCATTTGTAATTTGGTTCATCTACAAAGTCCTATCGATGTTCAAGCAAGCATTATTGTGCAAATTTAAGGCATATTTAGATTCTACAGTCAAGCTTAGAAAATAAATTCTCAAGTTCAATTAAGCTTTGCTAATGTGCATACTTGGGGTTACATGTTACCCTTTTTCCTCTAATCCTAAGAAAAGAAAAATCTACCTAACCCGGTTCAATAAAAACCCTTGGAAAAGAACCATGGTCAAAAAAAAAACCAAGGGAGAGGTGATACACTACCTAGAAAAAGAAAAAAAAAAGAAAAATTCCTACGTGGACTGCTTCCCTCAAGAGTACTTGTCCTAAATAGTCCGTCATCAGGAAGAGTCCTCTACTCATATTTTTGGATTTTCAAATTTTTCTGATTTTTTTGTGTTTTTTTGTATTCCGACTTGGACCCTTAAGAAACCCGTCGCCAAGTGTCCATCATCAGGCCAAGCCAGCTATTTGTATTAACAACTACAACTAATATATACAACATATACAATATAAGTCACCCACCCCACACTTAAAATCATGTCATGTCCTCATGACATAAAGATAAAAATATAGCTCAGGAGGGGCGAGAAAACTTACCTGAGACTCACTCGGAGTCGGAGACTGTGGATGGGTCGATGTGACATGCTCGACAAAGTGCTCGGAGCCATACCAAGAACCTGCTTTCCGACCGAGCTTGCCTCTATGACATCGCGTCTAATCACGTGTGCAAGCCATCTACGGAGGTGCGCAGATCAGCAATCTCCTCCTCCATGGACCTAAGCATAAGTCGGGTAGATTCGGACCTAGACATACTCGCTCCACGGTGAGCATGCCTGGAAGGTCCGGCTGAGTCAGTGGAGTTGAGTGCCTGGCCCGGGCAACCGGCACAAGGTCAACCTCAGCATCCAAGTCGATTGGGTCATTATCTCGGCTGACCCGGATTTGTGAAGCTCTAAATGGAGCTTTTGGTGGGAGATCACCATCCGAGGCTAGGACCGGGGTATGATGGCCGAGACACAAGGTAGTGACGAGAGATGGGTAATAAAAACCCTTGGCTTTGAGGGAACCCCTCAGCACCATCTCGCCACAAATTAAGCGGGCGATGTCCACGTCCCGCTGTGTTACAAAACACCATGTTAGAAGTGCCCTATTAAAATTGACATCAGTGGTGTTGCTGGAGGGCAGAGCCGGTTACATATGATAGAAAACCATCATTTAGTAGTATGTGTAAAGCAGTTAGAATGGAGTGTTTTATTTTGTATCCAAACAGGGATGCCATCAACACATAAGGCCTCAATTATCATGTCCTAGGTGACATCCGGCCTATCGTGGTAGTAATCCACATCACTAGTATGATTCGGCAGTCTAAGTGCCTGTCTAATAGAATGGGCATGGGCGTAGACGTACTTACCTCTGACGAATACCTCCCTAGCCAAACTGTAGGGAGCATTGGCATAAAACTCCCTAACAAGCATCTTGTTCACGAGGGGCGGTGCGTCAAATAGGAACTCCATTTCGCGGTGGCGAATTTCGTCATATATTTCCGGCTTTTCAGACCGCAGGGCCAACCTGTCAACTTCAACTTCCTAGAGCCAGGACTTAGCCGCCTTGGTGTGGAAATCACCTTCTGCCTCCTCGCTGGCGAACCTTGACTCGTCATATGTAGGTTGCCTGGAAGAGCTAGCACCCTGTCTTAATCTTTTGGGGCCATGATCCTGCACAAAAGAGACAACCAAAAATTTGCATAATGTTAGAACATCGGTTGGCTACTCAGACTTCGCCATCCGTGGAATACCACAATTATCTCTTTAGTGCTATCATCCCAAAACTCCTATACTTAACCACTTATCTAACAATTTCACCAATTCATGTTCAAGAACCCCGCACTTATTTATTTTGGCTATCTAACATGACCTATTTACCCTAAACCATCTCCAATAATATACAATAACAAGCAACTCACTATTTGGGCAATATTTCCCTTAAAAAGTCATTAATCAACTACTATAACAGCAATTGCCCAACTTGGCCATAATCACCAACACTTTGGGTCACCAAAACAACAAAATTAGCATTAATAACTAAATTGGAGACCCAACAACACAATCTCTACCATAATACCCTCAATACCAACAAGGCTCCAAAATTTGCATATAACATTCTACTACCAAACCAAGTAATATAGATGGACTTTACTAATACTAGCAATATATACTACATATTTTACAAGTTTAAACTACAATTAACTAACTAAGTCCACCAAACTAATAATACAAATTAAAGAACTAAAAGAAGAAAGAAAATAAAGAACAACAAGAAGAAGACTTACTATTGAGAGTAGTAGAGGAGTAAGATAGAAGAGGGGGAATTATTTAGAGAAGAATGGAGGAGAGATTGTAGAGAGAATGAGGAGAGAAATTTAGAGAGAGAGAGAGGAGGTTGGGCGGGAGAGTGGCGGCAAGTATGGGGAAATAAGGGAGGGGTTTAGTGTTTTAGGGTTATTAGGGGGGGGGAGAATAAAATAAAAAATAAAAAAAATTTATACTTTCTGCCGACCGCGAATGAACCGCAAAAAGTCAAACTTCAGAGTGGGCAATTTTCCGTGGTTCGTCCGCGGTCGCGGATGAACCGCGAATAGAGGCCTTCTCCGGAAAACAAAATTTCGTTGGTCAGAAATTTTTTTTTGTTATATAGACTAACTATAATGAGAATACTTACAACACGTCTGTGGGTTGCCTCCCACGTAGCGCCTGATTTAACATCGCGGCACGACTCGTCTTAGCACATTTTAAGGCTCACTAGACCTTTGAGGTTCATCTAACCGTAGTTCCACTTTGTCCTTGATGTCATCCATGCTGACATAAGGTTTCAACCGCTGTCCATTTACTTTGAATGTGCGTGAACCATCAATGGTCTGAATTTCCACAACGCCCGACTCAAATGCCTCAACTACCCGAAAGGGTCCTGGCCACCTTGATTTTAATTTGCCCGGGAACAATCGTAATCTCGAATTGTATAACAGTACCTTGTCCACAGATTTGAAGTTCCGCTCAATGATATTCTGATCGTGAATCTGCTTCATCCGCTCTTTATACAGTCTAGTGCTTTCAAAGGCCAGATATCGGAATTCTTCCAATTCATGCAAGCCGGTCATTCTAGATTTCCCCGCTTCATCCCTGTCGAGATTCAACTGCTTCAGTGACCACCATGCTTTGTGCTCTAGTTCCACAGGTAGATGTCAAGCTTTCCCAAACACCAATTTGTATGGTGACATACCTATTGGTGTCTTGAATGTTGTCCTGTAAGCCCATAATGCATCATCAAGCTTCCTGGACCAGTCGGTCCTTGTGGCATTCACTATTTTTGTTAATACACTCTTTATCTCCCTGTTGGAGACCTCAATTTTCCCGCTGGTCTGCGGGTGATACGGAGTGGCCACTCGGTGTTTCACATCATACTTGGCCAATAATTTCTCAAATGCCCGGTTGCAAAAGTGTGTGCCCCCATCACTAATGATAGCCCTTGGAGTCCCGAAACGGGTGAAAATGTTCTTCTTCAAAAATCCCACCACCACCTTAGAATCATTGGTGGGTAATGCTACAGCTTCCACCCATTTGGAGATGTAGTCTACCGCAACGAGTATGTACTTATTGCCGTATGAGCTGATAAAGGGCCCCATGAAGTCTATTCCCCATACATCGAACACTTCTACTTGCTGGATTGGGTTCATTGGCATTTCATGACGCCGGGAGATGTTCCGGTGCGTTGACATTCATTGCAACCCTTCACCCACAAGTGTGCATCTTTAAACACCGTTGGCCGATAGAAACCGGCCTCAAGTATTTTGGCGGCTGTACGTATACCTCCAAAGTGACCGCCATATGCTGAAGTGTGACATGCCTGGAAAATAGAAGATTGTTCTATCTCAGGGACGCATCTCCGGATCATGTTATTGAGACATATCCTAAACAAATAGGGTTCATCCCAATAATAAAGCTGGCTTTCATGAAAGAATCTTTTCCTCTGGACCGACGAGAGGTCGTGAGGAACAATACCGCTGGACAGATTATTTGCATAATCTGCATACCGTGGCGCTTCAAGGAGAGTGGTGGTGAGCAGCTGCTCGTCTGGAAAGGTTTTCAGAATTTCTCCCCTCTCTTTGACAATTTCAGCTCCTTCAAGTCGTGACAAATGATCAACGACTTGATTTTCAGTGCCCTTTCTATCACGAATTTCAAGGTCGAACTCTTGGAGAAGCAGCACCCAATGAATTAGGCGCGACTTACAGTCCTTTTTAGCAATTAAGTATCTTAAAGATGCATGGTCAGTGTATACAATTACCTTGGATCCTATGAGATAGGACCGGAATTTGTCAAATGCGAACACAACCACAAGCATCTCCTTTTCCGTCACTGTGTAGTTTAGTTGTGCTCCACTCAAGGTCCTACTTGCATAGTATATTGGATGCATCAGCTTGTCTTTCCTTTGGCCCAGCACTGCCCCCACTACATAGTCACTTGCATCGCACATTAGCTCAAACGGTTGCTCCTAGTCGGGGGCAATGATGATGGGAGCTATGACCAACTTCTTATTCAGTTCCTCAAAATCAATCCTGCATTCATCAGAAAAAACAAAGGGGTGATCTTTTTCAAGTAACTTACAGAGAGTGTTTGATATTTTGGAGAAGTATTTGATGACGCTCCGGTAAAAGCCGGCATGTCCAAGAAAGCTTCTTATGGCCTTGACGGATGTTGGTGGAGGCAGCTTTGCAATGACATCAACTTTGGCTCGGTCTACCTCAATGCCTTTATTTGAAACCCGATGCCCCAATATTGTACCTTCTTGTACCATGAAATGGCACTTCTCCCAGTTTAGCACTAAATTTGTCTCCATGCACCATTTCAGCACTCTTGTCAGATTGACAAGGCATTTATCGAATGAATTCCCTACCACTAAGAAATCATCCATGAACACCTCCATAATGTCTTCTACCATGTCGGTGAAAATGGCCATCAAGCACCTTTGGAATGTGGCAGGTGCATTGCATAGTCCGAATGGCATCCTCCTGAAGGCAAAAATGGCATATGGGCATGTGAAGAAGGACTTCTCTCTATCCTCGGGGGCTATGGAGATTTGATTGTACCCCGAGTATCCATCCAGAAAGCAGAAGTGTGACCTCCCTGCCAACCTGTCAAGCATCTGATCAATGAAGGGAAGTGGGAAGTGATATTTGTGGGTGGCTAGATTCAGCTTCCCGTAGTCCATGCATATTCTCCATCCGGTGACGGTTCTAGTTGAGATCAACTCATTATTCTCGTTTTTACCACCGTCATGCTACCTTTCTTTGGCACACATTGGACTAGGCTAACCCAGCTACTATCAGAGATTGGGAAAATGATTCCCGCGTCTAGCCACTTTATTACCTCTTTCTTCACCACTTCCTTCATGTTTGGGTTCAGCCTTCTTTGATGTTCCCTAGAAGGTTTGTGTCCCTCTTCCAGGAGAAATTTATGCATGCAATATGCGGGGCTGATCCCCTTTATGTCTTCCATGGTCCACCCAATGGCAGTCTTGCATTCTTTTAGTACCTGTATAAGCTTTTGAGCCTGCACATCTAACAAACCATATGAGATAATAATAGGTAAAGTGGAATTAGGACCTAGAAATTCATACCTGAGATGAGATGGTAGTAGTTTAAGCTCAAGCTTTGGTGGCTCTTCTATGGATGGTTTTGCAGGAGGGGTCTCTCTTTTCTCTAAGTGTAGAGGCTCGAATTCAAGCTCTCTCTCCCAAAACCCCTTGCCTTCCAGAGATAGTACCCATTCTGCTAGACTTTCACCATTTACCTTTTCCAAGTTCATCAGGCATGCTTGAAGTGGATCTTTAATGGTCAACTCTGCATCGTCGGTCTCCACTATCACATCAACCGCATCAATAAGAGAGCAATTCGCAAACTCACTAGGGCGCCTCATGGATTTTTGCACATTGAATATGATCTCCTCATCATTCAACCACATCTTGAGTTCTCCAGTCTCACAATCAATTAGAGCTCTCCCGGTGGCTAGGAATGGTCTTCCTAGGATTATAGGAATTTCCTCGTCCACCTTGCAGTCAAGAATCAAAAAATCGGTTGGAAACGCGAACTTCCCTACCTGGATATGCACATAATCTAAAATACCAAATGGACGCTTAACCGTCCTGTCAGCAAGCTCTAATAACATAGAGGTAGGCTTGGCTCTCCCAATGCCTAGCCTCTTATAAATAACCAAGGGCATGAGATTAATGCTTGCCCCTAAATCACACAATGCCTTTGCAAAGGCATTATTACCTATAGTGCATAGAATGGTGAAGCTACCTGGATCAAATAGCTTCTCAGCAATGGGTCTAGAGACCACTGCATTATAAGTCTAGGTAAGGGTCACGGTGGCCAAGTCTTGGAAATCAAATTTCCGCGACATCAAGTCTTTCATCATCTTAGCATACCTAAGCATTTCTTTCAAAGCTTCAATTAAAGGAATATATACCTAGATTTGCTTGAGCATATCAAAGAACTTTTTATATTGCTCTTCTTTCTGGTGCTTGACCAACCTTGGGGGAATGGTGGTGGATGCCTCTTCTTCCCAATGACTTGGGACTTTTCTTTCTCTATCACTGTCTTTTCAACCTCCTGCTCTTCCTTTTCAGCTACTTTCTCCGTTCCCTGTTGCGCCTCTTTATTTTCAGCAACTGGCTGGACTGTAACTTGTGTCAACCCTGTGGACTCATCCAGTTCAATGGGCACTGGAGTGAGTGTCTCAGCCTTTGTGTTGCTTTTCTCTTTTTCTTTCTCAGCATCAAGATCTCTATCACTTCTCAGAGTCACTGCCATCAGCTGCTTTGGGACTTGGTCTTTTGGGTTTGTTTGTGTATCTGCAAGCAATGTCTCTTGAGGACGATTGTTAAGAGACATAGCAATCTGGCCTATCTGTACTTCCATATTTTTGATCATTGCATCATGTGCATCTATTCTTTCATTGGTTTTGGCATTTGACCCAATTACCTGCTGCATCATAGCTTCCAACCTTGCGAACCCATCGTCATGTCTACCCCCATGTTGTGGTGGAGGTGGAAGATATCCCTGCTGCTGATTGTTGAAATTTTGAGGTCTAGGATATGGAGTCATGTTGTGTGGTGGCCTCATACCTGCTGCATTATATTATGGCTGAGGAGGCCTATACTGTTGTGGAGCCTGCTGACCCCAACTCTGGTTACCCTGTCGCTGCCCTCCATAGTTAGCCACATAATTCATGTCTTCATGCTGATGATGATGTTCTTGGTCTGCAGCCCATGGATTACCTATGGGTTGGCTAATGCAAGATGTGCATAAACCACCATTGGTAGTGACTACAATATGAACCTGTTGCTTAACCCCTGATTCTTCCAGCTTCTTTTTCAGGATGCTCATTTGTATCAATAAAGTTGACACGTTCTCCTCTAGAGTGATTGGATGGATTCAGAGGTACAGAGTGTACCACTGGAGTGATAGGAGAATTCCTGGTCGTCCACCCGGAATTTTGAGCCATCTTTTCTAGCAAATTTTGGCCCTCTCTCCAAGTCTTGCTCAGAAAAGCCCCACCTGCTGAAGCATCTACAATATTCTTCATATTGTCTAAAATACCCATATAGAACCTTTAACCCAACATCTGCTCAGGAATCCCATGGTGAGGACACATAACAAGCATACCCTTGAATTTGCCCCAAGTTTCATGTAATGTCTCTATTGGTTTCTGCTTGAACCTCACAATCTCATCAATTTGTTGAGCTGTCTTGTTTGGTGGATGAAACTTGTTGTCGAATTGCTTGACTAACTCATCCCAAGTTGCAATAGAGTTTATGGGGAGTGAATTTAGCCATACTTGTGCAACCCCTGTAATTGAGAAAGGAATGAGCAATGGTCGGATGGCTTCCGGAGTCACATTCGGTTGCCTCTGTGTCTTGCATATCGAGAGAAAGTTCTTCAGGTGCTGTTGTGGATCTTCAACTTGAGACCTAGAGAATAATCCGTTGTTTTGAAACAAGTGTAGCATGTTGTTAGTAATCTGGAAAGACTCAGCTTGAATTGCTGGCACAACGATGGCAGTTGCCAAATTATCCATTGTGGGTTGTGCCCAGTCATATAGTGCACCTTCCTGTGCCTCCTGCGCCTCTTGTATATTTAACCCAGCTTGCTGGTTTGGTTCGTTTATGTCACCCATGTCGAAGTCTAGTTTTATTGGTTATTGAGATTGCTGAATTTGTTTGATAGTCTTATTACGTGCCCGGAAAGTTTGCTCGGGGTCTGAGAGTCCTTCAATTAGTTCTCCAGTCCTTGCAGATTTTCTAGGCATGCACCTGAGTACCCAAATCAACAACCGTCAAAATATTCAATGTAAAGTATAGAAAGAACCTGACTACACAAAAATCTTGATGTTCTGTCAATGGCAATTGATAATTCCGTTAATTCCCCAGCAACGGCGCCAAAATTGATTCACGTCCAAGCAACAGTCGTAGTCAATATAACCTGGTCTAATAAGTCCAGAATCGATCCCACAGATAATTAACCTACCAATTGCAACTTTCACAACCCAAGAACACTTCCGAATCAAGTTCCCAAATATTGAATATATTTTTGTGAGATTTTTGAACAACTAACTTTTGCAAGAATTAAAAGACTTAAAATAAATAACTGAATATTGGGTAAATAATATGGAGAAAGACTAAGGTAGATTTCCCTATTGATGGAATCCCTTCTCGTTATGCTCATACAAATTGTCAATATATTCTATTAATCATGAACACTATTTGTATTGTAACCCTCTCCCGAGCAATTACAATAATTTACTAGTGCACTCTCACGAGCTACCCTAGCTAGATTTAATTTGAATAGTTCACTTAAGATTGCACCCAACACTTCATTATTCCTAATCCCGTCTTTACGCCAAAAGTTATAGATTCCTCCAATAACCTAGGTGTGGTGTTGTTCAACAATATACCTAAATATGCACTATTTTCCAAGTTATGAACACTAAATAGGCACAGCTAATTGGGGATCCTACCAATTAACTACAACAAGAATGAAGTTGAACAAATAGAAATCTAGCTAACAATTTGTAATCACATAAACAAGAAGTTCATCACTCAATAGGTTCCATCAAAACCTTAGAAAAGGATTTAGCTACTCATGCTCAAAGAAACAAGAATAATAATTGAATTCATTAATAAATACTTGATATAAAATGAAGGAATGAGTTGAGAGAGTTCTCTCTTACTAATTGTCTTGCAAAAGTAGTGAAAATACACAACTTGCCTCTATTGGGCGAACTAGGAGTTTATATAGATGTTTTAGTGCTAAAAACTGAATTTGTACACAACTAGGAAAATATTTTACGGCGCCTTCCACGGTTCGTCCGCGGTCGCGGTCGCGGGCGAACCGCGAAGTGAGCAGTCTTCTGATTCTTCCGAAAAGTTTAGAGAGCTTGTTTCTTCGCGGTTCATCCGCGGTCGCGAGTGAACCGCGGATGAACAGTACTTCGGATTCTTCTTCTATTTTTCAAGCTCACTTCACTTCAACTCTTCACTTGGACTTTTCATCAACATGTGACTCCAAAATAGCTCCTTTAACATCCAATGGTTCATGTGTACCTATAACACACACATAAACACTAGTCAAAGCATTTTGTCATCATAAACAATATCAATTCAACAACAAAATGTGATTATTTAGGGCATAATTATAGTCAAATTCACCTGTTATCAGCCTACTCCATGGGCCGACCTCTCCACTGCACCTTCACAGACGCTATATCCTTTGACCTCAATCTCTACACATGTCGACCAATATAGCTACAGGCTCCACATCATAAGTCAAGTCATTATCCATATAAACTGTATTGGAATCCAACACATGCGATGGGTCCCCAACATACTTCCGTAGCATAGACACGTGGAATACCGGATGAACTCGCGATAGGTTAGGTGGCAAGGTAAGCATATAGGCTACCTCTCCAATCCTCCTGAGTATCTCAAAAGGACCAATGAATCTCGGACTTAGCTTTCCTTTCTTTCCAAATCTCATGATGCCTTTCATAGGCGAAACCTTCAGCAAGACCTTCTCACCCACTGAATAAGATACATCCCAGACCTTCCGGTCAGCATAACTCTATTGGCGCAACTAGGCTGTGCGAATTCTCTCCTGAATCACCTTCACCTTGTCCAAAGCATCCTAGAACAACTCTGTCCCCAACAACCTAGCCTCGCCAAGCTCAAACCAACCAACTGGAGATCTACACCGTCTCCCATATAAGGCCTCATATGGTGCCATCTGAATGCTGGATTGGTAGTTGTTAGTATAAGCAAACTCTGCGAGAGGCAAGTAATCAGCCCAAGAACCACCAAAGTCAATAGCACAGGCACGCAACATATCCTCCAGTATCTCAATGGTACGCTCGGACTGTCCGTCCATCTAAGGATGAAATATAGTGCTCAACTCTACCTGTGAGCCCAACTCTCGCTGGAATGTCCTCCAGAACTGAGAAGTAAACTGAGTACCTCTATAACAACCTAATCAAATCTTCTCTGAGCGAAGTCTTTAAGTGTATACTAATCTTTGTTTCTCAAACATTCTCCTCACTTCCCAAATTAATAGACTCCGTCTCATTTAAGTTCGGTTTGGGTTTTTCTTCATAATGGCTCAAATCGTTACTAATTTCCTCCAATACTTCCTCATCCACATATTCCACTTCATGTTCGTTTTCAATTTCCTGTATAACTATCCGATTATCAAGACTGGACCGGAAATCCTTCATGCAGGACATATCATTGGAATCAGCAAATATTGAACTGTACAAAAGAAGAAGAAAAATAAAATAAGGCAAAAAATGGAGGAAGAAAGGAAATTGTATTTCATTGAATTTTTGAAAAGTAACAAGATTTGGATACATTTGACTTGACGGGATATATAATTACAATTTTTAAAACAAGACAGTTTTGGGAATGAAATATTAAAAGCTAACTACCATAACTCCCTCCTGATTGGAAGAGGAGTAGCTTCCTAGTTATTTAGCATAGTGTGGGGTCGAACAAATTGAACGTTCATTTTGCTTGTTCCTTCAGCAGTCTCTATCACATTCACGTCTTGAAATAACCTTTCAAATCTTGCTAAAATCTCTTCATCCGGTTTTACCTCTGCATGGTTTGGCATGATAGTTGCCAGACGTCTCTGTGTACCAGGCTTGACAAAGGAGTTGGACAATTTTGGAATAGGTTTGGGGAGGGTCCACCCTTTCTTTTTCAATTTCTTAGCTCTCTGTATGTTAGCAATGGTTGGCTTGAAACCCAGGTCGAAGGTGTTAGTGCTACCTGGAAGATGAATTGGTTGCGCTATGCTCTGCAAGGTAGCTCCTAAACCCTTTCCTGGAGAGAACCCATTCTTTATCATTTCTTTAGCGACCATGACCGCTGCAGGGGCCACTTTAGGTACTGGTATATCTTCTCCTTCCGATATTTTGTTCACAGTCACGGTGTCCATTACTTGGTACACCCACGGACCTTTATCTCCTTCAACTTCCTCAAATGGTGTAATAGCATTACAAACATCGTCTTCCCCGTGCACAATTATTTCTAGTTGCTCCCACTCAAATTTTACCATTTGATGTAAAGAAGATTGTACTGTTTTTGCAGCATGGATCCATGGACGTCCTAACAAAAGGTTGTATGATACAGCGACATCCAACATTTGAAACTCCATGGTGAAATCCACTGGTCCGATAGCAAGCTCTAGTATGATATCCCCTACAGTGTTCTTTCCGCCTCCATGAAAACCCCTCACACATACACTGTTTCGGTGAATCCTTGTGACGACCCAAAGGGTCATCACTTATTTTATTAATCATTTCGAGCTTCTGAGGCCTTGAAAACCTCATTCTATGTTGCCTCGATTTACGTTCACGATCCGAGCATGTAGCCGGAAAGATTTTGTGATAGAAAATATGAATTCTATGAGAAATTTGGATAAAAATGATATTAATATTGATATGGTTGACTTCGGTCAACATTTTTGGTAAACGGATCCGGACCCGAGATTGGATGGTCCCGAGAGGTCCGTAGGAAAATATGGGACTTGGACATGCGTCCGGAGTCGAATTCCGAGGCCTAGAGCCCAAGTTATGAATTTTTACGTGAAATTGTTTTTGATGTAATTGTTAAAGGAAATAAATTAATTGACCTTGGTATCGGGCTCGTATTTTGGTTCCGACGCCCGGTACAAGTCTTAAATATTATATATGTGATTTCTGTAAAGTTTGGTGACATTCGGATGTCGTTTGAGATGTTTTGGACCTTGAGTTCCAAGTTAAGAAGTTTTGAAAATCAAAAGTATGAAAATCATGAGTTTGAGGCTTGATTTGATTAAAACGAAGTGATATTGGCGATGTGATCGCACGAACAAGTTCATAATGTGTTTTTGAGGTTATGTACATGTTTGGTTTGGAGCCCGGGGGCTCGGGTAAAGATTTGATAGGCCGTTGGATGAAATTCTGAATTTTTGAACTGCTGGTTTTTCACCCAGCTGTTGACTTCGCAATTGCGAAGGGGACAGTGTAAGGCAAGGCTCGTAAATGCGAACCTTTATCGCAAATGCGAAGCACCCTTTGACCCAGCCTTGTTCGCAAATGCGAACAATTGTTCGCATTTGCGAAGGTCCCCAGTGCCTGCCTATGTTCGCAAATGCGAACATTCCCCATACTGCCTTGGTTCGCAAATGCGAACCATTGTTCGCAAATGCGAACACCGCCTTATACAGCATGTGTTCGCAAATGCGAACATTAGTTCGCAAATGCGAACATCCCTTTGTCTGCCAGCGTTCGCAAAATGTTCGCAAATGCGCACTTCCCAGCCTTAGCTTATTTTTCAAACTCCAGAAATTGGTCGGGGTTCGCAATTGCGAACCCATGTTCGCAAATGCGAACACAGAGACCTGAAAAACACGAATTTCAGTCATTTCTTCACTTTTTACAAAACCAAAACACCCATTTGCGATTCTTCAAGGATTTCTTCTTCATCAAAACGATTGTAAGTCACTTTTTACTTAATTCTTTCAATTCCTAACATCTTTAAACATGTTTTTCATAAGAAATCAAAGATTTTCATGGTAGAATTCTTGTTTTTGTTAGAAAATAGGGTTTTTCATAAATTGGGGAATTGGACCTCGAATTGAGGTCCGATTTTGAAACAAATCATATACATGAACTCGTGGGGGATGGGTAACCGGATTTTGGTCCTAACCCCGAGTTCCGACCATGTGGGCCCGGGGTTGAAATTCACTATTTCGGGCAGAATGTTGTAAAAGATGTATTTGGTCTTAAGAATTAGTTTGTTGAGTAGTATTGATGATATTAAATCAATTATGTATAGATACGATTGGATTGGAGCCAAAGTTGAAAGAAAAAGACATTTCCACGGATTGAATTGTTCATAAGCATTCGAGGTAAGTGTTTGTTCTATCCTAGCTTGAGGGAATAGGATTATGTGTTATGTGTTATGTGATCGAGTGCGGTGTATGGGCTGTGGTGACGAGCATCCATACACTGCGGCGTCTAGTATGACCGTGAGTCATTGAAAAATGATTATTTTGAGATATATTACAGATGAATTGTTATTGTTCTCCCTTGTTGGGACTTGTTGTGAAGATAATTATTGATTGCCCTTGATGGGACGGTTTATGAATTACTGTTTCTTTCTTTGCCCTTAACTGGTGATTGTTATTTGGGTGAGGAAGAGTGATAATGCACGAAGGGTGATGCCGTGCCATGTTTATTTATTTATGCACGAAGGT
Organism: Nicotiana noctiflora; assembly: GCA_032618575.1. Lineage (NCBI taxonomy): Eukaryota > Viridiplantae > Streptophyta > Magnoliopsida > Solanales > Solanaceae > Nicotiana > Nicotiana noctiflora. Next base: position 89,186 of record JASVEL010002701.1, on the reverse strand, counting down.
TAATGCCGTGCCATGTTTATTTATTGATTATGCACGAAGGATCATGTCGTGCCCTATTATTGAACCATGTACGAAGGATCATGCCGTACTATGGATGTGAGGATGAGAGTAAAAGCACGAAGGGTGATGCCGTGTACTTTATTTGTTTATTTGGTGAGGATGAGAGTAAAAGCACGAAGGGTGATGCCGTGCAACTGCTTGCTATTTCTTGAATTGATATTACTTGTGTTTACATTATACTTTGTTTTTCCTTGTGAATTTATTAACTGTGGTTAATTGTTGAATTCTTTGAGATATTCCTTATTGTGTTATTACCTGGTTATTTCTTGTTATTTTGTGGTACACATATATATATTGAATTGCACAGGTTTATGTGAGTGTCTGGTCCTAGGCTTGTCACTACTTCGCCGGGATAGGCCAGGCACTTACCAGCACATGGGGTCGGTTGTGCTGATGTTACACTTCTGTGCGTTTTTGCACAGGTCCAGGTTACGATCAGGAGCAGCAGCAGCAGTAAATAGATTGCGTGGGAGTTGATCATATTTGAGACCGAGGTAGCTTGCAGACGTCCGCAGGCCCGGCGTCTCTCTCTTTATTTATGTTATTAGCTGTAGTCTCTTTGTTCCGAGACAAACAGAATTATGTTATATTTCTTTCAGACTTTTATGTGTAGTATTCCATAGTAGTTTGTGAGTTGGTGACTCCACGTCTTGGGTAGAGGATTTCAGTATGATTTTCACCTTGTGATTTAGTTATTTCCATTTTGATAAAGTATTCCGCATTTATTTAATTAAAATTGTGTTAAAAACAGGATAGTATGAATACAGTGGCTTGCCTAGCTACCACGAGTAGGCGCCATCACGATCCCGATATTGGGGGAAAATCCGGGTCGTGACAAGTTGGTATCAGAGCTCTAGGTTACATAGGTCTCACCACTCACGAACAAGCTTAGTAGAGTTTGAGAGGTAGGTACGGAGACGTCCGTACTTGTCCTCCAGAGTCTATTGAGTTAGGAAAGAGTCTCTCATTTGTTCTTTCTTGTCGTGCGACTTGTTCCTCAATTACTGATTGAATTTCTATTCTGTCCTTTCGCAGATGGTGAGGACACGCGCTTCTTCGTCCGCTGACCAGCAGCCCGAGCCCCAGGCAGCTCCCGTGAGGGGCAGGGGCCAAGGCCGTATCAGAGGCCGTGGTAGGGGTAGAGCTCAGCCCCAGGCAGCTACTCCAGAGGTGGAGCCTCATATTGAGATTGACGAGGAGGTTCCGGTTCCAGCAGCTCCAGTGGGCCCAGCTCAGGTCCCAGGAGAGGCTTTATTTACCCCGGATCTCCGGGATGCTTTGGTCAGAATAGCGGGATTCATGGACAGCATTGCCAGAGCGGGTTTATTATCAGTTGCCCCAGCCACTTCTCAGGCTGGAGGAGGGGCCCAGACTCCTATTGCTCATACTCCGGAGCCAGTAGCTCCTCAGCCTCAGGCACCAGTAATTCAGCCAGCTGTGGCCACTCAGTCAGGTACCACAGCTCATGCCGGTGATGGAGCGGCCATGACTTCTGATTCGTTATGGAGGCTTGATCGGTTCTCCAAGCTATTTACCACTACATTCAGTGGAGCCGCATCAGAGGATCCTCAGGACTTTTTATTCAGTTGCCATGAGATTCTCAAGACTATGGGGATCGTGGAGACAAACGGAGTTGACTTCTGTACCTTCAGACTTGCAGGATCCGCCAAGACTTGGTGGAGAGATTATTGCTTGACTCGACCAGCAGGGTCCCCAGCTTTATCATGGGACCAGTTTGCGGAACTATTTATGGAGAAGTTTCTCCCTGCTACTCAGCGGGATGTACTTCGGAGGCAGTTTGAGCGCCTCCATCAGGGCACTATGACAGTTACACAGTATGAGACGAGATTTATCGACTTGGCTCGTCATGCAGTGGTGATACTTCCCACGGAGCGGGAGAGGGTCCGCAGATTTATAGATGGGCTTAATCAGCCGATTAGACTCCAGATGGCTATGGGCGTGGGGAGTGACATATCATTTCAGGAGGCAGCCAATGCAGCACGCAGAGTTGAGATGGCTCTTGCTAGGGGAGGCGGTTATTCTTCAGATAAGAGGCCTCGTCATTCAGGCAGGTTTGGTGGTTCTTCCTCTGGTGGCAGAGAATCCTTTGATAGAGGCCAGTCCTCCAGGCCTTTTCATTCCGCCCTTCAGGCTTCACAGGGTGGACCAGGTGATCGTGGTGTTCGGGGGCATTATTCAGGACCAGTCTCCTATTAATGCTCAGCCTCTTCAGAGTGTTCGTGGAGGCCATTCAGGTCGTCGGGGCCAGCAGCCCTATCAGTCTAAGAGTTGCTACGGTTGTGGTGACCCAGGTCATTTTATCAGGAATTGCCCTCTAGCAGCGGGCAACTCTCAGCAGCGAGGTCCTCGTCCTATGATTCAGGCCCCAGCTGACCCTCAGCCTGCCCAGCCAGCCAGAGGCGGGGGTAGAGATTATAGAGGTGGAGGTCGAGACCGTAGAGGTGGAGACCGTCCAGCGAGAGGTAGAGGTCAGCCAGTTGATGGTCGTCCTAGAGACGCAGCTCAGAGGGGAGGTGCAGATCCCCGATTCTATGCTTTACCAGCCAGGCCAGAGGCAGAGGCATCAGATGCCGTGATTACAGGTACTATTCTTGTGTGTGGCAGAGGTGCTTCAGTATTATTTGACCCTGGATCTACATATTCCTATGTGTCTTCCTACTTCGCACCGTATTTGGCTGTGCCCAGCTATGCTCTGGATATTCCAGTTTATGTGGCTACACCAGTGGGTGACTCCATTATAGTCGATCGGGTGCATCGTTCGTGCGTAGTTATATTTGGGGGTCTTGAGACCCGTGTTGATCTGTTGCTCTTGGATATGGTAGATTTTGATGTCATATTAGGGATGGACTGGTTGTCCCCATACCATGCTATTCTTGATTGTCATGCTAAGACTGTCACCTTAGCCTTGCCGGAATCACCCCGATTAGAGTGGAAGGGTACCTCAAGCCACTCCGTTCGCACTGTTATTTCTTATGTTAAGGCTCGACGCATGGTCGAGAAGGGGTGTCTAGCTTATCTGGCTTATGTTCGTGATTCCAGCGCAGAAGTTCCTTCCATTGAGTCGGTCCCTATTGCACGGGAGTTTTCGGAGGTTTTTCCTTCAGACCTGCCGGGCATGCCACCCGACAGGGATATTGATTTCTGTATTGATCTGGCACCGGGTACTCAGCCCATCTCTATTCCACCCTATCGTATGGCCCCGCCGGAACTAAAAGAGTTGAAAGATCAGTTGCAGGACCTTCTTGAGAAGGGCTTTATCAGGCCCAGTGTTTCCCCCGGGGAGCACCTGTATTATTTGTAAAGAAGAAGGATGGCTCGATGCGGATGTGTATTGATTACCGGCAGTTAAACAAGGTGACTATCAAAAATAAATATCCACCGCCGAGGATTGATGATTTGTTTGACCAGCTCCAGGGAGCGAGGGTATTCTCTAAGATAGACTTGAGGTCAGGCTACCATCAGTTGAAGATCAGGGCGGCTGACATTCCTAAGACAACCTTTCGCTCTAGATATGGGCATTATGAGTTCTTGGTCATGTCCTTCGGGTTGACCAATGCCCCAGCGGCATTCATGGAGTTGATGAATCGGGTATTCAAGCCTTACTTAGATCTGTTCGTGATAGTCTTCATAGATGATATCCTGGTGTACTCCCGCAGCCAGGAAGAGCACGAGCAGCACCTCGGAGTGGTTCTTCAGACTCTGAAAGATTACCAGCTATATGCCAAATTTTCTAAATGTGAGTTCTAGCTGAGTTCGGTAGCATTTCTGGGTCACATTGTATCGGTGGAAGGTATTCGGGTAGACCCAAAGAAGATTGAGGCAGTCCAGAATTGGCCTCGACCAGCTTCAGTGACTGAGATCCGGAGTTTCTTGGGATTAGCAGGTTACTACCGTCGTTTTGTAGAGGGGTTTTCTTCTATTGCAGCCCCGATGACCAGGTTGACCCAGAAGGGTGTTCAGTTTCGGTGGTCGGAGGAGTGTGAGGCGAGCTTTCAGAAGCTCAAGACAGCCTTGACCACCGCACCAGTGTTGATACTACCTATAGGTGCAGGGCCTTATACAGTTTATTGTGACGCATCTCGTACAGGGCTTGGAGCGGTATTGATGCAGGATGGTAAGGTTATCGCTTATGCTTCGAGGCAGTTAAAGATATATGAGAAGAATTATCCAGTTCATGATCTTGAGTTAGCAGCAATGGTTCATGCCTTAAAGATCTGGAGGCATTATCTATATGGTGTGACATGTGAGGTGTACACCGATCACAAAAGCCTACAGTACTTGTTCAAACAGAAGGAGTTGAATCTACGACAGCGGAGATGGTTAGAGTTGCTAAAAGACTATGATGTTACTATATTATATCACCCGGGTAAGGCCAATGTGGTGGCCGATGCATTGAGTAGAAAGTATGCCAGCATGGGTAGTCTTGCATATATTTCGGTAAATCAGAGACCATTAGCTCTAGACGTCCAGGCCTTAGCCAACCGGTTCGTGAGATTAGACATTTCTGAGCCTAGCAGGGTGTTAGCCCGCACGGTCGCTCGTTCTTCTTTATTAGAGCGTATCCGTGAGAGGCAATTTGATGATCCTCATTTGCGTGAGTTGAGAGATACAGTACAGCGGGGAGGTGCCACACAGGTAAATCTAGATGATGATGGGGTATTGAAATTGCAGGGTCGAGTTTGTGTGCCCAATGTCGAAGGAATTCGAGAGTTGATCTTAGCAGAGGCCCACAGTTCGCGGTATTCTATTCACCCAGGCGCCGCGAAGATGTACCAGGACTTACGGCAACACTATTGGTGGCGCAGAATGAAGAAAGATATCGTTGCGTATGTCGCTCGGTGTCTAAATTGTCGGCAGGTGAAATATGAGCACCAGAGACCTGGTGGTGTATTCCAGAGGATTGAAATTCCCGAGTGGAAATGGGAGCGGATCACTATGGACTTCGTTACTGGACTTCCTTTGACTCGGAGGAAATTTGATGCTATTTGGGTCATTGTTGATAGGCCGACCAAATCAGCACACTTTATTCCAGTATCTGTCTCCTACTCGTCGGAGAGGTTAGCGGAGGTTTACATTAGGGAGATTGTTCGTCTCCATGGGGTGCCGGTATCTATTATCTCTGATCGGGGAACGCAGTTTACCTCGCGGTTCTGGAGAGCGGTCCAGCGGGAGTTAGGCACCCAGGTTCAGTTGAGTACAGCATTTCATCCTCAGACGGATGGCCAGTCAGAGAGGACTATTCAGATTCTTGAGGACATGCTTCGAGCCCGTGTTATTGATTTCGGAGGCTCGTGGGACCAGTTTCTACCATTAGCAGAGTTCGCCTACAATAACAGTTACCAATCTAGCATCCAGATGGCTCCGTATGAGGCGTTGTATGGTAGGCGATGTCGATCACCAGTTGGGTGGTTTGAACCGGGAGAGGCTCGGTTGTTAGGTACAGACTTAGTTCAGGAGGCCTTGAATAAGGTCAAGACTATTCAGGAGAGATTGCGTTCAGCTCAGTCCAGGCAGAAGACTTATGCGGATCGTAAGGTTCGAAATGCAGATTTCATGGTTGGTGAACGAGTATTGCTCCGAGTGTCGCCTATGAAGGGCATGATGAGGTTCGGAAAGAAGGGCAAGCTCAGCCCTAGGTATATTGGTCCATTTGAGATTTTAGACAGAGTGGGAGGGGTGGCTTACAGATTAGCTTTGCCGCCTAGCTTATTAGCCGTGCATCCAGTTTTTCACGTATCTATGCTTCGGAGATACCACGGCGATCCCACACATGTGTTAGACTTCATACTGTCCAATTGGACAATGATCTATCTTACGAGGAGGAGCCCGTGGCTATTCTTAGACCGGCAGGTTCGACAGTTGAGGTCGAAGAGTTATCCTTCTGTGCGTGTTCAGTGGAGAGGTCAGCCTCCTGAGGCATCGACCTGGGAGTCCGAGTCTAATATGCGGAGCCGCTACTCACATTTGTTTCCTGACTACGGTACTTCTTTCTTTTGTCCGTTCGAGGACGAACGGTTATTTTAGAGGTGGAGATTGTGACGACCCAAAGGGTCATCACTTGTTTTATTATTCATTTCGAGCTTCTGAGGCCTTGAAAACCTCATTCTATGTTGCCTCGATTTACGTGCACGATCCGAGCATGTAGCCGGAAAGATTTTGTAATAGAAAATATGAATTCTATGAGAAATTTGGATAAAAATGATATTAATATTGATATGGTTGACTTCGGTCAACATTTTTGGTAAACGGATCCGGACCCGAGATTGGATGGTCCCGAGAGGTCCGTAGGAAAATATGGGACTTGGACATGCGTCCGGAGTCGAATTCCGAGGCCTAGAGCCCAAGTTATGAATTTTTATGTGAAATTGTTTTTGATGTAATTGTTAAAGGAAAATGAATTAATTGACCTTGGTATCGGGCTCGTATTTTGGTTCCGACGCCCGGTACAAGTCTTAAATATTATATATGTGATTTCTGTAAAGTTTGGTGACATTCGGATATCGTTTGAGATGTTTTGGACCTTGAGTTCCAAGTTAAGAAGTTTTGAAAATCAAAAGTATGAAAATCATGAGTTTGAGGCTTGATTTGATTAAAACGAAGTGATATTGGCGATGTGATCGCTCGAACAAGTTCATAATGTGTTTTTGAGGTTATGTACATGTTTGGTTTGGAGCCCGGGGGGCTCGGGTAAAGATTTGATAGGCCGTTGGATGAAATTCTGAATTTTTGAACTGCTGGTTTTTCACCTAGCTGTTGGCTTCGCAATTGCGAAGAATTTCTCGCAATTGCGAAGGGGACAGTGTAAGGCAAGGCTCGTAAATGCGAACCTTTATCGCAAATGCGAAGCACCCTTTGACCCAGCCTTGTTCGCAAATGCGAACAATTGTTCGCATTTGCGAAGGTCCCCAGGTGCCTGCCTATGTTCGCAAATGCGAACAAAAGTTCGCAAATGCGAACATTCCCCATACTGCCTTGGTTCGCAAATGCGAACCATTGTTCGCAAATGCGAACACTGCCTTATACAGCATGTGTTCGCAAATGCGAACATTAGTTCGCAAATGCGAACACTCCCTTGTCTGCCAGTGTTCGCAAATGCAAACAAATGTTCGCAAATGCGAACTTCCCAGCCTTAGCTTATTTTTCAAACTCCAAAAATTGGTCGGGGTTCGCAATTGCGAACCCATGTTCGCAAATGCGAACACAGAGACCTGAAAAACACGAATTTCAGTCATTTCTTCACTTTTTACAAAACCAAAACACCCATTTGTGATTCTTCAAAGATTTCTTCTTCATCAAAACGATTGTAAGTCACTTTTTACTTAATTCTTTCAATTCCTAACATCTTTAAACATGTTTTTCATAAGAAATCAAAGATTTTCATGGTAGAATTCTTGTTTTTGTTAGAAAATAGGGTTTTTCATAAATTGGGGAATTGGACCTCGAATTGAGGTCCGATTTTGAAACAAATCATATACATGAACTCGTGGGGGGATGGGTAACCGGATTTTGGTCCTAACCCCGAATTCCGACCATGTGGGCCCGGGGTTGAAATTCACTATTTCGGGCGGAATGTTGTAAAAGATGTATTTGGTCTTAAGAATTAGTTTGTTGAGTAGTATTGATGATATTAAATCAATTATGTATAGATACGATTGGATTAGAGCCAAAGTTGAAAGAAAAAGACATTTCCACGGATTGAATTGTTCATAAGCATTCGAGGTAAGTGTTTGTTCTATCCTAGCTTGAGGGAATAGGATATGTGTTATGTGTTATGTGATCGAGTGCGGTGTATGGGCTGTGGTGACGAGCATCCATACACTGGCGTCTAGTATGACCGTGAGTCGTTGGAAAATGATTATTTTGAGATATATTACAGATGAATTGTTATTGTTCTCCCTTGTTGGGACTTGTTGTGAAGATAATTATTGATTGCCCTTGATGGGACGGTTTATGAATTACTGTTTCTTTCTTTGCCCTTAACTGTGATTGTTATTTGGGTGAGGAAGAGTGATAATGCACGAAGGGTGATGCGGTGCCATGTTTATTTATTTATGCACGAAGGTTAATGCCGTGCCATGTTTATTTATTGATTATGCACGAAGGATCATGCCGTGCCCTGTTATTGAACCATGTACGAAGGATCATGCCGTACTATGGATGTGAGGATAAGAGTAAAAGCACGAAGGGTGATGCCGTGTACTTTATTTGTTTATTTGGTGAGGATGAGAGTAAAAGCACGAAGGGTGATGCCGTGCAACTGCTTGCTATTTCTTGAATTGATATTACTTGTGTTTACATTATACTTTGTTTTTCCTTGTGAATTTATTAACTGTTGTTAATTGTTGAATTCTTTGAGATATTCCTTATTGTGTTATTACCTTGTTATTTCTTGTTATTCCGTGGTATATATATATATATTGAATTGCACAGGTTTATGTGAGTGTCTGGTCCTAGGCTTGTCACTACTTTGCCGGGATAGGCCAGGCACTTACCAGCACATGGGGTCAGTTGTGCTGATGTTACACTTCTGTGCGTTTTTGCACAGGTCCAGGTTACGATCAGGAGCAGCAGCAGCAGTAAATAGATCGCGTGGGAGTTGATCATATTTGAGACCTAGGTAGCTTGCAGACGTCCGCAGGCCCGGCGTCTCTCTCTTTATTTATGTTATTAGCTGGAGTCTCTTTGTTCCGAGACAAACAGAATTGTGTTATATTTCTTCAAGACTTTTATGTGTAGTATTCCATAGTAGTTTGTGAGTTGGTGACTCCACGTCTTGGGTAGAGGATTTCAGTATGATTTTCATCATGAAGTTAGTTATTTCTATTTTTATAAAGTATTCCTCATTTATTTAATTAAATTGTGTTAAAAACAGGATAGTATTAATACAGTGGCTTGCCTAGCTACCACGAGTAGGCGCCATCACGATCCCGATATTGGGGGAAAATCCGGGTCGTGACAATCCTCTCATGATTAACTTTTAGCTTCCCTAGAGTTGAAAATGGACAAATGTTGGCACTTGATCTGTTATCCACCAAAACATGAGTTACTCCAGATTCTTCACATTTTACCGTGAGGTATAGTGCTTTATTATATTCTGTCCCTTCTAGTGGTAACTCACTGTCCGAGAATGTTATCTTATTTGTCTCAAAGATCTTGTTTGTGATTTTCTCCAGATGACATACAGAAATTTTCTCTGGTACTTGGGCTTCATTTAAAATCTTCATCAACGCCTTTCTATGCTCATCAGAATGAATTAGCAGGGATAACAAAGGTATTTGAGCGGGCGTCTTCCTCAATTGCTCAACTATGGAGTAATCTTGAGCTTTCATCTTCTTTAAAAATTCCTCAGCTTCTTTCTCGGTGACTGATTTCTTCACATAAGATGGATTTTCTTTCACCACTTTCATCTTTCTCAGATCATCAGGGGAAAAACATCGCCCAAGCCATGAATTTACCCCTTGACTTCTTTTCCTTTATACGTTACAGTTACCTTGTCATAATTCTAAGGTACAACCTTGGTACTCACAACCGGCATCTAAACAACTGGTTTGATAACTATTGGCTTTATATAAGCACCATTCACAGTCAGCACGGGCTTCACCCCGGATACTATTACTTTTACAGGCTTGGGCTCAATCATCACCGATGGCTGTATTGCTGGTGACTCAATTGACACTTTCTTACTTTCAACTTTCTCCTCAACCTTGTTGTTTGCTTTAATTTTCATCACCCTCTGAGAAGGTTTTTTGCAGCTCTCTCCCTGTACTAGCTCTATCATATGTGTTTCATGCTGCGCCGGCAAAGGATTTTGCGTTATGTTGGGAGTCTCTGGTGCTTGCACCTCAATTCTTCTGGAGTCAATGAGTTCTTATATTGCGGACTTTAAGTGCCAACATTTCTCCGTGTCATGTCCCTGTGCCCTATAACAGTATTCACAACGGACAGATTGGTCTAAATTTCTTGGTGGAGGGTTGGGAATTTTAGGCTCAATGGGGTTCAACATTCCTAATTCTCTCAATTGGTTAAAGAGACTGGTATATGATTCTCCCAGAGGAGTAAAAGTTCTTTTCCTTTGAGCCATGTCGCCTTTCACTTCTAGGTCAGGACGGAAGTTGGTTCGGTTTGGATTTCTGTAGGTTTTTTACTGTGGGTAGGCATTTTGGGCATGGTAGACATTCTGAGGAGCTATGGTTTGCCATGACGGTGAAGGCGGTGGGTAAGGTTGAGCATGCTAGACAGAAAATTGGGGACCAGTTGGAGGATAATATTGTGGAGGTGATTTATATAGTGCTGGTGGATATGGTTGGTGTGGGCGGGGTTGGTGATGATATGGATTGGGGCCTCGGGACCAAGATCTTCCTTCAATAACCGCCACTTCTTCCTTCTTCTTCTTTCCAATCGACCCTCATGTTCCCGTCTGAATTGTTTGATTTGTAGCCTTGATGGCTGAGTAGCTCATAATCTTATTCATCTTCAGACGTTCTTCCAGAAAACTCCCCATCTTTACTACATCATTAAAGTTTTTCCGATTGCAGACACCAAATGACCGTAGTATATCAGCTCCAAAGCTTGTAGGAAACAATCTACCATTTCTCCTTCTTTCATTGGTGGATCCACACGGGCCGCATGTTCCCTCCACCTGAAACCATACTCCCGAAAACTTTCTCCGGGTTTCTTTTCCATCTTAGTCAATGACAATCTATCAGGGATGATTTTCAGATTATATTGAAAATGATTTGCAAATGACTGAGCTAAATCATCCCAAATGAACCATCGGGTATGATCTTGACGGGTGTACCATTCCAATGCAGAACCACTGAGGCTTTGACTGAAGTAGGCCATAAGTAGTTATCCTTTCCTCCAGCTCCATGCATTTTACTGCAGTATCCTCGCAGATAGGCCACTGGATCACCACGGCCATCATACATGTCAAATTTTGGCAATTTAAACCTGGCAGGTAGCTGTACCTCAGGAAACAAGCATAAGTCCTTGTGTTCCACACTAACTTGGCCTCCCAGACCCTGCATATTGCGAAAGGACTGCTCAAGGCTCTTAATTTTCCTGGCCATCTCCTCTTGTTCAGGGTTTCTAGCAGGTTTCTCCTCCTCCATTATATCGATGAGTGGGGTGTAAGAATCGTGTTGCCTGAAGGTGGGTTCTAGCGGGTAGTAATGATTATCGTGGACATGAAATACAGGCTCGCTAGAGGATTTATGTAAAGTGACTGGTGGCAGTGCCACAAACACAGGAGCGGCCTGGGGTGGTAGTGGTAGAGCTTATTTAGGTAGGGGTGGTGGTACTTGTGATGTAGTGGCGTAATAGTGCGGGTAAATGGGATATGTAGAAGATGAGTTCATGGTGCGTGGTTCTGGGTTTGGGTTTAAGGGAGGAATATACGTAGGGTTAGCTAGGTAAGAATGTAAGGGTTGCCCCATTGACCAAGCCTGGTACATTTCTGACATCTGTTGTTTCAACTTATACATTTCTTCCTTCATCCTAGTCACATCTGTTACTTCCTCCTCTTGCACGGGATCCATGATTGTAGGCTCAATTTCTTGGGTTACCGCTTTTGTCATGCTTTTAGAACGAGTGTTGTAGTTGTGATGTGCCAGAATGTCAGTTGCTAACTGTTTTATCTGATACTCATCAACAACAAAAACTTGTTAATAGTTAGATCATAATAAATAAACATCACAAGTTATAAAAACACAACTTTTGCCTAGTAATTATGCATCATCCCCGCGTTATTCTTCTTTTGATCCTCCAATTTCCTTTTTTTCCGCTTTTTCTTTTCTTTTGTTTCCACCTATCATTGCTTTCATTATTTCTTTTTCTTCTTTTCCCTTTTTCCTTCCTCTTTTTTTTCGTTTTTCGATCCTATATATTTGCCTATCGCTCAAGAAATTTTCATATAAGAGAAAAAAATAATGACAATTTCTTTTGAATTTTCATTGATATTCAAATACTGATTACAAAAGATGATGTTGTACTACAACTTTTAAAATGCGGAAAAGTACAAATACAAAAGTGCATGGCTTATGAATACATTAAAGCTCCTAGTACCCGTGAGATATCGTTCGGTCTTACCGCGGGCCTATATGCTAATCCCCTTTGGAATTTATCGAGGTCGGTCATTACTTGTTTCACAAAGATCATTGTTGTTGCGGTAAATGTTGACTGAGTCATATCATCGAACAGTTGGCATTTCCGCGTAATGTATTGAGCAATGTTGACAATTCTTTCTCTGATGACCCCTTTCTCTTGAAGCAACCTACTAATCTGTTCGGCACGAGCATCTGTGGTTTGCTGGTTCTTCTTTTGAAGTTGTTGTAGCTCCAATTGTTATCGAGCCATGTCCATGTAGCAATGTTCTCTCTCTACATCAAATTCTTTATTTTGTTTACTACTTTTGAACTCAGCTGTGATGATCTTCTTCCTCAATCGGGCTACTTCAACATTATGTTCGTCTTTTAACTGTCGAACCATCCGAGTTCTTTCTTCGGCATTCTTGGCCAATTTTTTCCGAACCCCAACTAGTACCTTCTCAGTTTTAGCTAGATCAAAGCTATGATCGTTCACCTTGCGCCGTAGATTTTCAATTAGCTTCTCATCCCGGGCTCCAATCTTTTTGTTCCTTAGACTGCTCGGCAAACTCTTGAATATGAGACCTCTTCATCGGTCTCTCATGCTCAACATCTCTGCGGTACCATGCGGAATATTCTGGTGATATTTCTCCTCTAGCCCGATCTCTCACACAATTTTCTATTCTCAGACATTGGCATTCATTCCATATTTGTCAAATTTTTGCTTCCGGGAATTGCCCATCAGGACTGATTTCTATTGCATGAAGGCTGAGGTCCCCATCTTTCGGCACAACCTGATATCTTCCGAGTTTCCTTAATACCTGGTATGGCGCATAAGGTTGGATGCTCTTGAGACCCATTAACGGAAAATACGACCCTTCCGCTGGCATATATATAACTTTGTTGAGGGGCAACCATCCATATGCCCATTCTATTTGGCTAGCAGTCAATGATCGCAAATATGTGATCCAACCATTTGACCCTTCTGGCAACTTGGCTTATTTTGTCCTCACGTAGAATTCTTCGATACATGTCTTCTCAGATGATCCATAGCTTGAAAACTAAGGTTGGTGGCATAAATTCTCTATTATCCATATTTGAAGAAGTAAATTGCACCCCTCAAAGAAATCTTATCCCGCTTCGCAGGCCGTGAGAGCACGGAAGATATCAGCCACTATCATTGGTACCAACGTACTAGTGTCTTGTACAAGGAGAGTACTGGCAATTTCGGCAACTCTAATGTCAATATTCCTATCTTTCCTCGAAAATATGATCAATCCCAAAAAGGCTACCATAAAGGTGAAACGCATGTGTTCCTCCCACTTAGCCCGGTTCGCTTTGCTGTAGAGTTTGTTTGTCGGATCATTGAATCCTCCAACATGGCCATGTCTGTGGTATATAAAATTCATAGTGCAGAACCCGTGGACCAAGTCTTCATTGTGAAAATTTCTGGCAATTTTTAAGGAGTCAAGGAATCTGTGTACACTAATAGCCCTTGGAGCAACCGGATACTTATCTTTTAAGGGAACCTCGCCCTTCCCGATGTAGTTAGCAATTTCCTCCAATGTCGGAGTGAGCTCAAAATCCGAGAAGTGGAGCACATTATGTGCGAGATCCCAACAAGCAACTAGAGCTTGGATAATATCATCCCGAGGTACTATGTTTAGCAGCCCAATAAGATCTTTTAAATATTTGTTGACCCAATCATGTCCATCTTGGCCTAGATTATTCCACCACAATCGCAACTCCAAAGAGATCTTGTTCATTATTGCAACGGGTTCATTTTGTATTGTGCTCATCATGCACATTAATTAAAGGCAATTTATTCAAAAAAAAAGAAAACAAAAATCTTTTTAAGGACAATTTTCATTATTTCAAAAGACTTAACCTTTTCCATATTTCATTTGAAAATTTCAAGGCTATTATTTTAAAAGAAAGAAAATGACTTCAAAGAAACAACCTTCCGGTGTCCTTTCAGAACATTCGGCTATTTTCAAAAACGGCATCACTTTGATTTTATTAAAAAATAAAATTTGACATTTTTTGGTTATTTTTTTTGAAAGGGGTGGTTGGACCCGTCACGTGTTGCCTACGTATCTCGCCTAGTGGTGAGAATCAAACCTGCGTAGTTTGGTCAAATTGTTTTATGACCAATTATTTTGACAAAATTGTTCTGACTGTTTTCAAATTTTCTTTTTCAAACTTTCGATAGCGTTTCGTCAATATTTCGGTATTTCTATTCTAAAATTTTCTTTCTTTTTGTTTTCAGGTATTTTGCTGGTCAGCATAATAATGTAGGACAAATAAATGCAACATATAATCATGATCAGTCTTTGATTTCCTGGTCACCTATCCTAGACGGACCCAACCCCTGTGTTGAGTCCCTTAAGCCAGATATGATGCAAATAAACGTCCTAAATCTAGGCTCAATATCTTGATTTTTTATGGTACTAGACTGTGTACCCGAGTGGATAACTCGGATCGAAGAGGGGGCTACGTACTTGGGACCCGCGAGATCGTCCGGCTTTGTAACTTATCCGGCCTCTATTTTCTTATTGGGTATTGACTTAACAGAAAGGGGAGTCTCAACAAGTAAGCACATCCCCGGGGATAAGAAAATAAGGGTTTTCGGCACAATTTTATATATACAATTCACGTAATATCAAAGCGGTAAACATGTAGCACATTGATCAAAGCATATAATGAAATCGGATATAAACAAAAACAGCAATTTAATCGAGCTCGAATTCTTAAATCCTGAACTGAAGTCCTGGGTTTCTTATCCCCAGCAGAGTCGCCAGAGCTGTCACACCTCCTTTTTCTTTTAACGTATACCCCATTATTTATTAATACACCCAGGAAGGGATATAATAATAATAACATAGAAGGAGTTTTTCAACTTAAAGGACAATCAGAACGGGATTTATTTATTAAATTTCAGAGTCGCCACTTGGGAAAATAATGGCGTCCCAAGTCACTAGTTTAATCCCTAATCCGAGGAAATTATGACTCTGTTTAACAGTCCGCGAAACTAGAAATCCAGATAAGGAATTCTGTTAACCTAGGAGAAGGTGTTAGGCACTCCCGGATTCCGTGGTTCTAGCACGGTCGCTCAACTGCCATATTTGTAATATCTGATTTCCTTATATGCCTTAGTTTCTAATGCTATTGATGTTCCGCTTTGGTTAATTTTAAGATTTTTGCGACGTTGTGAAAACGCATTTCGAATCACACTGCAACCAGTACGTCTGTGACCTAGATGCATTTCAGCTTCGCCGGGATTTTGATTTGACTCACATAAATGTGAACTCGTATTACAAATGTATATTTATTAATCGTGCCCTAAGGTGTCTACGTCTTGTTAATTTTGGGAGAGACCGTGGAATTCGCTAAACGGTCTTTCCAATTTCTAACATTTGTATAGGAAATTATGGAGGGCCACGCAACTATACCTTTGTCATTTGGCGAGGCTCGTCTCCGTTTTTATGAAGGTTTTTTCCGTAGTATACTATATTTTCTATTTCTGTTTTTTACTTAGGTATAAATGTTTCAGATTTATGTCATTTTTATATCATCCTTTATTGGGATTTACGCCCACTTTTATATGCTATTGGGCCTGAAATCCAGGCCTCCTCACATTATTGTAGCCAGGTGCAGATGGATAGCTAGGTTCCAACTAAAATTTTTGTTTCTATCCCAAGGCATTAATACCATGTCAATTAGATCTGGTCTTGTATTCACGGCAAGGCCCAGATTAGTTACGTCTAAAGCGGAATCAAAGCAGATTAACATTTTAACAACAGTACTACGAACAAACACTATTCAATAATAACAATTAACTATTTCAAATAATGGCAAATTACATTTGTTCCTTACTAATTTTAATATTGTTAATTAACTAAAAATGTCAACACTAGTTTAATCAACTTATTACTATTTAACTACTAAATGAATAGATTATGAATCTATGAATCATCTATTGAGACACTGAAAATAGTGTTCTATGCTTCAACTAAACATGCTCGAATTACCACTGTTATTACAACCACATTCAGGTCACCATATCACAATAGCTTAATACAAGTTTTGCAGCTAAACCAATTTCAACAGTGATATAACAGTAACATGATTTAAAATTCTACTACTCACGCTTTTTCGAATTAATTGATGCTGATTCAGAACTTGATTAACGAAAATATCAAAGTATTAGTATTACATGTCCAATTTCAGAATATTTATAAATCTAAGTGTATTAACTGTGTTTTAGCCGGTCTTATTTTAGATTTAGGTGATAATTCTCTACCTAGTTTATTTATCCTGCTATTATCGAGTTAAAGCATATTTCTAGTCTACTAATTATTACAACCAAGTCCTAAATGAATTACAAGGATCTAAATACTTTCAAACTACATGATGGAATACAGATACATGAAAATTCATATAACATGATTTTATATCATTTCTCTAATCAGCAGCTCATTACAACTTCAAGTCAATAGTAGTATACTAGGTTCAAAACAGATTGATGAGTCTAGAGTTTGGAGAAGAAGAATAGTCAGCAATCAACAACAATGATACAGCAATTGCAGCAAAACGATTCAATCACAGCAAACAATTACCAAAAACTCCAAATACGAAACCCAACAAATCAACCCAAGTAAAATCATAGAACAAAGCAAAGTCGAGATGAATTTGTGAAGAATCGACCCACAGAAATCCTCAGAATAGTACTCAAGTAAATAAGTTGTTCTAAATGTATGTAACCCTTAGTTTTATATTTCAGAATTTCAGAACTCTTTTTGATTTCAAAATTTGAACCAATCTCTGAATTTCCAAAATCTAGCCCCTTTTCAGGCTTATTAGAAGTCTATTTATTGAGTCATTTTGGGGGAAATTTCAAATAAGTTAATTCAACCCCCCCCCCCCCCCCGTTCTTTTTAATTATTTAAAGTATAGTCCATTAAAATTGTATCAAAATGCCCTAGAACCCCTCCTAGAAGGTTCTGGGCAGTTCTGTTAGGTTCTTTTAGGCATGTTTTACCCAATTACCCTCACTTGCCAAGATTTATTACACAAATGCCTTTTTATTCTACCCAGTCTGCCCTTTATTATCTAAGTAATTGCATAAATACCAAGTACTAAAGTCATTTTTATCCCTATATGCTCTATTTAATCTATAGGAATGCCCTTTACTATTCCCCTTTTACCATTTGTATTTAATCATTATTACCCGACCTGCCTTAGGTATGGCAGAACTAGGGTAATACTTATTTAACCAATTGCTACTAATCAGACATGTTTTATGTGACGACCCAAAGGGTCATCACTTATTTAATTAATCATTTCGAGCTTCTGAGGCCTTGAAAACCTCATTCTATGTTACCTCGATTTACGTGCATGATCCGAGCTTGTAGCCGGAAAGATTTTGTGATAGAAAATATGAATTCTATGAGAAATTTGGATAAAAATGATATTAATATTGATATGGTTGACTTCGGTCAACATTTTAGGTAAACGGATCCGGACCCGAGATTGGATGGTCCCGAGAGGTCCGTAGAAAAATATGGGACTTGGACATGTGTCCGGAGTCGAATTCTGAGGCCTAGAGCCCAAGTTATGAATTTTTATGTGAAATTGTTTTTAATGCAATTATTAAAGGAAATAAATTAATTGACCTTGGTATCGGGCTCGTATTTTGGTTCCGACGTCCGGTACAAGTCTTAAATATTATATATGTGATTTCTGTAAAGTTTGGTGACATTTGGATGTCGTTTGAGATGTTTTGGACCTTGAGTTCCAATGTTAAGAAGTTTTGAAAATCAAAAGTATGAAAATCATGAGTTTGAGGCTTGATTTGATTAAAACGAAGTGATATCGGCGATATGATCGCACGAACAAGTCCATAATGTGTTTATGAGGTTGTGTACATGTTTGGTTTGGAGCCCGGGGGGCTCGGGTAAAGATTTGATAGGCCGTTGGATGAAACTCTGATTTTTTGAACTGCTGGTTTTTCACCCAGCTGTTGGCTTCGCAATTGCGAAGTTTTCTCGCAATTGCGAAGGGGGATAGGCTCGCAAATGCGAACATACATCGCAAATGCGAAGCCCCTTTGGCCCAGCCTTGTTCGCAAATGCGAACAATTGTTCGCATTTGCGAAGGTCCCCAGTACCAGCCTATGTTCGCAAATGCGAACAATTGTTCGCAAATGCGAACGTCCTAGTGACTGCCTTGGTTCGCAAATGCGAACCATTGTTCGCAAATGCGAACACCGCCTTATACAGCATGTGTTCGCAAATGCGAACATTAGTTCGCAAATGCGAACTGTTCGCAAATGCGAACAAATGTTCGCAAATGTGAACTTCCCACCCTTAGCTTAATTTTCAAACTCCAGAAATTGGTCGGGGTTCGCAATTGCGAACCCATGTTCGCAAATGCGAACACAGAGACCTGAAAAACACGAATTTCAGTCATTTCTTCACATTTTACAAAACCAAAACACCCATTTGCGATTCTTCAAGGATTTCTTCTTCATCAAAACTATTGTAAGTCACTTTTTACTTAATTCTTTCAATTCCTAACATCATTAAACATGCTTTTCATAAGAAATCAAAGATTTTCATGGTAAAATTCTTGTTTTTGTAAGAAAATAGGGTTTTTTCATAAATTGGGGAATTGGACCTCGAATTGAGGTCCGATTTTGAAACAAATTATATATATGAACTCGTGGGGGAATGGGTAACCGGATTTTAGTTCTAACCCCGAATTCCGACCATGTGGGCCCGGGGTTGAAATTCACTATTCATGGCAGAAATGTTGTAAAAGTTGTATTTGGTATTAAGAATTTGTTTGTTGAGTAGAATTGATGATACTAAATCAATTGTGTATAGATATGGTTGGATTGGAGCCAAATTGAAAGAAAAGACATTTCCACGGATTGAATTGTTCATAAGCATTCGAGGTAAGTGTTTGTTCTATCCTAGCTTGAGGGAATAGGATTATGTGTTATGTGTTATGTGATCGAGTGTGGTGTATGGGCTGTGGTGACGAGCATCCATACACTGGCGTCTAGTATGATCGTGAGTCGTTGGAAAATGATATTTTGAGATATATTACAGGTGAATTGTTATTGTTCTCCCTTGTTGGGACTTGTTGTGAAGATAATTATTGATTGCCCTTGATGGGACGATTTATGAATTGTTGTTTCTTTCTCTGCCCTTAACCGTGATTGTTATTTGGGTGAGGAAGAGTGATAATGCACGAAGGGTGATGCCGTGCCATGTTTATTTATTTATGCACGAAGGTTAATGCCGTGCCATGTTTATTTATTGATTATGCACGAAGGATAATGCCGTGCCCTGTTATTGATTATGCACGAAGGATCATGCCGTGCCCTGTTATTGAACCATGTACGAAGGATCATGCCGTACTATGGATGTGAGGATGAGAGTAAAAGCACGAAGGGTGATGCCGTGTACTTTATTTGTTTGTTTGGTGAGGATGAGAGTAAAAGCACGAAGGGTGATGCCGTGTACTTTATTTGTTTATTTGGTGAGGATGAGAGTAAAAGCACGAAGGGTGATGCCGTGCAATTGCTTGCTATTTCTTGAAGTGATATTATTCGTGTTTACATTATACTTTGTTTTCTTTGTGAAATTATTAATTGTGGTTAATTGTTGAATTCTTTAAGATATTCCTTATTGTGTTATTACTTGATTATTTCTTGTTATTTTGTGGTACATACATATATATTGAATTGCACAGGTTTATGTGAGTGTCTGGTCCTAGGCTTGTCACTACTTCGCCGGGATAGGCCAGGCACTTACCAACACATGGGGTCGGTTGTGCTGATGCTACACTTCTGTGCGTTTTTGCACAGGTCCAGGTTACGATCAGGAGCAGCAGCAGCAGTAAATAGATTGCGTGGGAGTTAATCATATTTGAGACCGAGGTAGCTTGCAGACGTCCGCAGGCCCGGCGTCTCTCTCTTTATTTATGTTATTAGCTGTAGTCTCTTTGTTCCGAGACAAACAGAATTATGTTATATTTCCTTCGGACTTTTATGTGTAGTATTCCATAGTAGTTCGTGAGTTGGTGACTCCACGTCTTGGGTAGAGGATTTCAGGTATGATTTTCACCTTGTGATTTGTTATTTCCATTTCGATAAAGTATTCCGCATTTATTTAATTAAAATTATGTTAAAAACAGGATAGTATGAATACAGTGGCTTGCCTAGCTACCACGAGTAGGCGCCATCACGATCCCGATGTTGGGAAAAAATCCGAGTCGTGACAAGTTGGTATCGAGCTCTAGGTTACATAGGTCTCACCACTCACGAACAAGCTTAGTAGAGTTTGAGAGGTAGGTACGGAGACGTCCGTACTTGTCCTCCAGAGTCTATTGAGTTAGGAAAAAGTCTCTCATTTGTTCTTTCTTGTCGTGCGACTTGTTCCTCAATTACTCATTGAATTTCTATTCTGTCCTTTCGCAGATGGTGAGGACACGCGCTTCTTCGTCCGCCGACCAGCAGCCCGAGCCCCAGGCAACTCCTGTGAGGGGCAGGGGCCAAGGCCGTATCAGAGGCCGTGGTAGGGGTAGAGCTCAGCCCCAGGCAGCTTCTCCAGAGGTGGAGCCTCATATTGAGATTGACGAGGAGGTTCCGGTTCCAGCAGCTCCAGTGGGCCCAGCTCAGGTCCCAGGAGAGGCTTTAATTACCCCAGATCTCCGGGATGCTTTGGTCAGAATAGCGGGATTCATGGACAGCATTGCTAGAGCGGGTTTATTATCAGTTGCCCCAGCCACTTCTCAGGCTGGAGGAGGGGCCCAGACTCCTATTGCTCATACTTCGGAGCCAGTAGCTCCTCAGCCTCAGGCACCAGTAATTCAGCCAGCTGTGGCCACTCAGTCCGGTACCACAGCTCATGCCAGTGATGGAACGGCCATGACTTCTGATTTGTTATGGAGGCTTGATCGGTTCTCCAAGCTATTTACCACTACTTTCAGGTGGAGCCGCATCAGAGGATCCTCAGGACTTTTTATTCAGTTGCCATGAGATTCTCAAGACTATGGGGATCGTGGAGACAAACGGAGTTGACTTCTGTACCTTCAGGCTTGCAGGATCCGCCAAGACTTGGTGGAGAGATTATTGCTTGACTCGACCAGCAGGGTCCCCAGCTTTATCATGGGACCGGTTTGCGGAACTATTTATGGAGAAGTTTCTCCCTGCTACTCAGAGGGATGTACTTCGGAGGCAGTTTGAGCGCCTCCATCAGGGCACTATGACAGTTACACAGTATGAGACGAGATTTATCGACTTGGCTCGTCATGCAGTGGTGATACTTCCCACGGAGCGGGAGAGGGTCCGCAGATTTATAGATGGGCTTAATCAGCCGATTAGACTCCAGATGGCTATGGGCGTGGGGAGTGACATATCATTTCAGGAAGCAGCCAATGCAGCACGCAGAGTTGAGATGGCTCTTACTAGGGGTGGCGGTTATTCTTCAGATAAGAGGCCTCGTCATTCAGGCAGGTTTGGTGGTTCTTCCTCTGGTAGCAGAGAATCCTTTGATAGAGGCCAGTCCTCCAGGCCTTTTCATTCCGCCCTTCAGGCTTCACAGGGTGGATCAGGTGATCGTGGTTCTCGGGGGCATTATTCAGACCAGTCTCTTATTAATGCTCAGCCTCTTCAGAGTGTTCGTGGAGGCCATTCGGGTCGTCAGGGCCAGCAGCCCTATCAGTCTAAGAGTTGCTACGGTTGTGGCGACCCAGGTCATTTTATCAGAAATTGCCCTCTAGCAGCGGGCAACTCTCAGCAGCGAGGTCCTCGTCCTATGATTCAGGCCCCAGCTGACCTCAGCCTGCCCAGCCAGCCGGAGGCGGGGGTAGAGATTATAGAGGTGGAGGTCGAGACCGTAGAGGTGGAGACCGTCCGGCGAGAGGTAGAGGTCAGCCAGTTGATGGTCGTCCTAGAGACGCAGCTCAGAGGGGAGGTGCAGATCCCCGATTCTATGCTTTACCAGCCAGGCCAGAGGCAGAGGCATCAGATACCGTGATTATAGGTACTATTCTTGTGTGTGGCAGAGGTGCTTCAGTATTATTTGACCCGGGATCTACATATTCCTATGTGTCTTCCTACTTCGCACCGTATTTGGTCGTGCCCGCCTATGCTCTGGATATTCCAGTTTATGTGGCTACACTAGTGGGCGACTCCATTGTAGTCGATCGGGTGCATCGTTCGTGCGTAGTTATATTTGGGGGTCTTGAGACCCGTGTTGATCTGTTGCTCTTGGATATGGTAGATTTTGATGTCATATTGGGGATGGACTGGTTGTCCCCATACCATGCTATTCTTGATTGTCATGCTAAGACCGTCACCTTAGCCTTGCCAGAATCACCCCGATTAGAGTCGAAGGGTACCTCAAGCCACTCCGTTCGCACTGTTATTTCTTATGTTAAGGCTCGACGTATGGTCGAGAAGGGGTGTCTAGCTTATTTGGCTTATGTTCGTGATTCCAGCGCAGAAGTTCCTTCCATTGATTCAGTCCCTATTGCACGGGAGTTTCCGGAGGTTTTTCCTTCAGACCTGCCGGGCATGCCACCCGACAGGGATATTGACTTCTGTATTGATCTGGCACCGGGCACTCAGCCCATCTCTATTCCACCCTATCGTATGGCCCCGCCGGAACTAAAAGAGTTGAAAGATCGGTTGCAGGATCTTCTTGAGAAGGGCTTTATCAGGCCCAGTGTTTCCCCCGGGGAGCACCTGTATTATTTGTAAAGAAGAAGGATGGCTCGATGCGGATGTGTATTGATTACCGGCAGTTAAACAAGGTAACTATCAAAAATAAATATCCACTGCCGAGGATTGATGATTTGTTTGACCAACTCCAGGGAGCGAGGGTATTCTCTAAGATAGACTTGAGGTCAGGCTACCATCAGCTGAAGATCAGGGCGGCTGACATTCCTAAGACGACCTTTCGCTCTAGATATGGGCATTATGAGTTCTTGGTCATGTCCTTCGGGTTGTCCAATGCCCCAGCAGCATTCATGGAGTTGATGAATCGGGTATTCAGGCCTTACTTAGATCTGTTCGTGATAGTCTATATAGATGACATCCTGGTGTACTCCCACAGCTAGGAAGAGCACGAGTAGCACCTCAGAGTGGTTCTTCAGACTCTGAAAGATAACCAGCTATATGCCAAATTTTCTAAATGTGAATTCTGGCTGAGTTCGGTAGCATTTCTGGGTCACATTGTATCAGTGGAAGGTATTCAGGTAGACCCAAAGAAGATTGAGGCAGTCCAGAATTGGCCTCGACCAGCTTCAGTGACTGAGATCCGGAGTTTCTTGGGATTAGCAGGTTACTACCGTCGTTTCGTAGAGGGGTTTTCTTCTATTGCAGCCCCGATGACCAGGTTGACCCAGAAGGGTGTCCAGTTTCAGTGGTCAGAGGAGTGTGAGGCGAGCTTTCAGAAGCTCAAGACAGCCTTGACCACCGCACCAGTGTTGATACTACCTACAGGTGCAGGGCCTTATACAGTTTATTGTGATGCATCTCGTACAGGGCTTGGAGCGGTATTGATGCAGGATGGTAAGGTTATCGCTTATGCTTCGAGGCAGTTAAAGATACATGAGAAGAATTATCCAGTTCATGATCTTGAGTTAGCAGCAGTGGTTCATGCCTTAAAGATCTGGAGGCATTATCTATATGGTGTGACATGTGAGGTGTACACCGATCACAAAAGCCTACGGTACTTGTTCAAACAGAAGGAGTTGAATCTACGACAGCGGAGATGGTTAGAGTTGCTAAAAGACTATGATGTTACTATATTATATCACCCAGGTAAGGCCAATGTGGTGGCCGATGCATTGAGTAGAAAGTATGCCAGCATGGGTAGTCTTGCATATATTCCGGTCAATCAGAGACCATTAGCTCTAGATGTCCAGGCCTTAGCCAACCGGTTCGTGAGATTAGACATTTTTGAGCCTAGTAGGGTATTAGCCTGCATGGTCGCTCGTTCTTCTTTATTAGAGCGTATCCGTGAGAGGCAATTTGATGATCCTCATTTGCGTGAGTTGAGAGATACAGTACAGCGGGGAGGTGCCACACAGGTAAAGCTAGATGATAATGGGGTATTGAAATTGCATGGTCGAGTTTGTGTACCCAATGTCGAAGGGATTCGAGAGTTGTTCTTAGCAGAGTCCCACAGTTCACGGTATTCTATTCACCCAGGCGCCGCGAAGATGTACCAGGACTTGCGACAGCACTATTGGTGGCGCAGAATGAAGAAAGATATCGTTGCGTATGTCGCTCGGTGTCTAAATTGTCGGCAGGTGAAATATGAGCACCAGAGACCTGGTGGTGTATTCCAGAGGATTGAAATTCTCGAGTGGAAATGGGAGCGGATCACTATGGACTTCGTTACTGGACTTCCTTTGACTCGGAGGAAATTTGATGCTATTTGGGTCATTGTTGATAGGCTGACCAAATCAGCACACTTTATTCCAGTATCTGTCTCCTACTCGTCGGAGAGGTTAGCGGAGGTTTACATTAGGGAGATTGTTCGTCTCCATGGGGAGCCAGTATCTATTATCTCTGATCGGGGAACGCAGTTTACCTCACGGTTCTGGAGAGCGGTCCAGCAGGAGTTAGGCACCCAGGTTCAGTTGAGTACAGCATTTCATCCTCAGACGGATGGCCAGTCCGAGAGGACTATTCAGATTCTTGAGGACATGCTTCGAGCCTGTGTTATTGATTTCGGAGGCTCGTGGGATCGGTTTCTACCATTAGCAGAGTTCGCCTACAATAACAGTTACCAATCTAGCATCCAGATGGCTCCGTATGAGGCGTTGTATGGTAGGCGATATCGATCACCAATTGGATGGTTTGAACCGGGAGAGGCTCGGTTGTTGGGTACGGACTTAGTTCAGGAGGCCTTGGATAAGGTCAAGACTATTCGGGAGAGATTGCGTTCAGCTCAGTCCAGGCAGAAGACTTATGCGGATCGTAAGGTTCGAGATGTAGATTTCATGGTTGGTGAACGAGTATTGCTCCGGGTGTCGCCTATGAAGGGCGTGATGAGGTTTGGGAAGAAGGGCAAGCTCGGCCCTAGGTATATTGGCCCATTTGAGATTCTAGACAGAGTGGGAGGGGTGGCTTACAGATTAGCTTTGCCGCCTAGCTTATCATCCGTGCATCCAGTTTTTCACGTATCTATGCTTCGGAGATACCACGGCGATCCCACTCATGTGTTAGACTTCAGTACTCTCCCCAGTTGGACAATGATCTATCTTACGAGGAGGAGCCGGTGGCTATTCTAGACCGGCAGGTTCGACAGTCGAGGTCGAAGAGTTATCCTTCTGTGCGTGTTCAGTGGAGAGGTCAGCCTCCTGAGGCATCGACCTGGGAGTCCGAGTCTGATATGCGGAGCCGTTACCCACACTTGTTTCCTGACTCGGTACTTCTTTCTTTTGTCCGTTCGAGGACGAACGGTTGTTTTAGAGGTGGAGATTGTGACGACCCAAAGGGTCATCACTTATTTTATTAATAATTTCGAGCTTCTGAGGCCTTGAAAACCTCATTCTATGTTACCTCGATTTACGTGCACGATCCGAGCTTGTAGCCGGAAAGATTTTGTGATAGAAAATATGAATTCTATGAGAAATTTGGATAAAAATGATATTAATATTGATATGGTTGACTTCGGTCAAGATTTTTGGTAAATGGATCCGGACCCGAGATTGGATGGTCCCGAGAGGTCCGTAGAAAAATATGGGACTTGGACATGCGTCCGGAGTCGAATTCTGAGGCCTAGAGCCCAAGTTATGAATTTTTATGTGAAATTGTTTTTAATGCAATTATTAAAGGAAATAAATTAATTGACCTTGGTATCGGGCTCGTATTTTGGTTCCGACGTCCGGTACAAGTCTTAAATATTATATATGTGATTTCCTGTAAAGTTTGGTGACATTTGGATGTCGTTTGAGATGTTTTGGACCTTGAGTTCCAATGTTAAGAAGTTTTGAAAATCAAAAGTATGAAAATCATGAGTTTGAGGCTTGATTTGATTAAAACGAAGTGATATTGGCGATATGATCGCACGAACAAGTCCATAATGTGTTTTTGAGGTTGTGTACATGTTCGGTTTGGAGCCCGGGGGCTCGGGTAAAGATTTGATAGGCCGTTGGATGAAACTCTGATTTTTTGAACTGCTGGTTTTTCACCCAGCTGTTGGCTTCGCAATTGCGAAGTTTTCTCGCAATTGCGAAGGGGGATAGGCTCGCAAATGCGAACATACATCGCAAATGTGAAGCCCCTTTGGCCCAGCCTTGTTCGCAAATGCGAACAATTGTTCGCATTTGCGAAGGTCCCTAGTGCCAGCCTATGTTCGCAAATGCGAACAAAAGTTCGCAAATGTGAACATTCCCCATTATGCCTTGGTTCGCAAATGCGAACCATTGTTCGCAAATGCGAACACTGCCTTATACAGCATGTGTTCGCAAATGCGAACATTAGTTCGCAAATGCGAACTGTTCGCAAATGCGAACAAATGTTCGCAAATGCGAACTTCCCACCCTTAGCTTAATTTTCAAACTCCAGAAATTGGTCGGGGTTCGCAATTGCGAACCCATGTTCGCAAATGAGAACACGGAGACCTGAAAAACACGAATTTCAGTCATTTCTTCACATTTTACAAAACCAAAACACCCATTTGCGATTCTTCAAGGATTTCTTCTTCATCAAAACGATTGTAAGTCACTTTTTACTTAATTCTTTCAATTCCTAACATCATTAAACATGTTTTTCATAAGAAATCAAAGATTTTCATGGTAAAATTCTTGTTTTTGTTAGAAAATAGGGTTTTTCATAAATTGGGGAATTGGACCTCGAATTGAGGTCCGATTTTGAAACAAATTATATATATGAACTCGTGGGGGAATGGGTAACCAGATTTTAGTTCTAACCCCGAATTCCGACCATGTGGGCCCGGGGTTGAAATTCACTATTCATGGCAGAATGTTATAAAAGTTGTATTTGGTATTAAGAATTTGTTTGTTGAGTAGAATTGATGATACTAAATCAATTGTGTATAGATATGGTTGGATTGGAGCCAAATTGAAAGAAAAGACATTTCCACGGATTGAATTGTTCATAAGCATTCGAGGTAAGTGTTTGTTCTATCCTAGCTTGAGGGAATAGGATTATGTGTTATGTGTTATATGATCGAGTGCGGTGTATGGGCTGTGGTGACGAGCATCCATACACCGGCGTCTAGTATGACCGTGAGTCGTTGGAAAATGATATTTTGAGATATATTACAGGTGAATTGTTATTGTTCTCCCTTGTTGGGACTTGTTGTGAAGATAATTATTGATTGCCCTTGATGGGACGATTTATGAATTGTTGTTTCTTTCTCTGCCCTTAACTGTGATTGTTATTTGGGTGAGGAAGAGTGATAATGCACGAAGGGTGATGTCGTGCCATGTTTATTTATTTATGCACGAAGGTTAATGCCGTGCCATGTTTATTTATTGATTATGCACGAAGGATCATGCCGTGCCCTGTTATTGATTATGCACGAAGGATCATGTCGTGCCCTGTTATTGAACCATGTACGAAGGATCATGCCGTACTATGGATGTGAGGATGAGAGTAAAAGCACGAAGGGTGATGCCGTGTACTTTATTTGTTTGTTTGGTGAGGATGAGAGTAAAAGCACGAAGGGTGATGCCGTGTACTTTATTTGTTTATTTGGTGAGGATGAGAGTAAAAGCACGAAGGGTGATGCCGTGCAATTGCTTGCTATTTCTTGAAGTGATATTATTCGTGTTTACATTATACTTTGTTTTCTTTGTGAAATTATTAACTGTGGTTAATTGTTGAATTCTTTAAGATATTCCTTATTGTGTTATTACTTGATTATTTCTTGTTATTTTGTGGTACATACATATATATTGAATTGCACAGGTTTATGTGAGTGTCTGGTCCTAGGCTTATCACTACTTCGCCGGGATAGGCCAGGCACTTACCAGCACATGGGGTCGGTTGTGCTGATGCTACACTTCGGTGCGTTTTTGCACAGGTCCAGGTTACGATCAGGAGCAGCAGCAGCAGTAAATAGATTGCGTGGGAGTTGATCATATTTGAGACCGAGGTAGCTTGCAGACGTCCGCAGGCCCGGCGTCTCTCTCTTTATTTATGTTATTAGCTGTAGTCTCTTTGTTCCGAGACAAACAGAATTATGATATATTTCCTTCAGACTTTTATGTGTAGTATTCCATAGTAGTTCGTGAGTTGGTGACTCCACGTCTTGGGTAGAGGATTTCAGGTATGATTTTCACCTTGTGATTTGTTATTTCCATTTCGATAAAGTATTCCGCATTTATTTAATTAAAATTATGTTAAAAACAGGATAGTATGAATACAGTGGCTTGCCTAGCTACCACGAGTAGGCGCCATCACGATCCCGATGTTGGGAAAAAATTCGGGTCGTGACATTTTAAGACTTAACCAGTTTAGACCACACCCCTTTTCATTATTATCCACTCAGAAGATAACCACTTATCAAAATATGACCACTATTTAAAATATAGCCACTTATTAAAAGCATAGCTAATCAACACCCAGACTTAACTCACAAACGTAGCCACAAGACCTTTATACTCATGACCCAAATAACTTAAGCACTCAAAGGTTTAGAATGAACTCACATACGAATCAAGTTACAAATATAGCCAGATTCATGTTGTTTTGCACATATAGCCTTAATCACGAATTAATTTTCAATTAATCAGAACTCAGAGGAGAAATTTGATAATGGTTGAATTCCAACTAACCAAAACTCAATCGAGACAGAATATAATGAACAAACACATAAAACAGACTAATTAGCACATGATTCATGCGTAGTTAATATGAAAACCCCTAAGAACACTTATGAAAGTTTAGGCATGTGTAAGATTCAAGGCTCGCATGAACAGTCAGAGATTGATTCGTATTTTTAAATATGCATAAGAAACAAGTTCAGATAAACACGGAAGACATGTAAAGAAACATTTTTCCAGAACACATAACAACCAAGAATAGAAACAGAGGTGGGGATACTTAGCTTTTCGGGATTTTTCTTTTCTTTTTTCTTTTCTTTCTCTCTTTTCTTCTTTCTTTCTTCTTTCTTTCTTCTTTCTTTCTTCTTCGTTCTTTTCATTTTTTCTGGATTTTTAGAGCTTTGAAGACGTTTGGTCTTCTGAGTACTGGATTTTTCAAATGGGGATTTGGGTTCGATTTAGGTGTATATGAGGGGTGGTCTGGAGACCTGGGGTAGTGCTTTGGGGGTAGGGTTAGTTTTTGGTACGCGCCAGATTAGGGTTTCGGCGAGTATTTTTCTAATATTCAACAAATTTGAGGGTGATTCTAGGGAAACCACCCAGATAGGATGGTAGATCAACTCAAGACAGTTTAAGTGTGTTAATATGGGACCTTGGTTCATACTTTGTGAGGTCGCTGGCTAGGGTTCCGACGACCGGAATTTCAAGAACAGGGAGGCTGTTGGTTTTGTTCGGGGTTTGTGGTGGCTCGAAGGTTTTTTAGGTGGTGGAGAGGGTGTTTGAGGTTTTCCTGAGCCGGAGACGAAGGCTGAGGCATGGTTTTCCGGTGGTCTCCATGAGAGACTGGAGGAGGAAGAAGATGAACCTAGGCGTCTAGGGTTTCTTATGAGATGTGTATGTGTATGTAATGGTCTGAATGAACGGGAGAAGTGTAATACATATCGATTATACACTTTTGATCCTTGATCGTTGGATTAAATCGAATGAATGGCCAGGATCATTTGGCCCTCAAAACGTCGTCGTTCAACTTAAATGTACCCCTATTCACGTTCGTTGGATTAAGTCATTAAACGACTGTGATTAGTTTATCTAAGCTACGTCGTTTGGCTTTAATGAGACATTGCCCTCATCCGTTTGATCAATTAAATTGGACAGCCAGGATTAACTCTATATGCGACGTTGTTTGGTTTATAAGGGAACCGCCTCACTAGGACTGTTGACTAAATGTATCAACGGCCTAGATTTAATTATTTATACGGCATCGTTTGGGTTTAGCACTGGGCAGACTGTACTTAGTTCCGTTTGGGCCTGGTTAGTGTAACATATGTTTGGGCTATGCATTTAGCCCAAATTGATATTATACACTATTTTTTTGTATTTTTGCCATTTTGAATTGTATTTATTTAATTTCTTTGGTATTTTGTACTTTTATTTTATACTTGTTTTATATTTGTTTACTTCCCTTTTTTTTCTTGCATTTTTCTCTTATTTTTCCGATATGTTTTGCATTTTTTCTTTTATTTTCCGGTATTTTTGCATTTTACTTGATTTTCTAAATTTTAACATTTTTATGATATTTTCCCAATTGATTTCTTTTTGTAGTTTCATTTCAATTTTATTTTCAAACAAAAACACTGGTATTTCAACTAAACCACACAATTACAAATAAAAGATCAGTTTTGTTATATATATATATATATATATATATTAGAATTTAATTGCTTAAGAGGCAGAAATCACGTGCTCACAATCGGCGCTTCTCCGTCTCTACTGTGACATTGACCACCCAAGTCTATGTATTCATCCAGGTAAAGCTCTTTCTTTTCCTCCTTTCTTCTAGTTTTTTCTGCCTTCTTCTCTGTTGCTTGTTTCTGTTATTCTTATCATTACTTTTGTTTTCATTTTTGCCCTTTTCTTCTTCTATTTGACTGAAGTTCCTTTTTTCCTTTTGCATGAGTCCATTCTGTGTGGATTGTTGCCCGTGGTTGCCTCCTCGAGCCTGTAGTGTGAGAGTTTTGAGATTCACCGGAGTTGGAGTGCTGGTCCATGTTTGTGCCTATTGAAGAGGACTGCTGCTGCTTGTTAATGTTGCTGCCCAGATCTGCCTGTGATTTTTGTAATAATACATTTTAGCTTTTTCTTTTTTACTTTTGTTTAGATTCATTTCTTCTTTGTGTGTTGCATGTAATTGCTGCTCCCTTATATGCTCTAATATCATGCTTAGACTCTCGTTTTCTTTTCCTCATACTTCATCCAACAAATCTCCTTTAAAATTGAAAGGAGATTTGTTGTCAGTACTCTCCTGATTTTTAGAGTTCTGATTGTTTTGGACTTTGAAGTCCTCAACCTTTTGAGCATCTCTGTTGCTATGCCTAGACTTTCTTCCTAATTCCTCCTCAGTGGGTTGAGTACCAAGTACTAATATCACCATCTGAGGAATCCTCAGGAAATAGAGTCTAGTTAGCATTGGTGCCTCTGATGAATTTTCCTGTTCCTTTCTCTTACTTGTTTTGTGCTTTAGTGTACTTGCAATTTTCTTCAGTAGATGTATCTTCCAGCTAAAATTCCTAGAAGGAACTTTGACTGTCAACATACTACTCTTAAAAATTTCTTGCATGCATCCATCTTTCCTTTCTGACTTTAGTAAGAACTTTGTTCCTCCTACTGTATTTATGATTTTGTGCAAGTTCACTCCAATGGAATGAGTGCAAAGCACTAATACCACTAGTTGGAGTTCTCTTGGCATATAACCACTCTTACAGTAGCTGACTTTGGGGGTGCTTTTGCTATGTTCCCTTGTGTGGACTTGATTGATTCTCCCCTAGAGAATGACCTGACTATCTTGCAAGGCTTGTGATTTGCTATTACTAGCCTATAGGCTATGCCTAAGGTCCACCAGGTGGATTGAGTACCAATAGGTACTAATACCACCACCATAGTTTTACTTAAGACATAGCTTATAGTTAGTTTGTGTGTACCCTCTAGTGTATCTGCAGATATAAGTATAAAACCTCCCATGGAATGAGTGCTATGCATTGATACCACCAATTGAGGTTCTGTTGACCTATAGTCACACATACAATGGAGGTCTCTGAACCTAGATGTTCTGATGTGACCTCTTTGTATGGAGTTGCTTGCTTCTCCTTTCATGTGTGACTGGGTTAGCTTGCAGAACTTGAGACTGGTTGTTACAAGGCTACATGCTATGCCTAAGTTCCACCAGGTGGATTGAGTACATAAGAGTACTAATACCACTACCTCAGTTTTACTTAGAGCATAACATATAGCTAGCTTGAATGTACCTGCAAAAAAGAAAACCATGTTAGCAAAAACTAGGTTCCTTATGTTCTCTCCTCTAGATGTGGTCTAGAGCTCGGTTCTTGGCAATTTTTGAAAGGATTTCCACCTGGGCAACTTGGGTAAGTGTGTCTCACTCGATTTTGATCAACTTTCAAGAATCTCCTCTTAAATTCACCTTTTAATTCAGTTTTTAATGTGAAAATGGGCAGAACTTTATAGACTGAATTATTGTGTTTTGATGGAGTGTTTGACCTCCGATTTGAGATATTTTTATACGGTTAGACTCGTGAGAGTGCAAGGGTTCTGAAAATGTTAAATTCATCCGGTTCTGAGAGGTTGGCCTGAGGGGCATTTTGGTCATTTTACCAAATTTCGCGCTTTAGCTTTGAATTTAATTATAGAATCAGTTGCTTTAGGTATTAATTACAATGTGTGATTTCATTGAATAGATTTAGCTATTCGGAGTTGAGTACTCGTGGCAAGAACGTGGTTGCTATTTGATTTTAGCCAGTTTTGAGGTAAGTATCTTGCCTAACCTTGTGTAGAGGACTTCCCCTTAAGATTGAGTCTTTTCTGTTGATTGTAGTCCGTGTACGTGAGGTGACAAGTGCGTGCTCGGATATATTTATGGTAAATTGTCTCTTTTAGGCCCCTAGACTTGTGAAATTTACAGAATAGAAAGATATTGTTGATACGTTTGAGCCCCTGTTATTAGTTTCACCTCTATGTGTCTTGCTTGACATTTGTTGCTCTTCTTGACTTATTTCTGCCATTAAATGGGCCTTTACGTTATTTACTAAAGCCAAGTACCCTTCTATAATCATTGAGCCCACCCTAACTACTCGCCTTTAATTAAAAATTATAAATGTTATATCACATATAGTTAATCGGTCTTAATTAGAAGGAAGATAGGAACCTTATAATTAATTGAAATTTCTTAAGTAAAGATTTGTTAGACTCATGTTAATTTCCTTACTGTTGAATACTCCTTGATTGTAGGTTATCTGTAACCTTGTGTAATTATTCGATATGTCCAACGGTTGAGGTACCAATGTAGTTGTTATGGGTTTTGTTAAGATTCGATTGTTATTTGAGGCTATTGTGTTTCCTTGGTGTTCAGCGACTTTATTTGAAATTGTTGGATCCCTTGCCGGGACGTTGTTTTTTCTATTGTTGATTCTCCCTTGCTGGGATGCTATCATTACTGTGTAGCTGTTGGTGTCATGATGCACAAGGTTTCTACCGTGCGGTTATTGTTGGGGATTTACACGAGGTAATTGTCGTGTTGTTGTTGCTATTGATGTTTGCATATGTGGCGTAATAATGCGGGGTATGTTATATACTTATATATGTGTTGCTCATGTGGTGGAATAAGGTGGGAATATTTATGATGCACGTGTGGCGAAATAAGGCAGTGTTGCTATGTTGTTATTGATTGCACACGTGGCAAAATAAGGAGGGCTATGTCAGGGGCTGATTATGAAGGACTACGGGTTCAATTCCCGGGAGTTCCTCTGTTGTTATTATGAAGGACTACAGGTTCAATTCCCGGGAATTCCTCTATTGGTATTATGAAGGACTACGGGTTCAAATCATGGGAGATCCTCTGTTATTGGTTTGCCGGGCTACGGGTTCGATTCCCGAAAGTACCCCTTAAACTCAATATGATATGACTGATAGTTTCATTGTTCCCATTCGGGGTGAATGATCCGGGAGCTAACTGTTCCCATTTCTTATACTTACTAGTTGGCAGGATTTCCTGTTAGATACACTTGCACAAGCATATACGTAGTTGGACCCTTCTATTTGAGTCAATCCCTCCTGATTTGACTATGGGTAGAGATATGACGTCGTTTATCCACTGTATATGTGAAAGTGACTCTAGTTGACTAGATAGTTGCCAGCATTGTCGTGTTATTCATGGGGCGTCAGATGCCAATTGTTATATTTCAGATTCTGGGTAATTTCATGAGTTGTGTCTAATCTGAGAGTTGTGGTAGGATTGAGGAAAGAGTTGGAAAGACTTTGTGTAAGCATCATTTCAGAATAGCGACTTAGCCATTTGTTTGGTCTTGTTACGTTGTGATTTCAGGACTTGGGTTGTGATTTCTACTGTCATTTTTGTATTATCATTTATTGTATCTTGATTTTTGTTATTGTCCGTTATCCTCGTTGTAGCTTCTTGTGTTCTTATTTATCCAGAAAGTCCTTACATATTCACATAACATCTTTATCTTTTCTGTTATATTATTTATTGACCGGTAGGTGTCATGACTGTTCCTCGTCACTATCCCATCGAGGTTAGTCTTGATACTTACTGGGCACCGCCGTGGTGTGCTCATACTACTTTTCTGCACATTTTTGTTGTGAAGATATAGGCACTTTCGTTCAGTTCTGTCAGCCTTGGAAGGAGGCATACCGGTATAGACTTCAAGGTATATCTGCTACGTCTGCAGACCGAGGAGTCCCTTTCTAGTTTTCTGTAAAAAGTGTAGTTGTTTCAGTATTTCTTCTTGTATAGATATTCTTGAGTTAGAGCCTCTTATGTTTCCTCTTAGCTTGTGATTTGTGAGTTTCTGGGTTTCGGGAATTGTCGTCAGTTTTGAGTTTGTTATGCTACGTGCCAAGCGGCACCTTAAGCACCATTTTATTTTGCTAATTCAGTTTGTTTTGCTTGCATCCGCAAATTTTGGTTATCTTTCGCATTGTTAAGCTTACCTAGTCGTAGGGACTAGGTGCCATCACGATATTTTCATGTAGGGTGAACTAGGGTCGTGACATACACAGATATAAGCCCAATCTCAGTCATTATGCATAGTAAACTATCAATCGGGAGGGACCAAGTCCAAATAATTCCCAGTCACAATACCACTATGCTCGTCACATGACGTGTGTTCCATCTTAGCATAGCACTGTATAGTGCAAAGACGGGGTTTCAAACCCTCAGTACATCATTTATTACCACCACTCATCTCGAATCGGCAGAAATCCTAGCTCGTCTTGTGCTTGCCTCGCAAATCAACCTCCTCGGGTGCCAAATATGATCAAAAACAATAAGAATACATCAAAATAGGCTAAAGGAGTATAACCCAATCGAAATAATTCGAATTACATCGAAAATCACGAAGTTGCCAAAACCCGACCCCCGGGCCTGCTTCTCGAAAAAATACAAAAGTCACATTTTCAGATTCCTTATCTTGCCACGAGTCCATACATATAAAGTTTATCAAAATCGGACTCCGTTTGCTCATTCAAATCAATAACTTTCAATAACCAAGGCTTAGAGCAAAAATCCTCCATTAATACACCTCCAATCCTCCATTTTCAGGTGTTAACTCCATAATTTAACAATATAATAACATAAATTGAGTCCATAAATGCCTACCTGATGAATCCCCTCGATTTCCTCCACAAAATCGCCTAAATCGCCTCCTAGATCAAAGCCCCAAATGAGATATAACTTCTGAAATTCGAACCCCTCTACTTCATTAAACACTAGCGCACTTCCGCTTTTGCGGATCCTTTCTCGCTTAAGCAAGACCGCTTCTGGGGTAATAATGTTGCTTCTACGACTTTTCAATAATGGTCAGGACCGCTTCTGCGGCTCAGTCCTCGCTCTTGCCAGACAGCTTAGCTGGCTGCCCTTTCGCTCCTGCGATATTTCCCCGTAGCCCAACTTCCGCTTTTGCGGACAAGGGCTCGTTTCTGCGAGCTCGCCCCTGCGAGAATACTACAGCTTATGCGGAATTGCCCGGACCAGCCCTGGGTCTCATCTGCAACCATTTGGTTGCTTTTGTGGGGCCGCTTCTGCGGTTCCCCATCCGCAGAAGCGAAACTGCTGTTGCAGATCATACCAGCAATTCCAAAACTTCAAATTTCGACCGATTGACCCTCCGAAAACATCCCGAGGCCCCCGTGACCTCAACCAAAAATACGAATCCACTCTAAATCATCTCACGAACTTGTTCCAATCATAAAAACACACCCTCAAACACACGAATCATCAAATTAAGGTCGGTTCAAGCCTAAGATTCAACCAAAACTTTCGAAACCTACATTCTATCAAAAACCCGACCAAACGATGTCCGAATGACCTGAAAATTTGCAAATATATCCAAAATCACCTAACGAATCTACTGAAACTGTAGGAATTCCATTTTGAATCCCGGATCAAAACCTCACCTATCGATCGAATTTTGCCAAAATTCCAACTTAGCCAATTCAAGCCTATTTCTACACCGGAGCTCCAAATTCAATTCCGATCGCTCCTACAAGTCACAAATCATCCCCCGAAGCTAACCGAACCGTCAAAATTTGATTCCAAGCCCTTTAAATCACAAGTCAACACCCGATTGATGTTTTCCAACTATTCTATCTTCAAAGAGACTATTTCTCTCTTTTCCTACCAAACTCGATCCGAATTGACTCAAACTCACCAAACAGATATATTGAAACATGACCAAGCATATAACGGGAAAAACGGGATGGTAACTAACGTGATGACGGGCTGGGTCATCACATTCTCCCCAACTTAAGCAAACGCTCGTCCTCAAGCGGGTCAAGAAACATACCTGGAGTCTCAAATAAGTGTGGATATCTGCTCGAAATCTCCTGCTCGATCTCCCAAGTGGCCTCCTCCACGGGCCGGCCTCTTCACTATACCTTAACTGAAGCAATGTCCTTGGACCTCAACTTTCAAACATGCCTACATAGAATAGCTACCGGCTCTACATCATAAGATAGATCACCATCAAGCTGAATCGTACTGAAGTCCAACATATGAGATGGATCCCCGACATACTTCCGAAGCATAAACACATGGAATGCTAGATGAATACTATACAAGCTGGGTGGCAACGCCAACTCATATGCCACATCCCCAATCCTCCTGAGTATTTCAAAAAGGCCAATGAACCTGGGACTCAGTTTCCCTTTCTTCCCAAACCGCATAACACCCTTCATGGGTGAAACCTTCAACAATACTCTATCGCCAACCATGAAAGACAAATCTCGAACTCTACGGTCCGGATAACTCTTCTGGCATGACTATGCTATGTGAAGCATGTCCTGGATCAACTTCACTCTATCCAAAGCATCCTGAACTAACTCAGTCCCTATCAATCTAGGCTCTCCAGGCTCAAACCATCCCACGGGAGATCTACACCGTCTACCATACAAGGCCTCATACGGGCCATCTGAATACTCGACTAATAACTGTTGTTGTAGGCAAACTCTGCAAGTGGAAAAAACTCATCCCATGAACCTCCAAAATCAATCACACAAGCACGCAACATATCCCCCAAGATCTGAATAGTACGCTCAGACTGTCCGTCTGTTTGAGGATGAAATGTGGTGCTCAACTCTACCTGTGTACCCAGCTCCCACTAGAATGCCCTCCAGAACTGAGAAGTGAGCTAAATACCTCTATCTGATATGATAGACACTGGGTGCAATCTGACAATCTCCCAAATAAAGATCACTGCTAACCGCTTTGATGAGTAAGTAGTACATACTGGAATGAAGTGTGCGGATTTGGTTAGTCAATCAACAATCACCCACACTGAATCAAACTTCCTCGGAGTCCGAGGGAGACCACTCACAAAATCCATGGTAATCCGCTCCCATTTCCACTCAGGAATAACCATACGCTGAAGAACACCGCCCGGTCTTTGATGCTCATACTTGACCTGCTGGAAGTTGAGACATCTGGCCACATGACTAACAATATCTTTCTTTATCTTCCTCCACCAGTAATGCTGCCACAAGTCCTAGTACATCTTCGCGGCACCCGGATGAATGGAGTATCGCGAGCTGTGAGCCTTCTCTAATATCAACTCTCGAAGGCCATCTACATTTGGCATACAGATACGGCCATGCATCCTCAGAACACCATCAATATCAATCGTCACATCTCTAGCATCATCGTGTAGAACTCTGTCCTTAAGGACAAGCAAATGTGGATCATCACACCGACGCTCTCTGATGCGATCATATAAGGAAGACCGAGAAACGACACAAGCCAACACTCAGCTCGACTCAGAAACATCCAATATCACTAGCCGGTTGGGCAGCGCCTGAACATCATATGCAAAGGGCCTCTCCCAAACTGGAATATAAGCTAAGCTGCCCATACTAACCGCCGTTTAGCTCAAAGCATCAGCCACAACATTGGCCTTCCCTAGATGATACAATATAGTGATGTCATAATCCTTAAGCAACTCCAGCCACCTCTGCTGTCTCAAATTAAGGTCCTTCTATTTGAACAGATGCTGAAGGATGCGATGATCGGTATACGCCTCAATAGAAACACCATATAGGTAATGTCTCCAAATCTTCAGAGCGTGAACTATGGCTGCTAGCTCTAAATCGTGCACATGGTAATTCTTCTCATGGGGCTTCAACTAGAGAGAAGAATAAGCAATAACTCTACCCTCCTGTGATCACGTGATTTTTGCCCCAAGCAATTAAATTCCAAAATATAAAAAAAATACAAAAATGATTTTTGTTTGCAATTGTTTTGATTTGTGTGTATAAAATACCAGTGTTTATTTTAATTGATAAAAATAAAATTTAAAATGAAATACAAAAAGGAAATTAATTAGAAAATATCACAAAAAATATAGAAAAATACAGGAAATTAGAAAATAAAAGAAATTACAAGAAACTAAAATAAATACAATTCAAAAATAACGAAAATATAAAATACTAATTCAAAATAACAAAATTGGGCCAAATACATGATATACTTAGCCCGAATGCAACACCCACAGACCAGGTCCAAACAATTGACCCGGTCTGCCTAGTTACAAGGCCAAACGACACGTTAAATTTGGGCCTTTGATACAATTGATCAACGGACCTAGTAAGGCGGTGACTTTATGAATAAAACAACGTCGCCTAAGACAATTAATCACAGCCGTCCATCACATTTAATCAAATGGACAAAACTACTGTATCACTTAAACAAATGACGTAGTTTAAGAAATTAAATCTCAACCGTTCAATCATCTAATCTAACGGACCAAATAAGAGATCTCACTAAACCAAACGGCAACGTTTTAAAGACAAAAGATCTGGGCCGTTTATCTAACTAAATCTAACGGTTGAGAAGCAATAATACAACTTCAGTATATATACCCCAAACCCCCGTTCATTATTTATTATACACACACTTTCTTTACAACACAAACCATAGCCGCCAAGAAACCCTCTCCCCCCCCCTTTCTCTTACAGAGAACACCGGAACCCTACCGGTGGTCACTATTCTGCCATCTTCTCCGGCTCAAGCCAATCCCCAATCACCCCTCTCCACCTTCTAACACTTCTAAAACTATTAACCCCCGTCCAAAAACCTACCAGTTCCCGAGTCTTGAAATTTCGATCGCCGGAACCCTAGCCGGCCACCACCAATGTATGAACTAGACCTCCACCTTAACACCATAGAACCGTATTGAGATGATCTAACACCCCACCATAGTCCCATATCTCAAATATTTCCCTAACCCTTCGAGTATTAGAAAAAGTCTCACCGGAACCCTACTCCAGCGAGCACCCAAAAACAAAAATCCTTCAGAACCTTACCCTAAGTCTTTGAATACCCATCTCATACTCAAATTAGACTTTCAAGAAGTCTGTTAGGGAGATCTGTCACTTAAGAGACCACAAGTCTCTGAAACGCTGAAAAATCTAGAAAGAAGAAATAAAACGAAAGAAAGTAGAAAGAAATAAGAAAGAAAGAAGAAAAGAAAGAAAGAAAAGGAAAAAGAAAGAAAAGGACGAAGCCCTAAAGCTAAGTACCCTAAACCTGTTTCTGTATAGTATCTTTTGCGTTCTTATCTATTTAGAACTTGAATCTATTAAAAAATCCCTCTGCATGTTAAAGTAATTAAAAGCCATGAATCCATCTATGTGCTATACTTTGCTCTTCTGTGTTCATACTTGCTAAACATGAGCTTATTACATGTGTGCCTAAAATCGACTAAGTGTTCTTAAGTTTTGATATAGCTACCTGTAAATCATGTGCTATTAGCTATTTTCATGTTATTGTTCAATAGATCCTGTCTCGACTATGGTTCTGATTAGTTGGAATTAAACCATTATCAATATGTCTCTCTAAGTTCTAATTAATTTGAAAGTTAGTCGTAATTAGGACTATTTGGGAAAGACTACATAAATATGGCTACATTTGCAATATGATTTGTATGTTTGTTTCTTCTGAACTTCTGAGTGCTTATGCATATTTAGGTTATATGTGTAAATGTCTTTTGTGGTTATGTTTGCAACACAGTATGAGTCTTTGGTTAGTGTCTATCTTTGCAATATTGGTTAATTTTGAAAAGGTTATATAGTCTGAAACTGGTTAATTTTTAAAACAAGTCTTAGGGGGTTATATTTTAAATACATTCAGTTACCCAAGTCTTGACAGACCTAATATAGGTCGGGTAAATATGATTAAATGTAAAGGGTAAAAGGGGAAAAGCACATGGTATTTCTGTAGATTACATAGAGCTTATGGGGATATAAACAACTTTAGTGCTTGGTATTTCTGAAAATACATGAATAATAAAGGGTAGATTAGGCATAGCTAAAAGGTAAATGTGTAATAAACCTTAGCAAGTCAGGGCAACTAGGTAAAATCTGCCCAATAGAACAATAAGGAACAACCTAGAACCTTCTAGCAAGGGTTCAAGTGCTTTCCGTTAAAATTCTGCTATACTTAATTGATTTAATTGAAAAGGGTTGGGGAGGGAAATAGAAATAATTAATTCAAAATTCCCCCCAAATTTGCTCTATAAATAGGCTGTTTTAAGTTTGAAAAGGTGGTTCGAAAATTTTCACATTGGGTTAGATTTTTGGGAATCAACTCTTGGGTTTCCAGTTTTAGCAATTCGAAATTAGGTCTGATCTTTGGTTCTAAGTTCTGAATTTCAGAGTTTGAGGGTTCAATCTAAGATTTCTAATCTTCAGAACTCTACTGGTCTTCTACTTAGTATTCAATTCAAGTATTATTCCTTGAGTTATTTGCTGGTTGTCTACTGAGTTTGGAAGCTTGCTGCGTTAATATCTGCTCCTGTTTGCTGTTGATATTTGGTTCTCTTCTACTTCATCCCTTAGAACTTATCAATTTCCTTTCATTTGATCAGGTACACTACTATCTCCTGAAGGTGTAATTGAAAACATGATGAAGGAATAAAATTATAGATTGATTTTTGCTGAAGTTATATTTTTGTTTTCCTTATATTTATAGTTATAATTTGTAGATCCTTTGTAATTCATTTAGCAATGGGTTGTAATAAGTAATAGACTATATGAACTTGATTTAGATTAAAGTATAAGTAGATAACGCTGTAGTTAAACATATCTAGTAGGTTAGTCATAGTGATCACCTAGTTCTAAAACTAAAACCGGCTAGAACTCAGCCAATATACTTAGATTTATATAAATATGTTCTGAAATTAGACATATAAAATTGGTACTTAGCTATTTTTTTAGTTGAATTCTGAATCAGAACCATTTAATTCAAAAAGTATAAGTACTTTTGAAGTTCAAATTGTATTATTGTTTATCTCTACTAAATATGATTTATCTACAAATTTGTTTTTAGACTTTGTGATTTTATAACAGTATTTCAAGCATGCTTAGTTAAATTAGAATATTGTTTTTCTTCAGTTAAAATAAAGTGACAAAAATAATCTAGCAAACTAGTATCATGATAATGACTTGAATATCAGGTTCTTCCGTATAGATTAATAACACCGATACAA
The DNA here is from genome assembly GCA_032618575.1 of Nicotiana noctiflora. Classification (NCBI taxonomy): domain Eukaryota; kingdom Viridiplantae; phylum Streptophyta; class Magnoliopsida; order Solanales; family Solanaceae; genus Nicotiana; species Nicotiana noctiflora. The sequence goes on along the minus strand of JASVEL010002701.1, from coordinate 47,137 downwards.
ACTATTGTGCTAGAATTCTTAGTTAATTGATAATACTGAAATCAGTAATGGTCAAAAAATGTAACTTGGCATTGTTTGAAATGCTTAATTAGTAGTGCTGAATAATACTTATTCAAATACCGTTATTGAAATGTTAGCCAGCTTTAATTTCGCTTTAAATAATATGGGCCTAGTCATGAATACATGCCCAGATCTGATTAATGTGGCACTCTCGCTTTCGAGTAGGAACAGAGGCATATGCTGGGCTCCAGAGGCCCAGTTGCGTTTGATTATGGACTGTTAGGCAGTCTGAAGTCCAGGCCCAATAATGAATAATGGCCTGGACTCCAATATTATATAATCTAAAATTCATACAAAAATAGTATATATTAGGAAGAAAAAAAAAATAGAAAATATAGTACATGAATAGGATTGGATTTTAAAAATAAGGGATGAGCCTCGTTATAAAAAATAAAAACAAACAAGGCCCCCAAATAAATTTCAACCTAATAATTCTAGACTCGGATGGACCGTTTAGCGAATTTCATGGTCTTTCCCAAAGTTAATAAAGACGTAGACACTTTAGTCGCGATTAATAATATTACATTCCTAATACGGGTGCACATTTATGTGACCCAAATCTCAAATCCCGGCGAAGCTAAAATGCACTAAGTCACAGGCGTATGGTACTGTGTGGCTCGAAATGCATTTTTGCGACATCGTAATTCTTAAAAATGACAAAGCAAGACATTAATAATGCATACAAATTGAAGCATATAAAAAAATTAGATAAAAACAAATACGACAATTGAGCGACCGTGCTAGAACCACGGAATCCGGGAGTGCCTAACACCTTTTACCGGGTTAACAGAATTCCTTATCCGGATTTCTAATTTCGCGGACTGTTAAACAGAGTCATAATTTTCTCGGTTCGGGATTAAACAGGTGACTTGGGACACCATTATTTTTCCAAGTGGCGACTCTGAAATTTAATAAATAAATCCCGTTCCGAATGTCCTTTAATTGGAAAAACTCCTTCCCTTTTATTATTATATCCCTTCTGAGGGTGTAGTAGTAATTAGTGGTATATACATCAGAAAAAGGAGGTGTAACAGCTCTGGCGACTCTGTTGGGGAAAAGAAACCCAGAACTTCGGTTCAGGGTTTAAGAATTCGAGCTTAGTTAAAATTGCTATTTTATTTATATCTGATTTCATTATATGCTTTGATCAACATGCTATATGTTTATCGCTTTGATACTACATGAATTGTATATATAAAATTGTGCTGAAAACCCTTCTCTTCTTACCTCCGGGGATGTGCTTACTAGTTGAGACTCCTCTTTCTATTAAGTCATACTTAAATAAGAAATAGAGGCCAGAAAAGTTACAAAGTTGGACGATCCCGCGGGTCACCGATACGTAGCCCCCTCCTTGATCCGAGTTGTCCGCTCGGGTACACAGTCTAGTACCATTAAAAATCAGGATATTGATCCTAGAATTAGGACGATTATTTGCATCATATCTGACTTAGGGGACTCAACACAGGGGTTGGGTCCGTCTAGGACAGGTGACCTAAAACGACCAAGCATGATTATATGTTGCATTTATTTGTCCTGGACAATTATGCTGACCGGCCAAATACCTAAAAACAAAAAGAGAGAAAAATAGCAATTTCTAGAATAGCAATACTTAAATACTGACGAAACGCTGTCGAAATTTTGAGAAAAGAAAATATGAAAAGAGTCGGGTTAATTTTGTCAAAATAGTTGGTCTTAAAATAATTTGACCGAACTACGCTGGTTTGATTCTCACTACTAGGCTGTCACGACCCCAAATCCGGTCGTGATGGCGCCCAACACATTGCTAAGCCAGCCTGACCAATCCATATCAACCACGGAGCTAGAAGCTCTCTTTAACCCATTTAAGCAAATTAATTCAAGAAATAACAGCGATATATGTAACGAAAACGGGGAACCAAGTCCCATAATACATCAACTCCCATAGACCAAGGGTCAAGAGTCATGAGCCTCTACAAAACATGAGTGTATAAAGGTTTACAAGATACCAAGTGCGGAAAGAAATGTCAATACAAAATCAAAAGACAGTAGGAAGGAATGTCGGGTCCTGCGGACTCTGCAGCTACCTCGAATATCCACAAACGTCGCCTCGCACAGCTACTGGATCACTGCTGAGAGGTACCTGGATCTGCACACAAGGTGCAGGGAGTAAAATGAGTACTGCCAGACTCGGTGGTAATAAACAAGGGTAAGACAGCGCAGATAAGAAATCCGCAATAAAGCACTATGTAAAGCTATAATCAGCTACCCTGTCATAGAATCAATCTTCACTGTACCTGTACCAACAAATACCAATAAATAGCATAACAGCTAGCAGATGTAGCTAAATGCAATGCAATGCATGATATGACCGCTACGGCGTGTAGCCCGACTCCAATTTTGGGTACCCGTGCTCACTGTGGGGGTTCAGACTCCGGAGGGGCTCCTACAGCCCAAGCACATCTCATAGAGATATTCCTACGGCGTGCAGTCCGATCCAACATATATCTCGCTGCGGCGCGCAGCCCGATCCACTACTAGTCAGCTAATATGCAGATACAGCCTCGCAGGCTCAAAAATAGTTTTTTGAAAACTCTTTTATCATTTTTCAGTTGGAACACCGTAATATCAAGTTCCAGAGATTGGAAATTAGCATAATAACAAAATAGCTGCGGACTAGTAGTAAACTAGCATGTCTATATGATAAGACAATAACGATCCTCGCGGGATCCAATAACTGGCTCACGGCCCACATGTATACTCAACCGCCCAAGAAGGGGGTTCCTCGGCTCAAGAGTAGCCATTATCACAATATATATATATGCAACCATCCGAGAAGGAGGTTCGACGGCTCTAGAATAGCCAATAATACAGTATCAACAGGTTGGACTAATATATAGTCTCCAATTCATGATCGACCCCGCACTCTCAAGAGTGTGCGTGTCTCGCTGCTATACAGCGTCACAAAGTGGTATACCGGGGTTTCGAACCCGCAGGTCATCACCCACATCTATTACTCACCTCAATATAGTGCAACAACTATTCCGCAATGCCCTTGCCACGAGAATCAAGCTCCGCACGCGTAGAATCTGATCAAATACAGTAGAAACACAACAAATTAGGCCAATGGGACGACACCCAATCAATACAACTCAATTTGCATCAAAATTCCCAAAGTTGTCAAAACCCGACTTTCAGTACGCTTATCGAAAAATCACGAAAGTCACATATTCGGAACCCTCATCTCAATACGAGTCTAAGCATATCAATTTTACCAAAATCGGACTCCATTTGCCCATTCAAAACCTTGATTTTCTAAAGTTCAAGACTAGGGCTAAATCCTCCATAAATTACCCCAAATTCCTCCATTTTCATGATATAATTGCATAATATTACCAATACTAATCATAGTTTAAGTCCATAGATGATTACCTGATGATTTCCTTAAATTTCTCTTCAAAATCGCCCAAATCGCCTCTAAAGCCGAGACCCAAAATGTGTTAAATGTTCTGAAATTTTTCTAACTTCTGATACACTTACTTACAGCGATTTTCGCTTCTGCGGAACATTTTCCGCTTCTACGCTCCCGTATCCGCGACCAAAGGGTCGCTTAAGCGGACCCGCTTCTGCGAAGAAGCTTCCGCTTCTGCGGACACATCCGCCTCTGCGCATCACTTCTATGGAGATTCTCTCGCTCCTGCGGGTTTTCCCGCTTCTGCGACTAGGCGTCCGCCTCTGCGGACTCGCCTAAGCGGCTACCCTTCCGCTTCTGCGATCCTTCACCCCATGGCCCTTGGCCGCTTCTGCGGCTCACCTTCCGCTCCGGCGGTGCCGCACCTGCGGGCTCAGCTCCGCTTCCGCGATCACAAGCGCTTCTGCGCTCTAATATCTGCTTCTGCGGACTCGCTCCTGCGACCATAATTCCGCAGGAGCGAAAATGACAGAACCAGAACTCTTCAACCTGCAATTTCCATGATTTTCTTCCGTTTAACCATTCGAAAACACCCCGAGGCCCCGGGACCTCATCCAAACATACCAACACATCTTAATACCTTATTCGAACTTGCTCCAATCCTCAAAACACGTCTAACAACATCAAAACTCATAATTCGCATCGAATTCAAGCCTAAATTCCTTAAAACATTCCAAATTACACATTCAATCAAAAACCCGACCAAACGACGTCCGAATGACCTGAAATTTTGCAGGCACATCCAAAATCACCTAACGAAGCTACTGCAACTATCGGAATTCCATTCCGACCCCCGGATCAAAATCTCACCTATCGTTCGGATTTCGCCAAAATTCAACCTTAGCCAATTCAAGCCTATTTCTACACCGGGCCTCCAAATTCAATTCCGATCGCTCCCCTAAGTCACAAATCACCTTCCGGAACTAACCGAATCATCAGAATCCGGTTCCGAGCCCTCTAACCAAATAGTCAACTCCGGGTTGACTTTTCCTTATTCAAGTTTCCTTCAAAAAGGCTATATGCCTCATTTTCAATCCAATTCACTCCTAACTCACCCGATAGACTCTAACACTGATATAAAATCATAAAACATGTATTTACAACATAACGGGGTGGTAATTCTCGTGACGACGGGCCGGGTCGTCACATTCTCCCCCTTTTAAGCAAACGCTCGTCCTCGAGCGGGTCAAGAAACATACCTGAAGTCTCAAACAAGTGAGGATATCTGCTCCGCATTTCCCGCTCGGTCTCCCAAGTGGCCTCCTCTACGGGTCGACCTCTCCACTGAACCTTAACTGATGCAATCTCCTTAGACCTCAATTTTCTCACCTGACGTCCCAAAATAGCAATAGGCTCCACATCATAGGATAGATCACCATCAAGCTGAATGGTGCTGAAATCTAATACATGAGACGGATCTCCAATGTACTTCCGGAGCATAGACACATGGAATACTGGATGGACGCTGGATAAGGCTGGGCGGCAAGGCCAACTCATATGCCACCTCTCCAACTCTCCTAAGTATCTCAAAAGGACCAATGTACCTGGGACTCAACTTTCCTTTCTTCCCAGACCTCATGACACCCTTCATAGGTGAAATCTTCAACAATACTCTGTCACCAACCATGAAAGACAACTCTCGAACTCTACGGTCCGCATAACTCTTCTGACGAGACTGTGCTGTACGAAGTCTCTCCTGGATCAACTTTGCTCTATCCAGAGCATCCTGGACTAACTCGGTCCCTATCAATCTAACCTCACCAGGCTCAAACCATCCCACGGGGGATCTACACCGCCTGCCATACAATGCCTCATACGGGGCCATCTGAATACTCGACTGGTAGCTGTTGTTGTAGGCAAACTCAGCAAGTGGTAGGAATTCATCCCACGAACCACCAAAATCAATCACACAAGCTCGCAACATATCCTCCAAGATCCGAATAGTGCGCTCAGACTGTCCGTCTGTCTCGGGGTGAAATGCTGTACTCAACTCAACCCGCGTACCCATCTCTCGCTGAAATGCTCTCCAAAGCTGAGAAGTGAACTGAGTACCCCTATCGGATATGATAGACACTGGGACTCCATGCAACCGAACAATCTCTCGAATAAAGATCGGCTGCCAACCGCTCCGATGAGTAGGTAGTACTAACTGGAATGAAGTGAGCTGACTTGGTCGGTCTATCCACAATCACCCATACAGAATCAAACTTCCTCGCCGTCCGAGGGAGTCCAGTAACAAAGTCCATAGTGATCCTCTCCCATTTCCACTCGGGAATAACAATGCGCTGAAATACACCACCGGGCCTCTGATGCTCGTACTTAACCTGCTGACAGTTGAGGCACCGTGCTACATGTCCGACAATGTCCATTTTCATCTTTCTCCACCAATAGTGTTGTTTCAAATCTTGATACATCTTCGCGGCTCCTGGATGGATAGAATACCGCGAGCTATGGGCCTCCTCCAGAATTAACTCACGAAGGCCATCAACATTGGGCACACATATCCGGCCCTGCATCCTCAATACGCCGTCACTATCAATGGTGACATCTCTAGCATCATCATGCTGAACCCTGTCCCTAAGGACAGCCAAATGTGGATCATCATACTGGTGCTCACGAATACGATCATATAGAGATGACCGAGATACAACACAAGCCAATACCCTGCTGGGCTCCGAAATATCTAACCTCACTAGCCGATTGGCCAGCACCTGAACATCATAAGCAAATGGCCTCTCATCAGCTGGAATATATGCCAAGCTCCCCATACTGACCGCCTTCCGGCTCAAAGCATCGGCCACCACATTGGCCTTACCCGGATGATATAATATAGTAATGTCATAATCCTTCAGCAACTCTAGCCATCTTCGCTGTCTCAAATTAAGGTCTTTCTGTTTGAACAAGTGCTGGAGACTACGATGGTCGGTATACACCTCACAAGACACACCGTACAAGTAGTGCCTCCAAATCTTCAAGGCATGAACAATGGCGGCTAGCTCCAAGTCATGAACAGGATAGTTCTTCTCATGCGGCTTCAACTGCCGAGAAGCATAAGCAATTACCTTTCCTTCCTGCATCAACACACAACCTATCCCCACTCTCGAGGCATCACAATAAACGGTATATGAACCTGAAGCTGATGGCAATACTAACACTGGAGCTGTGGTCAAAGCTGTCTTAAGCTTCTGAAAGCTCTCCTCGCACTCATCCGACCACACGAATGGTGCACCCTTCTGGGTCAATTTGGTCAATGAAGAAGCAATGGATGAAAATCCTTGAACAAACCGGCGATAATACCCCGCCAAGCCAAGAAAACTCATGATCTCTGTAGCTGAGGACGGTCTAGGCCAACTCTGCACCGCCTCTATCTTCTTCGGATCAACCTGAATACCATCACGAGACACCACATGTCCCATAAATGCTACGGACTCGAGCCAAAACTCGCACTTGGAGAATTTAGCATATAGCTTCTCCTCCCTCAATCTCTGCAACACAATACTCAAATGCTGAGCATGCTCCTCCCGGCTACGGGAGTAGACTAGAATGTCATCAATGAACACAATCACAAATAAATCCAAATAAGGCCTGAACACACTGTTCATCGGATGCATAAATGCTGCTGGGGCGTTGGTCAACCCAAACGACATCACAAGGAACTCATAATGACCATATCGGGTCCTGAATGCCGTCTTCATAATATCCGAGTCCCTGATCTTCAGCTGATGATAGCCTGAACGAAGATCGATCTTAGAAAACACCCTCGCACCCTGTAACCGATCAAACAAATCATCTATGCGCGGTAGAGGGTACTTGTTCTTCACTGTCACTTTGTTCAATTGCCTATAATCAATACACATTCGCATGGAACCATCTTTCTTTTTAACAAACAATACTGGCGCACCCCACGGAGACACACTAGGGCGGATGAAACCCTTATCCAGAAGCTCTTGAAGCTGCTCTTTCAGTTCTTTCAACTCGGCTGGTGCCATTCGATAAGGAGGAATGGATATAGGCTGAGTGCCCGGCACCAAGTCAATGCCAAAATCAATATCCCTGTCCGGCGGCATGCCCGGCAGGTCTGAGGGGAATACATCTGGAAAATCCCTCACAACAGGTACAGAATCAATGCTAGGAGACTCGGCTCCCACATCTCTCACAAAAGCTAAGTACGATAAACACCCTTTTTCAACCATCTTCTGAGCCTTTAAGAACGAAATAACACGGCTAGGGACGAAATCGGTCGAACCCCGCCACTCAACCTGAGAAATACCAGGAATGGCCAACGTAACTGTCTTAGCATGAGAGTCCAATATAGCATGGTACGGAGACAACCAGTCCATACCCAATATAACATCAAAGTCCACCATCCCCAACAATAACAAATCTGCCTGGGTCTCCAGACCCCCAATAGATATAACACGGGATCTATAGACATGATCCACAACAATCGTATCACCCACGGGGGTGGATACATGAACAGGTAAATCAAGACTACCACGAGTCGCACCCAAATGATGTGCAAAATAAGAGGACACGTAAGAATATGTGGATCCTGGATCAAATAGAACAGAGGCATCTGTGTGACAGACAGAAATGATACCTGTAATCACAGCATCGGAGGCAACTGCATCACGCCTGTCAGGAAGTGCATAGAACCGTGCCTGGCCTCCACCGGATCTCTCCTCGCCCCTGGGGCGTCCACGAGAAGACTGACCTCCACCTCTACTAGACCTGAGATGGTGCTGAAGAGGAGGGCTGATCCCTCTGCTGAGTCCTGCCCCTACGTAATCGAGGGCAATATCTCCTCATGTGGCCAAACTCACCACACTCATAACATGCACCTGGTGCTGGAGAAGTAGGTGCTGCACTCTGGGCTGGGAGGGCACTAAGTGATGACTGACCCTGCCGAAACCCCTGTCGACCACGACCATAAGAACCTCCGCTCTGCTCTGGGCGGCCTGAATGAGAAGGTCTAGATGAGCGACCTCTGCTCTGCTGGGAATGCCCTCTAGATGGAGCACCACTGAAACTGCCAGAACCACGAGGCCTCTTGGCCTCCCGCTCCTCTCTCTCTCGGCGACGATCCGCCTCAATGGAGCGTGCCATATCGGCTACCTGCTCAAACGATGATGATAGAACTCGCTCGCTGGTCATAAGAATACGGATAGAGTAGTTGAGGCCATCAATGAACCTCCCGATCCTCTCCCTATCAGTGGGGATCATCCATGTGGCATGCCTAGCCAACTGAGTGAATCTAAGCTCATACTGGGTCACAGACATGTCGCCCTGAATCAACCACTCGAACCGGCGACGTAGCTCCTCGCGACGAGACTGAGGTACATATTTCTCTAGAAAGAGAGTAGAAAACTGTTGCCATGTGAGAGGTGCTGCTCCTGCAGGCCTACGCCTCTCAAACTCCTCCCACCAATCAAATGTGGGACCAGTAAACTGAAAGGTGGTAAATGAAACTCCGCTAGACTCAAGAATACCAGCTGTACGTAGCATCCTCTGACACTTATCCAAGAAACCACGGGCATCCTCGCCCTCAGCGCCACCGAAATAGGGTGGCTGAAGTCTACCAGATCTCTCAAGGCGACGCTGCTCGTCTTCGGGCATAACCTGAACCATATGCTCTGGAGCTGGAGCTGGTGCGGCTGGAGGAATAACCGGTGCAACCACCTGAGCGGGGACAGCCTCTAGCATCTGAAGTCCCTGAACAACCGGATCAGGTGTGCGAGCTGCAGGGGTCTGCTGACCACCCCCTGACTGAGATGTCGCTACAGTAGCGGTAGCTGAAACTACCTGAGCCAAACCGGAACACACCGATAATATTTGAGCAAGAGTCTCCTGAAGACCAGGAATAGCAATAGATATAGTCTGGCCCTGAACTGGGACTGCTGGAGCATCAACCACTGGGGGCTGCTCCTGAACTGGTACAACGGGCGGGTCAGCTGGCACTGCCTCAGCCGCCCTACCTCTAACTCTAGCACGACCGCGCCCACGGCCTCTAACAGGTGGCAATGGAGGTCGTCCACCTCGTCCCGATGCTCGCGTTCTCGCCATCTGCGAGAGAATAGAATATAGAAGTTCAGTTCTCAGAACAACAAGATCGCACGACAGAGTTCAAGAAAAGTGAAGTTTTCCTAAAGGTTCGCAGCCTCCCGAGGATAAGTACAGGCGTCCCCGTACCGATCCACAAGACTCTACTAACCGGCTCAAGACTCATGAGGCCTAGTAAACCTAGGCTTTGATACCAACTTGTCATGACCCCAAATCCGGTCGTGATGGCGCCCAGCACATTGCTAAGCCAGCCTGACCAATCCATATCAACCACGGAGCTAGAAGCTCTCTTTAACCCATTTAAGCAAATTAATTCAAGAAATAACAGCGATATATGTAACGAAAACGGGGAACCAAGTCCCATAATACATCAACTCCCATAGACCAAGGGTCAAGAGTCATGAGCCTCTACTGAACATGAGTGTATAAAGGTTTACAAGATACCAAGTGCGGAAAGAAATGTCAATACAAAATCAAAAGACAGTAAGAAGGAATATCGGGTCCTGCGGACTCTGCAGCTACCTCGAATATCCACAAACGTCGCCTCGCACGGCTACTGGATCACTGCTGAGAGGTACTTGGATCTGCACACAAGGTGCAGGGAGTAAAATGAGTACTGCCAGACTCAGTGGTAATAAACAAGGGTAAGACAGCGCACATAAGAAATCCGCAATAAAGCACTATGTAAAGCTATAATCAGCTACCCTGTCATAGAATCAATCTTCACTGTACCTGTACCAACAAATACCAATAAATAGCATAACGGCTAGCAGATGTAGCTAAATGCAATGCAATGCATGATATGACCGCTACGGCGTGTAGCCCGACTCCGATTTTGGGTACCCGTGCTCACTGTGGGGGTTCAGACTCCGGAGGGGCTCCTACAGCCCAAGCACATCTCATAGAGATATTCCTGCGGCGTGCAGTCCGATCCAACATATATTCTGCTGCGGCGCGCAGCCCGATCCACTACTAGTCAGCTAATATGCAGATACAGCCTCGCAGGCTCAAAAATAGTTTTTGAAAACTCTTTTATCATTTTTCAGTTGGAAAACAGTAATATCAAGTTCCAGAGATTGGAAATTAGCATAATAACAAAATAGCTGCGGACTAGTAGTAAACTAGCATGTCTATATGATAAGACAATAACGATCCTCGCGGGATCCAATAAGTGGCTCACGGCCCATATGTATGCTCAACCGCCCAAGAAGGGGGTTCCTCGGCTCAAGAGTGGCCATTATCACAATATATATATATGCAACCATCCGAGAAGGAGGTTCGACGGCTCTAGAATAGCCAATAATACAGTATCAACAGGTTGGACTAATATATAGTCTCCAATTCATGATCGACCCCGCACTCTCAAGAGTGTGCGTGTCTCGCTGCTATACAGCGTCACAAAGTGGTATACCGGGGTTTTGAACCCGCTGGTCATCACCCACATCTATTACTCACCTCAATATAGCACGACAACTATTCCGCAATGCCCTTGCCACGAGAATCAAGCTCCGCACGCGTAGAATCTGATCAAATACGGTAGAAACACAACAAATTAGGCCAATGGGACGACACCCAATCAATACAACTCAATTTACATCAAAATTCCCAAAGTTGTCAAAACCCGACTTTCAGTACGCTTATCGAAAAATCACGAAAGTCACATATTCGGAACCCTCATCTCAATACGAGTCTAAGCATATCAATTTTACCAAAATCGGACTCCATTTGCCCATTCAAAACCTTGATTTTCTAAAGTTCAAGACTAGGGCTAAATCCTCCATAAATTACCCCAAATTCCTCCATTTTCATGATATAATTGCATAATATTACCAATACTAATCATAGTTTAAGTCCATAGATGATTACCTGATGATTTCCCTTAAATTTCTCTTCAAAATCGCCCAAATCGCCTCTAAAGCCGAGACCCAAAATGTGTTAAATGTTCTGAAATTTTTCTAACTTCTGATACACTTACTTACAGCGATTTTCGCTTCTGCGGAACATTTTCCCCTTCTACGCTCCCGTATCCGCGACCAAAGGGTCGCTTCTGCGGTTCAAGGCCTAGCCGGCCATTTCCGCTTCTGCGATATACGGACCGCCTCTGCGCGTCCGCTTCTGCGAAGACTCGACCGCTCCTGCGGAAATTTCCGCTTCTGCGGCTAGGTGTCCGCTTCTGCGGACTCGCCTAAGCGGCTAGCCTTCCGCTTCTGCGATACTTCCCCCTTAGCCCTTGGCCGCTTCTGCGGCTCAATATCCGCTTCAGCGGTGCCGCACCTGCGGGCTCCTTTCCGCTTCCGCGATCCAAGCGCTTCTGCGCTCCCTTATCCGCTTCTGCGGACTCGCTCCTGCGCCCATAATTCCGCAGGAGCGGAAACAACAGAAACAGGATCCCAACCTGCAATTTCCATGATTTTCTTCCGTTTAACCATCCGAAAACACCCCGAGGCCCCGGGACCTCATCCAAACATACCAACACATCTTAATACCTTATTCGAACTTGCTCCAATCCTCAAAACACGTCTAACAACATCAAAACTCATAATTCGCATCGAATTCAAGCCTAAATTCCTTAAAACATTCCAAATTACACATTCAATCAAAAACCCGACCAAACGACGTCCGAATGACCTGAAATTTTGCAGGCACATCCAAAATCACCTAACGAAGCTACTGCAACTGTCGGAATTCCATTCCGACCCCGGATCAAAATCTCACCTATCGTCCGGATTTCGCCAAAATTCAACCTTAGCCAATTCAAGCCTATTTCTACACCGGGCCTCCAAATTCAATTCCGATCGCTCCCCTAAGTCACAAATCACCTTCCGGAACTAACCGAATCATCAGAATCCGGTTCCGAGCCCTCTAACCAAATAGTCAACTCCGGGTTGACTTTTCCTTATTCAAGTTTCCTTCAAAAAGGCTATATGCCTCATTTTCAATCCAATTCACTCCTAACTCACCCGATAGACTCTAACACTGATATAAAATCATAAAACATGTATTTACAACATAACGGGGTGGTAATTCTCGTGACGACGGGCCGGGTCGTCACATAGGCGAGATACGAAGGCAACCCGTGACGGTTCCACCCACCCCTTTTCAAAAAATAACCAAAAAATGTCAAATTTTTAGTTTATAATAAATCAAAGTGATGTAGTTTTTGAAAATATTCGAATGTTCCGAAAGGACGTCGGAAGGTTGTTTGCGCAAAAATGGCCACTTTTGAAGTCAATTCCCTTAAATAATAATAGCCTTGAAATCTTCGAACGAAGTATTAAAAGGTTGAATTTACAAATAGGGATTCTTTTGAAGAAAAATGATGAAAATTTCCTTTGAAAAAAAAATATTTTTGTTTTTAAGTCAAATAATATGAGTTTAAATTGCCTTTAATAAATGTGCATGATGAGCACAATGAAAAAACCCTTTTCACTAATGAATAAGATCCCTTTGGAGTTACGATTATGGTGGAATGATTTAGGTATAGATGGACAAGATTGGGTCAAGAAATATTTGAAAGATCTTACTGGGCTGTTTGACATAGTACCTCGAGGCGACATTATTCGAGCTCTAGTTGTCTGCTGGGATCTCGCACACAATGTGCTCCACTTCTCGGACTTTGAGCTCACTCCAACATGGGAAGAAATTGCTAACTACATCGAAAATGGTGAGGTCCCCTTAAAAGACAAGTATCCGGTTGCTCCAAGAGCCATCACTGTGCATAGATTCCTCGACTCTTTGAAAATAGCCAGAAATGTTCACAATGAAGATTTAGTCCACGGGTATTGCACCTGAACTTTAGATACCGCAGATATGTCCACGTTGGAGGATTCAATGTTCCAACGAATAAACTCTGTAGCAAAGCGAATCGGGCTAAATGGGAAAAACACAGACGTTTTGCCTTCATGGTAGCCTTTCTGAGGTTAATAATATTTCCAAGGAAAGATGGGAACATTGACATCAGAGTTGCCGGGATTGCCAGTACTGTCCTTACACAGGACAACGGTACTTTGGCACCAATGATAGTGGCCGATATCTTTCGTGCTCTCACAGCCTGCAAAGCGGGAGAAGATTTCTTCGAGGGGTGTAATCTACTACTTCGGATGTGGATGATAGAGCATTTATGCCACCACCCTCAATTTTCGAGCTATGGATCATCTGAAAAGACTTGTATCGAAGAATTCTACATGAGGACAAAAGAGGCCAAGTTGCCAGAAGGGTCCAAAGGTTAGATCACATATTTCCAACCACTTACTGCTAGCAATATAGAATGGGCATACGGATAGTTGCCCATCGATGAAGTCATATACATGCCAGCAGAAGGGTCGTATTTCCTTTTAATGGGTCTCAAGAGTATCCAACCTTATGCTCCATATCGAGTACTGCAGCAACTCAGAAGATATCAAATTATGCTGAAAGTTGGGGACCTCAGCCTTCAAGAAATAGAGTAGTCCCGATGGGCAATTTTCGGAAGCAAAAATCTGACAAATATGGAATGAGTGCCAATGTCTGAGAGTAGACAGTTGTGTGAGAGATTGTGCTAGAGGTGAAGTGTCACCTGGGTATTTTGCATGGTACCGTAGATATTTTGAGCATGAGAGACCGATGAAGAGACCTCACATTCAAGAATTTGCCGAGCTATCAAAGGAATAATTGGATTGGTTGGCCAAGGAGAATGAATATCGAGCCAAAATCAGCATGTTGGAGAAACAATTTCAGGACCTCAAATTCAAAAGCAGCTTACAAGCAGCGACTGATGAGGGTGAAAAGAAACAGCTGATTAAAGAAAATAAAACATTGAAGGCTCAGATTGTGAAGATGAGAGTAGCAATTGAAACCTCAATTCGACTTGCTCGAGATGAAAATCTAATTGATAATTTGCGGCGCAAGGTGAATGACTATAGCTTTGATCTAGATAAAGCCGAGAAGGAATTAACTGGGGTTCGGAAACAATTGGCCAGGTTTGTCGAAGAAAGGGCTCGGATGATCCAACAGTTAAAGGATGAACATAATGTTGAAGTTGCTCGGCTAAGGAAAAAGATTGCCACGGCCAAGGTCAAAAGTAGCAAACAGACAAAAGAATTTGACATAGAAAGAGAGCATTGCTACATGGCCATGGCCCGGTTAGAATTCGAGCTACAACAACTTCAAAAAAAGAGCCAGCAAACCTCGGATGCTCGTGCCGAATAGATTGGGAGGTTGCTTCAAGAGAAAGGGATTATCAAGGAAATAATTGTCAACATTGCTCACTATATTATGCGGAAATGCCAACTGTGCGAGAATATGACCCAGTCCACATTTACCGCAGCAACAATGATCTTTGTGAAACAAGTGATGACCGACCTGGACAAACTCTAAAAGGGATTAGCATATATGCCCGCGGTAAGGGCTAACGATGTCTCGCGGGCACTAGGAGCTTTAATGTATTCATAGGGCATGCATTTTCTGTATTATTATTTTTTGCATCTAGAAGGTTGTAGTACAACATCAGCTTTTGTAATCAATGTTTGAATATCAATCCAAAAGTTGTCATTATTTTTCCTTACATTTGCTTGTGCGATAGGCAAACATATAGGATCAAAAAACAAAAGAAAAAAAAAAGAAGAGAGAAAAAAAAGGAAACAACGAAAAAAAGATGGGTGGAAACAAAACAAAAGAAAAGAAAAGCCGAAAAAGAAAAAAAAATTGGCGGGTCAAAAGAAAGACAATAATGCCGGGATACGCATAATTGCCAGGCAAAAGTTGTGTTTTTAAAATCTATGATGTTCATCTATTATGATCTAACTATTAACAAGCTTTTGTCGTTGATGAGTATCAGATAAAACAGTTAGCAAGTGGCATTCTGGCACAATCAGAACTACAACACTCGTTCTAAAAGCATGACAAAAGCAGTTACCCAAGAAATTGAGCCGACAATCATAGATCCCGTGCAAGAGGAGGAAGTAGTAGATGTGAATAGCATGAAGGAAGAAATGTATAAGCTTAAACAGCAGATGTTGGAAATGTATCAGGCTTGGTCCAGGGGATAACCCTTACCTACTTACCCAGCCAACCCCACATATATTCCTCCATCAATCCCGAACCAAGATCCACCCACCATGAACTCATCTTCTACGTACCAACACTATTATGCCACAACATCACAAGTACCACCCTCACTTGCTAAACAAGCTCCACCACCACCCCGGGCTGCTCTAGTGTATGTGGCACCACCACTAGCCATTTTACACAAATCCTCTAGTGAGCATGTATTTCATATCTAGGATAATCATTACTACCCTCCGGAACCCACTTTCAGACAATATGATTCTTACACCCCGCTTATCAATATGATAGAGGAGGAGAAACCTGTAAAAAAACCCTGAACAATAAGAGATGGCCAGGAAAATGAAGAGCCTTGAGCAGTCATTTCGCAATATGCAGGGTTTGGGAGGTCAAGTTAGTGTGGCATACAAAGACTTGTGTTTGTTCCCTGAGGTACAACTACCCGCTGGGTTTAAATTGCCAAAAGTTGACATGTATGATGGCCATGGTGATCCAGTGGCCCATCTGAGAGGTTATTGCAGCAAAATGCGTGGAGCTGGGGGGAAAAGATGAACTACTAATGGCTTAAATCAGTCAAACCCTCAGTGGCTCAACATTGAAATGGTACACCCATCAAGATCATGCCCGATGGTTCATTTGGTGCGATTTGGCTCAATCATTTGCGAACCATTTTCAATATAATCTGGAAATCATCCCGGATAGATTGTCATTGACCAAAATGGAAAATAAGCCCGGAGAGCGTTTTCGGGAGTATGGTTTTAGGTGGAGAGAACAGGCGGCCCGTGTGGATCCACCGATGAAAGAAAGAGAAATGGTAGATTGTTTCTTACAAGCTATGGATCCGACATACTACGGGCATCTAGTGTCTGCAATCGAAAAGATCTTTAATGAGGTAGTAAAGATGGGAAGTTTTGTGGAAGAAGGTTTGAAAACGAATAAGATCATGAGTTATTCAGCCATCAACGCTACAAATCAAGCAATTCATACGGGGACGGGAGGATCAATTAGGAAGAAAAAGAAAGAAGAAGTGGCAGTTATAGAGGGAAGGTCTTGGTCCCGGGTCCCCAACCCATATCATCATCAGCCTCGCTCATATCAACCTTACTCACCAATACCGTATAACCCACCTCAACATTATTACACTCCGACTGGTCCTCAGTTTTCTGTCTAGCATGCCCAATCTTACCCACTACCTCCTCCTTCATGGTGAGCCCCAGCTCCTCAGAATGTCTACCATGCCCAAAATACCTACCCACCACCAAAAACCTATAGAAATCCTAACCGAACCAGTTTTCGTCCCGACCCTGAAGTCAAAAGTGACAGGGCTTAGAGAAAAAAAAACATTCAATCCTCCAGGAGAATCATATACCAGCATTTTTCACCAATTAAGACAATTGGGGATGCTAAGTCCTATTGAGCCTAAAATTCCCAACCCTCCACCGAGAAACTTAGATCAATCCATCCATTGCGAATATTGTTCTAGGGCACCGGGACATGACACGTTGAAATGTTGGCACCTAAAATCTGCGATACAAGAGCTCATTGACTCTGGAAGAATTGAGGTGCAATAACCTGAGACTCCCAACATAATGCAAAATCCTTTGCCTGAGCACCATGAAACACATATGATAGAGCTAGTACAGGGAGAAAGCTGCAAAAAATCCTCTTAGACTGTGATGACAATCAAAGCAAATAGCAAGACAAAGGAGAAAGTCGGGAGTGATAAAGTGTTAGTCGATGCACCTGTAACTCAGCCAGTAGTGGTAATTGAACCTGAACCTGTAAAAGTGATAGTACCTGGGGTGAAGCCTATATTGAATGTGAAAGGGGCACATATAGAACCAGTTGTTATCAAGCCGGTCGTTCAGGTGCCGATTGTGAACATCAAAGATGTACCTTGAAATTATGACAAGGTAACTATCATGTACAAAGGGAAATAAGTCAAGTGGGAAATCTGTGAAACCCATGGTTTGACCCGGTTTGGACGATGTTTTGCTCCTGACGATTTGAGGAAGGCGAAAGTTGTGAAAGAAAATTTGGCCTATGTGAAGAAAGCGATAACCGGAGAAGAAGCTGAAGAGTTCCTAAAGAAAATGAAAGCTCAAGATTACTCCATAGTTGAGCAGATGAGGAAGACACCAGCTCAAATATCTTTGCTATCTCTGCTGATTCATTCCGATGAACACCGAAGGGCGTTAATGAAGATCTTAAATGAAGCTCATGTAGCAGAAAATATCACGGTTTGTCATTTGGAGAAGATTACAAACACAATTTTTGTGGCAAATAGGATGACATTCTCAGACGATGAACTACCACTAGAAGGGACAGAGCACAATAAGGCGATATACCTTAAAATGAAGTGTAAGGAATCAGTGGTGACTCGTGTCTTGGTCGATAATGGGTCGAGTGCTAATATTTGTCCTTTGTCTACTTTGGGACTAAAGATTGATCACGAAAGGATCCACAGAAATAGCATATGTGTGAGGGGATTCGACGGAGGTGGAAAGAACACCGTTGGAGATATCATACTAGAACTCACCATCGGACCGGTGGAATTCACCAAGGAGTTTAAAGTGTTGGACATTGCTGTGTCCTAAAACCTCCTATTAGGATGTCCATGGATCCAAACTGCAAAAGTGTGACGACCCAAAGGGTCATCACTTATTTTATTAATCATTTCGAGCTTCTGAGGCCTTGAAAACCTCATTCCATGTTGCCTCGATTTACGTGCACGATCCGAGCCTGTAGCCGGAAAGATTTTTGTGATAGAAAATATGAATTTTATGAAAAATTTGGATAAAATTGATATTAATATTGATATGGTTGACTTCGGTCAACATTTTTGGTAAACGGATCCGGACCCGAGATTGGATGGTCCCGAGAGGTCCGTCGGAAAATATGGGACTTGGACATGCGTCCGGAGTCGAATTCGAGGCCTAGAGCCCAAGTTATGAATTTTTCTATGAAATTGTTTTTGATGTAATTGTTAAAGGAAATGAATTAATTGACCTTGGTATCGGGCTCGTATTTTGGTTCCGACGCCCGGTACAAGTCTTAAATATTATATATGTGATTTCTGTAAAGTTTGGGGACATTCGGATGTCGTTTGAGATGTTTTGGACCTTGAGTTCCAAGTTTGAAAGTTTTGAAAACCAAAAGTATGAAAATCACGAATTTGAGGCTTGATTTGATGAAAACGATGTGATATTGGCGATGTGATCGCACGAACAAGTTCATAATGTGTTTTTGAGGTTGTTTACATGTTTGGTTTGGAGCCCGGGGGGCTCGGGTAAAGATTTGATAGGCCGTAGGATCAATTTCTGAGTTTATGCACTGCTGGTTTTTCACCCAGTTGTTGGCTTCGCATTTGCGAAGAATTTCTCGCAAATGCGAAGAAGGCAGTTCAAGGCTGGGTTCGCAAATGCGAACCCATTATCGCAAATGCGATGCCTGCCAGAACCAGCCAAGTTCGCAAATGCGAACAAAGTGTCGCAAATGCGACACTGGTACACCTGGACCATAGTTCGCAATTGCGAACTTAACCTCGCAAATGCGAGGCCTTCAGTAATTGCCTGTCTTCGCAATTGCGAAGAATGTGTCGCAATTGCGACAAAGCCCAGAAGCCTGCTGGTTCGCAAATGCGAACCTTATTTCGCAAATGCGAAATCCCCAGTAACTGCCTAGACTTCGCAAATGCGAACAAATGTTCGCAAATGCGAACTTCCCAGCCTTAGCTTATTTTTCAAACTCCAGAAATTGGTCGGGGTTCGCAATTGCGAACCCATGTTCGCAAATGCGAACACAGAGACTTGTAAACCACGATTTTCAGTTCATTTCTTCACTTTTTACAAACCAAAAACACCCATTTGCGATTCTTCACGGATTCCTTCTTCTTCAAAACAATTGTAAGTCACTTTTTACTTAATTCTTTCAATTCCTAACATCATTAAACATGTTTTTCAATAGAAATCAAAGGTTTTCATGGTAGAATTTCTTGTTTTTTTTAGAATATAGGGTTTTTCATAAATTGGGAAATTGGACCTCGAATTGAGGTCCGATTTTGAAACAAATCATATACATGAACTCGTGGGGGATGGGTAACCGGATTTTGGTCCGAACCCCGAGTTCCGACCATGTGGGCTCGGGGTCGAAATTCACTATTTCGGGCAGAATGTTGTAAAAGTTATAATTAGCCTTATGAATTAGTTTGTTGAGTATTATTGATAATATTAAATCAATTGTGTATAGATACGATTGGATTTGAGCCAAATTTGAAAGGAAAAGGCATTGCCACGGATTGAATTGTTCATAAACATTCGAGGTAAGTGTTTGTTCTATCCTAGCTTGAGGGAATAGGATTATGTGCTATGTGATCGAGTGCGGTGTATGGGTTGTGGTGACGAGCATCCATACACTGGCGTCTAGCATGACCGTGAGTCGTTGTTGATATTTGTTGTGAGATATTTTGAAGATAAATTGTTGAACCCTTGCCGGGTTGTAGAATGATTATTGTGTCCCTTGCCGGGACGATTCATGATTTGTTGTTTTCTTTCTCTGCCCTTAACTGTGATTGTTAATTGGGTGAGGAAGAGTGATAATGCACGAAGGGTGATGCCGTGCCATGTTTTATTATTTATGCACGAAGGTTAATGCCATGCCTTGTTATTGATTATGCACGAAGGTTAATGACGTGCCATGTTTTATTATTTATGCACGAAGGTTAATGTCATGCCATGTTTTATTGATTATGCACGAAGGATCATGCCGTGCCTTGTTATTGAACCATGTACGAAGGATCATGCCGTACTATGGATGTGAGGATGAGAGTAAAAGCACGAAGGGTGATGCCGTGCACTTTATTTGCTTATTTGGTGAGGATGAGAGTAAAAGCACGAAGGGTGATGCCGTGCACTTTATTTACTTATTTGGTGAGGATGAGAGTAAAATCACGAAGGGTGATGCCGTGCAACTATTTGCCATTCCTTGACTTGATATTACTTGTTTTTCCATTATATTTCATTTGGGTGATGCCATGCAACTATTTGCTATTCCTTGACTTGATATTACTTATGTTTCCATTATACTTTGTTTTCCTTGTGAACTTATTAACCGTTGTTAATTGTTGAGTTCTTTTGAGATATTCCTTATTGTGTTATTACTTGGTTAATTCTTGTTAATTGTGGTAATATATATATATATTAAAGAATTGGGATCGTGTGGCGCGCCGACCACTTTCATGATAAGAAATGGGATCGTGTGGCACGCCGACCACAAAGTGATTTGAATCTTGGCATTGGCCATAGTTGCCGGTAGCCTATTGATATATTTGGGAGCGGGTGGTACGCCTACCACGAGATAAGAAAAGAAAAGTAACGAATTGAGACACGAAAGTAAGACTTAATTCTGTTGATTAGATTAATCTGGATATTATGAGTTATTGGTTGTTATTGCAGAGCAGAGTATTTCCTTATAAATGTTTATGTATATATTGCAACTGCACAGGTTTATGTGGGTGTCTGGTCCTAGGCTTGTCACTACTTCGCCGGGATAGGCCAGGCACTTACCAGCACATGGGGTCGGTTGTGCTGATACTACACTTCGTGCGTTTTTGCACAGGTCCAGGTTACGATCAGGAGCAGCAGCAGTAAATCGATTGCGTGGGAGTTGATCATATTTGAGACCGAGGTAGCTTGCAGACGTCCGCAAGCCCGGCGTCTCTCTCTTTATTTATGTTATTAGATGTAGTCTCATTGTTCCGAGACAAACAGAATTATGTTATATTTCTTTCAAACTTTTATGTGTAGTATTCCATAGTAGTTCGTGAGTTGGTGACTCCACGTCTTGGGTAGAGAATTTCAGTATGATTTTTACCTTGTAACTAGTCGTTTCTAATTCGATAAAGTATTCCACACTTATTTAATTAAAGTTATGGTTTGTTGATAAATAAATTATGAAATTGTATTAAAAATAGGATAGTATGAATACAGTGGCTTGCCTAGCTACCACGAGTAGGCGCCATCACGATCCCGATGTTGGGGGAAAATTGGTATCAGAGCTCTAGGTTACATAGGTCTCACCACTCACGAACAAGCTTAGTAGAGTTTGAGAGGTAGGTACGGAGACGTCTGTACTTGTCCTCCAGAGTCTATTAAGTTAGGAAAGAGTCTCTCATTTGTTCTTTCTTATCGTGCGAATTTGTTCTTCAAGTGTTAAGTTAAATTTCCACTCTTGTCTTCCCACGAATGGCGTAGTCACGTACCGCTTATCCAGCCGAACAATGGCACAGGGCTGGTGATAGATCAACTATGCCTTCAAAAGTTTTATGGAGGACGGATAGGTTTCACCAAAGTCTTCGCTACCACCTTCGGCGGTGCATCTTTTGAGAACCCACGAGATTGTGCTTGACAGTTCTTATGAGGAATTACAGAACGTGGGAATAGTCGAATGCGAGGAGTTCATTTTATTGTGCTACGGAAGGCATACAGAAGTAGTGGGAAGATAATGTATTTACCACACCAGTTATGGTCCCAAAGGAAGATTCAATTATATCAAGAGATCACCTAATAAATCGTGTTGGGTTTCAACGGACCTTGACGTCCGGTCGATGTGTTGGAGTTGTGAAGGACAAATATGGTGAGTTATTGGACTGTATATATATGTTATGGAAAGGTCCTCTAAATAATTTATACATATTTAAGGTTGGTTCCTTTCATGGGGCAAGAAATCGCCCCAGAGAATAACGAAGAGTTTGTGAGTAAACGGGGTAGCTCAGCAGTGTTAAGCCAACATAGCAAAAGAGGAAATTGGCCATCAATGTTTGTGACAAGCTTACCAAGAGGGCAAGACGGCCAATGCAACGCTATCTACTAAACTCTATTTTTAGAAAATGTTATGAAGACGTCACCCCGAGATTCTCTGCAATATGTAGTATATGCGATCTGAACGGTTGTACCAGGTCACAATGACTGTGTCCGAATATATATTGTCATGAACAACAAGTTAACTGAGCCTTAAAGGAATTGTTGTGAATGTGGAATTTTTGGAGAAATATAATTTTAGGAAAGCACTCAGGCTACACGCTCCATTGCAGTTAATATTTATCCTACATGGCCAGCCAGATGTATAGGTCAGGATGTTAGAGGTGGAGGTGAAAATCCTAGAGGTGGAGACCCAACCAATGATATACTTTTTATGGTATGAGGGAGGTTATTACACCAGATGGTGTCATCACGTGTATAATTCAGATTGTTATAAACAGAATAATTTTCCCTTAATTTGATTTGGTTTTTGAAAGAAAATTTAGGCGAGTCTGTTTAACATGCTCCATTCATGAGCGAGCATCGTAATCATTCTACTTAGGGAAATACTCCCGTTGAGATATTACATGAGGATAGACATCCCTATTATTAGGTGTTAGTCACTAAATATCCATGAGACTAAGAGTGACTTTATATTACTTATTACAGTATGTTTTGATATAATTCTCGGAATAACTAATTTTAATCGTTAATTGTGTGCCCTATCGGTATGAGGGTTCATTTTATGTCGTGATTATCTTTGACGGACAATTATTGAAAGGAAGAAAGAAAGGAAATGAAAAATTTCGGATGATATGATGTGCAAGCACTGTGATTCAGAGTTGAGGATGAGATCCTCCAATTTTTGGCATAATGTGAAATATTTCTAAGCCGAGCTTCAAACTGCGGTGGATATCATATGAGGACTGGGTCATGGTAGTAAGAGTTTATGTGTTTAAAATTCTTCTTTTATGAATTAATATTTTCGTATTGCATTCGTAAATAAGAGTCATGTCCGTTAGGACTATTTGACAATTCTTGTATAGTTTCTATTCATATTTAGCCATTTCTATTTTGAAACCGTTGAGCTTAGCCTTTGAGACGAGCACCGGGTAAGGATAAATATGACACATTAATTCGGGAAAATAATCACGAGGTCACCATACCTCACTCTAAGTAAAGTGGGATTTGTAGAATAAGGTATTTGATAACAGGGTTAATTGACAATGTTGTAATTTAAGAATAACTCTTATGGCCAGACTTCAGAGTCATGGATATGTGCATACGCATGAGTGTGTTCGTGCCTTATTTAGACTTGTTCGTTGTAGTCTTCATTGTTTCCATATTGACATACTCATGCAGTCATGAGGAGCATGCGCAACATCTCAGAGTGACTTTGCAGACTCTGAAAGATAGCCAACTATATGCAAAAATTTCGAAGTGTGAATTTTGGCTAAGTTCAGTTGCATTCTTGGGTCATATTGTGACGGCAGCAGGTATTCAGGTTGATCCGAAGAAGATTGAGGCAGTCAAGGACTGACTTAGACCGACATCAGCCACAGAGATTTGGTGTTTCTTGGGATTAGCGGGTTATTATCGGCGATTCGTGGAGGGGTTTTCATCTATTCCAACCCCACTGACCAGATTGACACAGAAAGGTGTTCAATTTGAATGGTCAGATGAATGTGAGGTGAGTTTTCAAAAGCTCAAGACAGCCATGACCACGGCACCGGTATTGATTTTACCCACAGGTATGGGACCTTATACTGATTATTGTGATGCTTCCCGTATTGGGCTTGGTGCAGTGTTAATGCAGGATGGCAAGGTTATTGCCTATGCTTCGAGGCAGCTGAAGATGCATGAAAAGAATTACCGAGTGCATGATCTAGAATTTGCGGCGATTATTCACGCATTGAAGATCTGGAGGCATTATTTGTATGGTGTAGTATGTGAAGTATACACCGATCATAAGACTTGAATTTGAGGCAGAGAAGGTGGCTGGTATTGCGGAAAGATTATGATGTCACCTTTTTATATCATCAGGGAAAAAAAACAAACGTGGTGGCTGACGCTTTGAGTAGGAAGTCAGCCAGTATGGGCAGTCTTGTTTATATTCCAGTCAATCAGAGGCCAATTTCTTTGGATGTTCAGTCCTTGGCCAATCGATTTGTGAGGTTGGATATTTCTGAGTCTAGTCGAGCACTAGCTTGTGCGATCGCTCGCTCTTCATTATTGGAGCGTATCCGCGATCAACAATATAATAATTCCTATTTATGTGACCTTAGAGACACGGTTCAGCGAGGAGGTGCTAATCAGGTCACCTTAGATGCTGATGGGATCAATTCCTGCCTTTGGCAGAGTTTGCTTATAATAATAGTTATCAATCGAGCATCCAGATGGCTCCTTATGAAGTGTTTTATGGTAGGCGGTGTCGTTCTCCGGTTGGATGGTTTGAACTGGGAGAAACTCGATTATTCGGTACAGATTTATTCCAGGAAGCCTTAGATAAGGTCAAGATTATTCAAGATAGGCTTCGCACAGCTCAGTCTAGACAAAAGAGCTATGCAGATCGCAAGGTACGAGATATAACTTTCATGATTGGGGAGCGAGTATTGCTCCGAGTGTCACCTATGAAGGGCGTGATGAGGTTCGGGAAGAAGGGCAAGCTCAGCCCTAGGTATATTGGTCCATTTGAGATTCTAGACAAAGTGGGAGGGGTGGCTTACAGATTAGCTTTGCCGCCTAGCTTATCAGCCGTGCATCCAGTTTTTCACGTATCTATGCTTCGGAGATACCACGGCGATCCCACACATGTGTTAGACTTCAGTACCGTCCAATTGGACAATGATCTATCTTACGAGGAGGAGCCGGTGGCCATTCTAGACCGGCGGGTTCGACGATTGAGGTCGAAGAGTTATCCTTCTGTGCATGTTCAGTGGAGAGGTCAGCCTCCTGAGGCGTCGACCTGGGAGTCAGAGTCTGATATGCAGAGCCGCTACCCATATTTGTTCCCTGACTCAGGTACTTCTTTCTTTTGTCCGTTCGAGGACGAACGGTTGTTTTAGAGGTGGAGATTGTGACGACCCAAAGGGTCATCACTTATTTTATTAATCATTTCGATCTTTCTGAGGCCTTGAAAACCTCATTCCATGTTGCCTCGATTTACGTGCATGATCCGAGCCTGTAGCCGGAAAGATTTTTGTGATAGAAAATATGAATTTTACGAGAAATTTGGATAAAATTGATATTAATATTGATATGGTTGACTTCGGTCAACATTTTTGGTAAACGGATCCGGACCCGAGATTGGATGGTCCCGAGAGGTCCGTAGGAAAATATGGGACTTGGACATGCGTCCGGAGTCGAATTCGAGGCCTAGAGCCCAAGTTATGAATTTTTCTATGAAATTGTTTTTGATTTAATTATTAAAGGAAATGAATTAATTGACCTTGGTATCGGGCTCGTATTTTGGTTCCGATGCCCGGTACAAGTCTTAAATATTATATATGTGATTTCTATAAAGTTTGGTGACATTCGGATGTCGTTTGAGATGTTTTGGACCTTGAGTTCCAAGTTTGAAAGTTTTGAAAACCAAAAGTATGAAAATCATGAATTTGAGGCTTGATTTGATAAAAACGATGTGATATTGGCGATGTGATCGCACGAACAAGTTCATAATGTGTTTTTGAGGTTGTGTACATGTTTGGTTTGGAGCCCGGGGGCTCGGGTAAAGATTTGATAGGCCGTAGGATCAATTTCTGAATTTATGCACTGCTGGTTTTTCACCCAGCTGTTGGCTTCGCATTTGCGAAGAATTTCTCGCAAATGCGAAGAAGGCAGTTCAAGGCTGGGTTCGCAAATGCGAACCCATTATCGCAAATGCGATGCCTGCCAGAACCACCCAAGTTCGCAAATGCGAACAAAGTGTCGCAAATGCGACACTGGCACACCTGGACCAGAGTTCGCAATTGCGAACTTAACCTCGCAAATGCGAGGCCTTCAGTAATTGCCTGTCTTCGCAATTGCGAAGAATGTGTCGCAATTGCGACAAAGCCCAGAAGCCAGCCTGGTTCGCAAATGCGAACAAATGTTCGCAAATGCGAAGCCCCCAGATTTGCCTTGGCTTCGCAAATGCGAACAAAAGTTCGCAAATGCGAACTTCCCAGCTTTAGCTTATTTTTCAAACTCCGGAAATTGGTCGGGGTTCGCAATTGCGAACCCATGTTCGCAAATGCGAACACAGAGACCCGTAAAACACGATTTTCAGTTCATTTCTTCACTTTTTACAAACCAAAAACACCCATTTGCGATTCTTCACGGATTCCTTCTTCTTCAAAACAATTGTAAGTCACTTTTTACTTAATTCTTTCAATTCCTAACATCATTAAACATGTTTTTCAATAGAAATCAAAGGTTTTCATGATAGAATTTCTTGTTTTTGTTAGAATATAGGGTTTTTCATAAATTGGGAAATTGGACCTCGAATTGAGGTCCGATTTTGAAACAAATTACATACATGAACTCGTGGGGGGATGGGTAACCGGATTTTGGTCCGAACCCCGAGTTCCGACCATGTGGGCCCGGGGTCGAAATTCACTATTCCGGGCAAAATGTTGTAAAAGTTGTAATTAGCCTTATGAATTAGTTTGTTGAGTAGTATTGATGATATTAAATCAATTGTGTATAGATACGATTGGATTTGAGCCAAATTTGAAAGGAAAAGGCATTGCCACGGATTGAATTGTTCATAAACATTCGAGGTAAGTGTTTGTTCTATCCTAGCTTGAGGGAATAGGATTATGTGTTATGTGATCGAGTGCGATGTATGGGCTGTGGTGACAAGCATCCATACACTGACGTCTAGCATGACCGTGAGTCGTTGTTGATATTTGTTGTGAGATATTTTGAAGATAAATTGTTGAACCCTTGCCGGGTTGTAGAATGATTATTGTGTCCCTTGCCGGGACGATTCATGATTTGTTGTTTTCTTTCTCTGCCCTTAACTGTGATTGTTATTTGGGTGAGGAAGAGTGATAATGCACGAAGGGTGATGCCGTGCCATGTTTTATTATTTATGCACGAAGGTTAATGCCGTGCCTTGTTATTGATTATGCACGAAGGTTAATGCCGTGCCATGTTTTATTATTTATGCACGAAGGTTAATGTCGTGCCATGTTTTATTGATTATGCACGAAGGATCATGCCGTGCCTTGTTATTGAACCATGTACGAAGGATCATGCCGTACTATGGATGTGAGGATGAGAGTAAAAGCACGAAGGGTGATGCCGTGCACTTTATTTGCTTATTTGGTGAGGATGAGTAAAAGCACGAAGGGTGATG
The DNA here is from genome assembly GCA_032618575.1 of Nicotiana noctiflora. NCBI lineage: Eukaryota > Viridiplantae > Streptophyta > Magnoliopsida > Solanales > Solanaceae > Nicotiana > Nicotiana noctiflora. The sequence goes on along the minus strand of JASVEL010002701.1, from coordinate 19,389 downwards.
TCGTGCACTTTATTTACTTATTTGTTGAGGATGAGAGTAAAATCACGAAGGGTGATGCCGTGCAACTATTTGCCATTCCTTGACTTGATATTACTTGTTTTTCCATTATATTTTATTTGGGTGATGCCGTGCAACTATTTGCTATTCCTTGACTTGATATTACTTATGTTTCCATTATACTTTGTTTTCCTTGTGAACTTATTAACCGTTGTTAATTGTTGAGTTCTTTTGAGATATTCCTTATTGTGTTATTACTTGGTTAATTCTTGTTAATTGTGGTAATATATATATATTAAAGAATTGGGATCGTGTGGCGCACCGACCAATTTTATGATAAGAAATGGGATCGTATGGCACGCCGACCATAAAGTGATTTGAATCTTGGCATTGGCCATAGTTGCCGGTAGCCTATTGATATATTTAGGAGCGGGTGGTGCGCCTACCACGAGATAAGAAAAGAAAAGTAACGAATTGAGATACGAAAGTAAGACTTAATTCTGTTGATTAGATTAATCTGGATATTATGAGTTATTGGCTGTTATTGCAGAGCAGAGTATTTCCTTCTAAATGTTTATGTACATATATGTATATATTGCAACTGCACATGTTTATGTGGGTGTCTGGTCCTAGGCTTGTCACTACTTCGCCGGGATAGGCCAGGCACTTACCAGCACATGGGGTCGGTTGTGCTGATACTATACTTCTATGCATTTTTGCACAGGTCCAGGTTACGATCAGGAGCAGCAGCAGTAAATTGATTACGTGGGAGTTGATCACATTTGAGACCGAGGTAGCTTGCAGACGTCCGCAAGCCCGGCGTCTCTTTCTTTATTTATGTTATTAGCTGTAGTCTCATTGTTCCGAGACAAACAGAATTATGTTATATTTCTTTCAAACTTTTATGTGTAGTATTCCATAGTAGTTCGTGAGTTGGTGACTCCACGTCTTGAGTAGAGAATTTCAGTATGATTTTTACCTTATAACTAGTCGTTTCTAATTCGATAAAGTATTCCGCACTTATTTAATTAAAGTTATGGTTTGTTGATAAATAAATTATGAAATTGTATTAAAAACAGGATAGTATGAATACAGTGGCTTGCCTAGCTACCACGAGTAGGCGCCATCACGATCCCGATGTTGGGGGAAAATCCGGGTCGTGACAAAAAGTGGCGCCTTCTTCACTACATCAAATGGTGAAGTTTGAACGGGATCAGCAAGACATAGTAGTGCACATTGAGGATAATGTTTGTAATGCCATCACGCCATTCGAAGAAGTCGAAGGTGATAGTGGTCCTTGGGTGTACCAAGCGATGGACACTGTGACCGTGAACAAGATATCTGAAGGAGAAAGCATCCCAGTACCCAAAGTAACCCCTACAGCGGTCATGGTTGCCAAGGAAATGATAAAGAACGGGTTCTCTCCGGGAAGAGGTCTAGGAGTTGCTTTGCAAGGTATGACACAACCGGTTCATCTTTCGGGTAGCACTAATACTTTCATCCTGGGTTTCAAGCCAACCATCACCGATATACAGAGAGCCAAAAGATTGAAAAATAAAGGATGGACCTTCCCCAAAATTATCCTACTCTTTCGTCAAGCCTGGTACACAAAGACGTCCGGTGACTGTCATGCCGGGCCATGCAGAGATAAGGCCAGATGAAGAGCTATTAGCAAGGTTTAAGAGGTTATTTGAAGGCGTGAATATGATAGAGGAAGCTGAGGGAACAAGCAAGATGGATGTTCAGTTTGTTGGGCCCCAGATCAGGCTAAATAACTGGGAAGCTACTCCTCTTCCAATCAGGAGGAAGTTGTGGTAGTTAGCTTTAATGTTCCATTCCTAAATCTGTCTTGTTTCAAAAAATTGTAATCCTATGTTCCGTCTAGTCAAAATGTATCCCAACCTTGTTACCTTTCAAAGTTTAATGAAATGCAATTTCTTTCTTCCTCTATTTTTTTGTAGCCTTATTTTATTTTCTTTTCTTTTCTTGTACTGTCTAGTTTTTGCTGATTTCAATGATGTATCATGCATGAAGAATTCCTGGTCCAATCTTGATAATCAGATAGTTATACAAGAAATTGAAAATGATAATGAAGTGGAATATGAGGATGAGGAAGTTTTGGAGGAAATTAGTAAGGATTTGAGCCATTATGAAGAGAAACCCAAACCAAACTTAAATGAGACAGAGTCTATTAATTTGGGAAATGAGGAGAATATTCGGGAAACAAATATTAGTGTGCACTTAGAGGTTTCACTCAGAGAGGACTTGATCAGGTTATTACATGAGAACAAAGATATATTTTCTTGGTCTTATGATGACATGCCAGGGCTCAGTACTGACTTGGTGGTACATAAGTTGCCCATTTATCCAGAATGCCGGCCTGTTAAGCAAAATTTAAGAAAGTTCAAAACGGATATCAGTGTGAAAATAAAAGAAGAAGTCAACAAGCAGTTTGAGGCAAAGGTCATATGGGTCACCAAGTATCCCGCCTGGTTAGCCAATGTTGTACATGTTCTAAAGAAAGAGGGAAAAACTAGAGTGTGTGTTGATTATCGAGACCTCAATAAAGCCAGTCCGAATGATGATTTTCCATTGCCAAACATCCACATATTGATTGAAAATTGTGCCAAACATGAGATTGGATCTTTTGTGGATTGCTATGCGGGTTATCATCAGATCTTGATGGACGAAGAAGATGCAGAAAAGACGGCCTTTATCACACCTTGGGGAACATATTGCTACAGAGTAATGCCGTTTGGGCTGAAGAATGCTAGAGCTACATATATGAGAGCAATAACCACTATGATTCATGACATGATACATCGAGAGATTGAGGTGTATGTGGATGATGTTATTAGAAAATCCAAAAAGCAGTGTGATCATGTAAAAGACTTGAGGAAGTTCTTCTAGAGGCTTCGAAGATACAATCTCAAGCTCAATCCAGCAAAATGTGCTTTTGGATTACCATCAGGAAAGTTACTAAGGTTCGTGGTAAGACGGCGTGGTATTGAACTAGACCCATCAAAGATAAAAGCAATTCAGAACTTGCCTCCGCCAAAGATAAAGAAAGAGGTGATGAGTTTGTTGGGCAGGTTGAATTATATTAGCAGATTTATTGCTCAGCTGACATCGACCTATGAGCCCATTTTCAAATTATTGAAGAAAGATGTTGTGGTTAATTGGACTGAGGAATGTTAAGATGCATTTGACAAAATCAAGGAATATCTGGCCAATCCTCCAGTGTTGGTTCCTCCAGAACCTGGAAGGCCCTTGATCCTTTATTAGACCGTATTGGATAATTCTTTTGGCTGTGTACTGGGGCAGCATGATGAGACGGGGAAGAAAGAGCAAGCAATATACTATCTCAGTAAGAAATTTACATCTTACGAGGTAAAACATACTCAGCTGGAAAGGACATGTTCTGCTTTAACATGGGTTGCACAGAAGTTGAAACATTACTTATTAGCTTACACCACTTATCTTATATCCCGTTTGGATCCACCAAAGTACATCTTTCAAAAGCCTATGCCCACAGGAAGGCTCGCTAAATGGCAAATTCTACTTACGGAGTTTGATATTGTTTATGTAACCTGCACTGCAATGAAGGAACAAGCAGTCGCTGATCATTTGGCAGAAAATCTAACTCATGATGAGTATGAACCGCTGAAGACATATTTTCCTGATGAGGAGACAATGAATATTGAAGAATTGGAACAAGAAAAAAAGCTGGGCTGGAAATTATACTTTGACGGGGCTATCAATAGCAAAGGAGTCGAAATTGGAGCAGTGCTCATCTCAGAAACGGGTCAGCATTATCCTGTTATCGCTCAGCTTTGCTTTTTCTGTACTAATAACATGGCCGAGTATGAAGCATGTATATTGGAATTAAGAATGGCAATAAACATGGGTGTTCAAGATATTTTGGTCATGGGTGACTCGGATCTCTTGATACATCAAATTCAGGGAGAATGGGAGACAAGAGATTTGAAACTTATACCATACCGACAATGTCTACATGAACTATCTCAAGGGTTTCAATCCATAGAGTTCAAGAAAATCCCAAGAATGCACAATGAAGTTGCAGATGCTCTGACCACATTGTCGTCTATGTTGCACCATCCGGACAAAGCTTATATAGATCCATTGCAAATACAAGTTCATGATCAAAATGCTTATTATTTCACGGTAGAAGAGGAACTTGGTGGTGAACCATGGTTCCATGATATTAAAGAATATTTGATGATAGGGGTGTACCCGGTGCAAGCTACGGGAGATTAGAAAAGGGCTATAAGGCGGCTAGTGAGTGGATTTTTCTTCAGTGGAGGGATTGTATACAAGAAAACCCCAGATTTGGGTTTACTGAGATGTATAGATGTACAGCAGGCCGCTACAATCATGGCTGAAATACATGCAGGAACTTGTGGACCTCAAATGAGTGGATATGTTTTGGCCAAGAAAATACTAAGGGATGGATATTATTGTCTCACTATGGAGCGAGATGCATCAGATATGTAAGGAAATGCCATCAATGCCAGATACAGGTTGGACTTGATTCATTCCCCGACATATGAGTTGCATACAATGTCAGCACCATGGCCTTTTGTCGCCTGGGGCATGGATGTCATCGGTCCGATAGAACCCGCAACATCTAACGGGCATAGGTTTATCCTGGTAGCCATTGATTATTTCACTAAATGGGTGGAGGCGAAGACATTTAAAGCAGTAACAAAGAAGGCAGTAGTAGATTCCGTACATACAAACATCATCTGCTGCTTCGGAATTCCCAAGGTGATTATCACAGATAATGGAGCCAATCTTAACAGTCATCTCATGGTAGAGGCATGTCAGAAGTTTAAAATCTTGCACCGTAATTCTACACCTTATCAGCCTATAGCAAATGGAGCAGTTGCAGCTGCAAACAATAATATTAAGAAAATTCTTCGAAAAATGGTAGAAAAGTTGAGACAGTGGCATGAAAAATTACCATTTTCTCTAATGGGTTATCGCACTACTATGCGAACTTCAATTGGTGCAACCCCTTACTCAATGGTGTACGGAACTGAGGCAGTGATACCTGGAAAAATTGAAATACCTTCCCTCCGGATTATAGTTGAGGCTAAAATTGATGATGAAGAATGGGTAAAGGCCCGGTTAGAGCAATTGAGCTTGATTGACGAGAAAAGATTGGCAGCAGTGTGTCACGGACAGCTGTACCAACAAAGGATGGCCAGAGCGTATAACAAGAAAGTACGTCCATGGAAATTCGAAGTTGGACAATTGGTGTTAAGACGTATTTTACCACACTGGGCCAAAGCAAAAGGAAAGTTTGCGCCTAATTGGCAAGGGCCATTTATGGTATCCCGGGTATTGTGCAACGGAGCTTTATATCTAACAGATGTGGAAGGGAAATGTGTAGAGACTGCCATCAACTCTGATGCAGTCAAGAGATATTATGTATGATTCCTTTCATGTATACAGTTGTATTTGTCATAATTTTGAGATTAAAATGATGAAGGCATTTTATTTCTCTATCCAAACACTTTACCCATTGCTACCCCTTTTGAGCATTATTATATTATTCTTTCATACCCCTCTCTCGGAATCATCAATGAAGTCGAAATGAAAAGAAAAGAGAAAGAGAAGGTTGAAATGGAAAAAAAAGAAAAATTTTGAAAAACAAAAAGAAGAAAAAAAAAAGATATGAAAAAATAATATTCAAAAGAAGAAAATCGGGAAAAAGTCAAATGACGAAGAAACCTTAGGGTATGAACTACGTTTGACTTAATCCCGAAAGGGTGTATAGGCAGCCTTAATGAGGTTCAGTCACGATAAGAAATAAAATCCAAGTTTCCCCAAAATTGAAACTGGGGCAGAAGTTTTTTATGATTTCGAGAGTTGTAATTATTTTGAACCCATGTTTTAAATTTGAGCCTTTATACCCTTCTTTCTAAACACATCCAAAAGCCATATTACGATCCAAAGGAATGCCTTCTGATTAATTTCAAGGAAATGACAATGCAATCAAAATAAAGGAAAACATATCATGGACAATACCCGGGAGTTTGGAGACGGAAAAAATTAAGAAAAAAATATATGAGAGAGTCTTATTGGTGAAAACCCTTACGGCACCATAAGGCAAATGTGAGTTGGGGGAGAAAATAAAAAATAAGAGTCTTATTGGGAAAACCCTCAGGGGCACCATAAGGCGAATATGAGTTGAGAGAAAATAAAATGAGAGAGTCTTATTGGTGAAAACCCTCACGGGCACCATAAGGCAAAAGTGAGGAATGACTTGATGAAATAGAAGTGGAAAGACAAAAAGGGTTTGGGTTAATGAATGGAGAAATCAAAGTCAGCAAAGATTTGGTTGGACATACTAGGTCGGATATCCAAATGCATGGCATGGTCAAAGGAATCAGCCTTCCTACCCAGATAAGTTCTGTCTTTTTCTTCAAAATATCCCTATCCTAAATTCAGGTCATTTCATTTCATTTTAGTTGTTCAAAATCCGTTGCCTGTTAAAAGCTAACTACCAGCTTCTCATGTTGGATGGCACAATGATATTGGGTCCTTCAAAGAACAAGAGAAAATAAAATAATACATGGCGATCATATAGCCAAAGGGAATAAAAGAGAAAAAGAAACAAAAGAGAAAACATAAATTGCAATGGAAGGACTTGGAAAACAATCAAGAGGGGACGGCAAAGCAGTACAAAGCAAGATGAGGCGGACGGTGGAAGCAAGGCCAACAAGAATGCCAGTTGCTAACTATCATTTTATAACTAATAAAATGTTCGCTGATTAAGACAGGGACAAAAGATTCAAATTCTTACTAATCACTTTAAAGTGAATGTGACCAATATGGGAGAAACAATCAAGAGGAAGCAACAATAAAGGAAAGAATCCACGATGGAAGAATCAATAATCAGGAACCTACCCGAACAATGAGGGAGGTATTACCTTTTATTTTTTTAATGTTACACCAAGTTATCAAACTGAGGGAATATTTTTTGCATTTTAAATTTCTGCATCAGGCGCCCACCTGGATAACAAGGAATATTTTCTGCATCAGGCGCCCACCTGGATAACAAGGGAATATTTTTTGCATTTTAATTTCTGCATCAGGCGCCCACTTGGATAACAAGGGAATGTTTTCTACATTTTAATTTCTGCATCAGGTGCCCACCTAGATAACAAGGGAATACTTCTCTGCTTTTTTAATTTCTGCATCAGGCGCCCACCTAGATAACAAGAGAATATTTTTGCGTTTTAATTTCTGCATCAGGCGCCCCCTGGATAACAAGGGAATATTTTCTGCATTTTAATTTCTGCATCAGGCGCCGACTTGGATAACAAGGGAATACTTTTCTGCATTTTGAATTTTTGCCTCAGGCGCCCACCTGGATAACAAGGGAATATTTTCTACGTTTTAATTTCTGCATCAGGTGCCCACCTGGATAACAAGGGAATATTTTCTGCATTTTAATTTCTGCATCAGGCGCCCACCTGGATAACAAGGGAATATTCTGCATTTTAATTTCTACATCAGGTGCCCACCTGGACAACAAGGGAATACTTTTCTGCATTTTTAATTTCTTTTCAGGCGCCCACCTGTATAACAATGGAATACTTTTTGCAAAATAAAACTTTTCTTTTCTAACAAGTAACATCATAATAGATTGAAAGCCTCATACTGGTGCAGGAAAATGTTTTCTTTATTTTTGTAATAAGCAGGTACCAACCCGGAAAACGAAGAATCACAATTTTGAAGTCATACAAGCAGAATGAAGCAATATGTTTAGAGCAAGTTACAAGCAAAAGATTCATCAAAGAATGGAAGATGCAAATAAAGAGCAAAATGCAAGATGAAGGATCAAGGCAATACAAGACACAAGACATAGATAGGACTTTTGTAATTCATAGACCATAGCTTAGGCTAGATTCTTTATTTTTCTTACCATGGTGTAATAAGGAGTCAGTCAGCAGTAACAGCAGTAACAACAACAACAACAGTGAAATCACAGCTTCCCTGGTAGTTTCAAACTACCAGACATTCCCGAACTACACTGACATGATTCCTGTATAGCCCAGGATATGTAAGCAACCTCTGAAGCAGGGTGTGGTCAAAACTTTTCAAAAAATTCTTCATACAAAATATGCGAGTGAGCAAAAGTACCTCATTACTACTCACTTGTCTTTGCAGTGAAACTCTCCGTGTTCCCGAGCAAAGAGGGGCAGTTGTGAGCACATGATTTTTGCCCCAAGCAATTAAATTCCAAAATATAAAAAAAATACAAAAATGATTTTTGTTTATTGTTTGATTTGTGTGTACAAAATACCAATGTTTGTTTTTAGTTGATAAAAATAAAATTTAAAATGAAATACAAAAAGGAAATTAATTAGAAAATATCACAAAAATTATAGAAAAAATACCGAAAATTAGAAAATAAAGGAAAATACAAGAAATTAAAATAAATACAATTCAAAAATAACGAAAATATAAAATACTAATTCAAACTAACAAAATTGGGCCAAATACATGATATACTCAGCCCAAATGCAACACCGACAGACCAGGCCTAAATAATTGAACCGGTCTGCCTAGTTACAAGGCTAAATGATGTCGTATAACATGTTAAATATAGGTCGTTGATACAATTGATCAACGGACCTAGTAAGGCAGTGACTTTATGAATAAAACGACGTCGCCTAAGACAATTAATCACAACCGTCCATCACATTTAATCAAATGGACGAACTAGTGTATCACTTAAACAAACGACGTAGTTTAAGAAATTAAATCTCAGTCGTTCAATCATCTAATCTAACAAACCAAATAAGAGATCTCACTAAACCAAACGACAACGTTTTGAAGACAAAAGATCTAGGCCGTTCATCTAACTAAATATAACGGTTGAGAAGCAACAATACAACTTTAGTATATATGGCCCAAACCCACATTCATTCTACATTATACACACACACTCTTTACAACACAAACCCTAGCCGCCATGAAACCCTCCTCCCCCCCCCCCCCTTACAGAGAACACTGGAACCTTACCGGTGGTCACTATTCTGCCATCTTCTCCGGCTCAAGCCAAGCCCCCAAACACTCCTCTCCACCTTCTAACACTTCTAAAACCATTAACCCCCATCTAAAAACCTACCAGTTCCCTAGTCTTGATATTCCGGTCGCCAGAACCCTAGCCGGTGACCATCAATGTATGAACCAGACCTCCACCTTAACACCATAAAACCATCTTGAGACGATCTATCACCCCACTATAGTCCCATATCTCAAATATTTCCCTAACACTTCGAATATTAGAAAACGTCTCGCTAGAAACCTACTCCGGCGAGCACCCAAAAACAAAAATCCTTCAAAACCTTACCTTAAGTCTCTGAATACCCATCTCATACTCAAATCAGACTTTTAAGAAGTCTCTTTGGGAGATCTGTCACTTAAGAGACCACAAGTCTCTGAAACGCTGAATAATCAAGAAAGAAGAAAGAAAACGAAAGAAAGAAGAAAGAAAGAAGAAAAGAAAAAAATAAAAGGAAAGGAAAAAGAAAGAAAAGGACGAAGCCCTAAAGCGAAGTACCCTAAACCTCTTTCTCTTTAGTATCTTTTGTGTTCTTATCTGTTTAGAACTTGAATCTATTTAAAAATCCCTATGCATGTTAAAATAATTAAAATCCATGAATCCATCTTTGTGCTATACTTTGCTCTTCTATGCTCATACTTGTTAAACGTGAGTTTATTACATGTGTGCCTGAAATTGACTAAGTGTTCTTAAGTTCTGATATAGCTACCTGTGAATCATGTGCTATTAGCTATTTTCATGTTATTGTTCAGTAGATCCTGTCTCGACTAGGGTTCTGATTAGTTGGAATTCAACCATTATCAATCTGTCTCTTCGAGTTCTGATTAATTTGAAAGTTAGTCGTAATTAGGGCTATTTGTGCAAGACTACATAAATATGGCTACATTTGCAATATGATTTCAATGTTGGTTTCTTCTGAACTTCTGAGTGCTTATGCATATTTAGGTTATATGTCTAAATGTCTTTTGTGGTTATGTTTGCAACACAGTATGAGTCTTTGGTTAGTGGCTATCTTTGCAATATTGGTTAATTTTGAAAATGTTATATAGTCTGAAACTGGCTAATTTTTAAAACAAGTCTTAGGTGGTTATATTTTAAATACATTCAATTACCCAAGTCTTGACAGACCTAATGTAGGTCGGGTAAATATGATTAAATGTAAAGGGTAAAAGGGGAAAGGCAAATGGTATTTCTGTAGATTACATAGAGCTTATGGGGATATAAACGACTTTAGTGCTTGGTATTTCTGAAAATCCATGAATAATAAAGGGTAGACTAGCCATAGCTAATAGGTAAATGTGTAATAAACCTTAGCAACTGAGGGCAACTAGGTAAAATCTGCCCAATATAACAATAAGGAATAGCCTAGAACGTTCTAGCAAGGGTTCAAGTGCATTCCGTTAAAATTATAGTATACTTAATTGATTTAATTGAAAAGAGTTGGGGAGGGAAATAGAAATAATTAATTCAAAATTCACCCCAAATTTGCTCTATAAATAGGCTGTTTCAAGCCTAAAAAGGGGGTTCAAAATTTTTCACATTGGGTTAGATTTTTGGGATTCAACTCTTGGGTTTCCAGTTTTAGCAATTCGAAATTAGGTCTGATCTTTGGTTCTAAGTTCTGAATTTCAGAGTTTGAGGGTTCAATCTAAGAGTTCTAATCTTCAGAACTCTATTGGTCTTCTACTTAGTATTCAATTCGAGTATTATTCCTCGAGTTATTTGCTGGTTGTCTACTAAGTTTGGAAGCTTGCTGCGTTAATATCTGCTCCTGTTTGCTGTTGATATTTGGCTGCTGCTATTGCTGATTTCTCTTCTCCTTCATCCCTTAGAACGTATCAATTTCCTTTCATTTGATCAGGTACACTACTATCTTCTGAAGGTGTAATTGAAAACATAATGAAGGAATGAAATTATAGATTGATTTTTGCTGAAGTTATATTTCTGTTTTCCTTATATTTGTAGTTATAATTTGTAGATCATTTTCATTTAGGAATGGGTTGTAATAAGTAATAGACTATATGAACTTGATTTAGATTAAAGTAAATGTAGATAACGATGTAGCTAAACATATCTAGTAGGTTAGTCATAGTGATCACCTAGTTCTAAAACTAAAACCATCTAGAACTCAGCTAATACACTTATATTTATATAAATATGTTCTGAAATTAGACATATAAAATTGGTACTTAGCTATTGTTTTAGTTGGATTCTGAATCAAAACCATTTAATTCAAAAAGTATAAGTAGTTTTGAAGTTCAAATTGTATTATTGTTTATCTCTACTAAATATGATTTATCTACATATTTGTTTTCAGACTTCCTGATTTGATAACAGTAGTTCAAGCATGCTTAGTTAAATCAGAATACTGTTTTTCTTCAAATAAAATAAAGTGACAAAAATAATCATGCAAACTAGTATCATGATAATGACTTGAATATCATGTTCTTCCGTATAGAATAATAACACTGATACAAACTACTGTGCTAGAATTCTTAGTTAATTGATAATATTGAAATCATTAATGGTCAAAGCATTTAACTTGGCATTGTTTTAAACGATTAATTAGTAGTAATGAATAATACTTGTTCAAATACCGTTATTGAAATGTTAGCCATCTTTAATTTCGCTTTAAATAATCTGGGCCTAGTCATGAATATAGGCCCAGATCTGATTAATGTGGCACTCACGCTTTCGAGTAGGAACAGAGGTATACGCTGAGCTCCAGAGGCCCAGTTGCATTTGATTATGACTGTTAGGCAGTCTGAAGTCCAGGCCTAATAATGAATAATGGCATGGGCTCCAATATTATATAGTCTAAAATTCATTCAAAAACAGTATATATTAGGAAGAAAAAACAAAAAAATAGAAAATATAGTACATGAATAGGATTGGATTTTAAAAATAAGGGATGAGCCTCGTTACAAAAAATGAAAATACACGGGGCCCCCAAATAAATTTCAACCTAAAAATTTTAGACTCGAAAGGACCGTTTAGCGAATTTCACGGTCTTTCCCAAAGTTAATAAAGACGTAGACACTTTAGGCGTGATTAATAATATTACATTCCTAATATGGGTGCACATTTATGTGACCCAAATCTCAAATCCCAGCAAAGCTGAAATGCACTAAAGTCACAGGCGTACTGGTACGGTGTGGCTCGAAATGCATTTTTACGACGTAGCAATTCTTAAAAATGACAAAGAGAGATATTAATAATGCATAGAAATTGAAGCATATAAAGAAATCGGATAAAAACAAATACGGCAGTTGAGCGACCATGCTAGAACCACGGAATCCGGGATTGCCTAACACCTTCTCCCGAGTTAACAGAATTCCTTATCTGGATTTCTTATTTCACGGACTGTTAAACAGAATCATAATTTCCTCGGTTCGGGGTTAAATCGGTGACTTGGGACACCATTATTTTCCCAAGTGGCGACTCTGAAATTTAATAAATAAATCACGTTCCGAATGTCCTTTAATTGGAAAAACTCCTTCCCTGTTATTATTATATCCCTTTCGGGGGTGTAGTAGTAATTAGTGGTATATACATCAGAAAAAGGAGGTATGACAGCTCCTGCATCAACACACATCCAATGCCAACTCTCGAGGCATCACAATACATAGTATAAGAATCTAAAGGTGACGGGAATATCAAGACTGGTGTCGTGGTCAATGCTGTCTTGAGATTCTGAAAGCTCTCCTCACACTCCTCGAACCACACAAATGGAGCACCCTTCTGAGTCAATCTAGTCAAGGGTAAAGCAATAGAAGAGAATCACTGAACAAATCGGTGATAATACCCTGCCAATCCCAGGAAACTATGAATCTCAGTAGCTGAGGTCGGTCTAGGCCAACTCTACACCGCCTCTAGCTTCTTCGGATCCACCTGAATACCATCACTGGACACCACGTGCCCTAAGAATGCCACGGGCTCGAGCCAGAACTCACACTTGGAGAACATCTTCTCTTCCCCTAACCTCTGTAATACAACTCTTAGATGCTGAGCATGCTCCTCCTGGCTACAAGAGTATACCAGGATATCACGATCACGAAGGAGTCCAAATATTGCCTGAACACGTTGTTCATCAAATGCATGAATGCGACTGTGGAATTGGTCAGCCCAAAAGACATCATAAGAAACTTATAATGCCCATATCTCATCATGAAGGCTGTCTTCATAATATCACAATCTCTAATCTTCAGCTGGTGATAGCCTGAACGAATACCAATCTTCGAGAATACCCTAGCTCCTTGGAGCTGATCAAATAAATCATCAATGCGAGGCATAAGATACTTTTTCTTCACTGTTACTTTGTTCAGATGCCTATAGTCAATACACATCCTCATTGAGCCATCCTTCTTCTTAACAAACAAGATCAGTGCACCCCATGAAGACACACTCGGTCGAATGAACCCCTTATCTAGGAGTTCCTGGAGCTGCTCCTTCAATTCTTTCAACTAAGCAGGTGCTATACGATAAGGAGGAATAGAAATAGGTTGAGTGTCTGGCACCAAGTCAATCCCAAAGTCAATGTCCCTGTCCGGCGGCATGCCCGGTAGGTCTGAGGGAAACACATCAGAAAAGTCCCGCACAAAGGGAACATAATCAATACTGGGAGTCTCAACTCCGACGTCCCGCACAAAGGCCAAATATGAAAGACATCCCTTCCCAACCATCCGTTGGGTCTTGAGGAAAGATATTATCCTGCTGGGTACATAATCAGTCATGCCTCGCCACTCGAACCTCTAAATACCTGGCATAGCCAATGAGACTGTCTTGGAATGACAGTCCAGAATAGCTTGACAGGGAGATAGCCAATCCATGCCCAAGATAACATGAAAATCGATCATGCTCAAAAGCAACAGGTCTACTTGGGTCTCCCGACCCCCAATAGTGACAAGACAAGACCGGTATACATGGTCCACAACAATGGTATCACCCACAAGGGTAGATACATGTACGGACAATGCAAGATACCCTCGGGTCGTGCCCAAATGAGGAGCAAAATATGTGGATACATAAGAATAAGTGGAACCAAGATCGAACAAAACTGAGGCATCTCTGTGGCAGACTGAAATAATACATGTAATAACAGCATCAGAAGTGACTGCATTAGAACAGCCCTGAAGAGCATAACAACGAGCCTGACCATCTGATCGGCCTCCCCCTAGAGGGTGACCCCTGGCTTCTTAACCCTCACCTCTAGCTGGTGGGCGGGTGCTGAAGTAGATAGACCAAAAGATGAGGGTTGTCCCCTCTACTGATATGGCCTGGGTACAAGACGGGGACACTCTCTACGGATGTGCCCAAACTCTCCGCACTCGAAGCAACTCCCAGGTGATGGGGGCTTGGGACTGATAGGAACCCCTCGCACCGGAGTGTCCAGCAGAAGAACTAGGTCGGGAAGAACCCTAAATAGATGGCGCCTTCGATGAACTCTGTGCTGGTAGAGCATTCAGAGATAGCTGGCCTTGGTGAAAACCCTGATAACCTCGGCCAGAAGACGACCCACGATACTCTGAGCGGGCTGGCTGTGAAGATCTGAAAGAGCGACCTCGGCTCTGCTGACTCTGGCCTCAAGTCTGAGTGCCACTGGAACTAGCTGATCCTCGAGGCCTCTTGGCCTCCCTCTCCTCTCGCTCTCTGTGACAGTCTATCTCAATGTTGCAAGCTTTATCCACAACATCCTCAAATGAATGACTCGGGACCCTGTCTCGGGTCATCAAGATACGGATAGGATAAATAAGTCCATCAACAAAGCGCCTGATCCTCTCCCGATCAGTAGGAACCATCCACGATGCATATCTAGCTAACTCTGTAAATCTAACCTCATACTCAGACACTGTCATGTCCCCCTGGCGGAGCCACTCAAACTGCCTACATAATTATTCCCTCTAAGATCTAGGTATCCACTTCCCCAAGAAGATAGTGGAGAACTCCTGCCATGTCAATGGTGCTGCACCTGCTGGCCTACGACGCTCAGAAGTCTCTCACCAAGCGAAGGATGCTCCCTGAAACTGGAAGGTAGTAAAGGATACACCACTCGACTCCAGAATCCTTGCTGTACGGAGAATCCGACGGCACTTGTCTAGAAAACCTTGGGCGTCCTCGCCCGGATTACCACTAAATATAGGAGGAGAAAGTCTACTGAACTTCTCAAGACAATGCTACTCGTCATCGGGCATCACCGGGACCCTGTCTCCCTAAATCTGAACAACTGGCTGAACCGGAGCCACTGGTTGGGCTGGTGGAGCCTCAAGTGTCTGAAGGCCCTGCAGTACCTACTCTGGAGTGCAAGATGCGAGGGTCTGATGACCACCCCCGGTCCTAGATGTAGCTGCTATAGTGGAGGCTGGAACTGCCTGAGCCAGGCCAGTGCAAACCATCAATATCCGAGCTAGGGTCTCCTGTAGACCCGGTATCATAATAGGCACAGCTGGTGCCTAAACAGGTGCTGTTGGGTCCTCTGCAATTGGAGGCTGATCTAGAATGGGGACAGCGGGTAGGTCAACTGGCACTGCCTCAGCTGCCCTACCCCTACCAGGACCACGGCTGCATCCACGGCCTTTTGCAGGTGGTAATGGTGGTCGTCCACCTCGTCCCTTCACATGAGTCCTCGCCATCTGTGAGAGAATAGAATATCAAAGTTCAGTTTCGGATCAACAAAATCGCATGACAAGAATTTCAAGAATTTGATGCTTTCCTAAAAGGTTTTGCAGCCTCCCGAGGATAATTACAGACATCTCCGTACCGATCCGCAAGACTCTACTAAACCGGCTCATGACTCGTGAGACCTGTTAACCTAGGCTCTGATACCAACATGTCACGACCCAAACCCCGGTTTTGGGCGCCAACACATTGCTAGGTAATAATAGGTGAATTTGACTATATTTATGCCCTAAATAATCACGCTTTATTATTGTTTTGATATTGTTTATGATGACAAAATGATCTTATTAGTGTTCCTAGTGTGTTATAGGTACACATGAGCTAATGAAGACTAAAAGAGCAAGTTTTGGAGTCAAAAGATGCTGAAAAAGGCCAAAGTGTGGTACAAGTCAAGAACTTATGTTGAAAATAGCCGGGAAGGTGTGATTCCGAGCTATATGGATGTAATGGAATGAATTTAAGTGATTTGGAGCTTTGAAGTCTGAGTAAAAGCTTAAGGAATTAAGTTCGGGATCGAGTTCGGGGGTCAAATTTGATAGTGTAGTACAAGCGAAGAATGGATGAGGCATATTGCGCACTGTCTAGTACATTGGACATAACGTTTCACTCAGAACTCCAGTTTGGCTCCATAATATATGGTTGGAAAGCTATCTCAAAGGGATACAACGTTCATGTTTTGAGTTTTCCCAAATTCTGACCGGAACAGGGAGTAAAACCGCAGTTTCACCGCGACAGCTATGGAACCGCGGAAAAACAGGCCTGCAGAAGATTTTTGAAGATTCAGAGAACTGTTCTGTCCGCGGTTCGTCCACGACGGCGGAAGAACCGCGGAAGGAGCCGCAAATATTAGTCCTAGTTTTGTACAAATTCAATTTTTAAGCCCTAAAACCTCTATATAAACCCCTAGTTCGCCCAATAGAGGCATGTTGTCTATTTTTCACTACTTTTGCAAGACAATTAGTAAGAGAGAACTCTCTCAACTCATTCTTTTATTTTATATCAAGTATTTATTTATGAATTCAATTATTATTATTGTTTCTTTGAGCATAACGATAAGGGATTCCATCAATAGGGGAAATCAATACCTTAGTTCTTCTCCATATTCTTTTACCCAACATTCAATTCTTTCTTTTAAGCTTTTTTAATTCTTGCAAAGGTAGTAGTTAGTCGAAATCCATATAAACATATACTCAAAATTTTGGGAACTTGATTCGGAAGTACTCTTTGGTTGTGACAGTTGTAATTGGTAGGTTAATTCCCTATGGGATCGATCTTGGACTTATTAGACCAAGTTATATTGACTACGACCGTTCTTGGACGTGAATCAATTTTGGCGTCATTGCCGAGGAATTAACGGAATTATCAATTTCCATTGACAGAACTTCAAGATTCTTGTGTAGTCAGGTTCTTTCTACACGTTACATAGAATATTTTGACGGTTGTTGATTTGGGTACTCAGGTGCATGCCTAGAAAATCTGCAAAGACTGGAGAACTAATTGAAGGACTCTCAGACCCCGAGCAAACTTTCCGGGCACGTAACAAAGCTATTAAGCAAATTCAACAATCTCAACAACCAATCAAACTAGACTTCGACATGGGTGACGTAAACGAACAAAACCAGCAAGCCGGGTTAAATATGCAAGAGGAATAGGAGGCACAGGAAGGTGCACTGTATGACTGGGCACAACCCACAGCGGATAATTTGGCAACTGCCATCGTTGTGCCAGCAATTCAAGCTGAGTCTTACCAAATTACTAACAACGTGCTACACTTGTTGCAAAATAAGGGATTATTCTCTGGGTCTCAGGTTGAAGATCCACAGCAGCACCTGAAGAACTTTCCCTCGATATGCAAGACACAGAGGCAACCGAATGTGACTCCGGAAGCCATCAGACTATTGCTCTTTCCATTCTCAGTTACAGGAGCAGCACAGATATGGCTAAACTCGCTCCCCATAAACTCCATTGCAACTTGGGATGAGTTAGTTAAGAAATTCCACAACAAGTTTCATCCACCTAACAAGACAACTCAACAAATTGATGAGATTGTGAGCTTCAAGCAGAAATCAATGGAGACATTACATGAAACTTGGGGCAGATTCAAGGGCATGCTTGTTATGTGTCCTCACCATGGGATTCCTGAGCAGATGTTGGGTCAAAGGTTTTACATGGGGCTTTCAGACAGTATGAAGAATATTGTAGATGCTTCAGCAGGTGGGGCTTTTCCGAGCAAGACTTGGAGAGAGGGCCAAAATTTGCTAGACAAGATGGCTCAAAATTCCGAGTGGACGACCAAGAATGCTCCTATCCCACCAGTGGTACACTCTGTACCTCTGGATCTATCCAACACTCTAGAGGAGAACATGGCAACTTTATTGACACAAATGAGCATCCTGACAAAGAAGGTGGAAGAATCAGGGGTTAAGCAGCAGGTTCACATTGTAGATAATACCAATGGTGGTTTATGCACATCTTGCATTAGCTAACCCATAGGTAATCCATGGGCTGCAGACCAAGAACATCATCATCAGCATAAGGATATGAACTATGTAGCAAATTATGGAGGGCAGAGACAAAGTAATCTCCACAGCAATACAGGCCTCCACAACTACAGTATAATGCAGCAGGTATGAGGCCACCACACAATATGGCTCCATATCCTAGACCTCAGAATTTCGGCAACCAGCAGCAGGGATATCATCCACCTCCACCACAGCATGAAGGTAGACATAACGATGGGTTCGCAGAATTGAAAGCTATGATGCAGCAGGTAATTGGGTCAAATGCCAAAACTAATGAAAGAATAGATACAGATGACGCAGCGATCAAAAATATGGAAGTGCAGATGGGCCAGATTGCTATTTCACTTAACAATCATCCTGAAGGGACATTGCCTGCAGATACACAAACAAACCCAAAAGACCAAGTCCCAAATAAGATGATGGCAGTGACTCTGAGAAGCGGTAGAGATCTTGATGCCGAGAATGAAAGTGAGAAAATCGACAGACAGGCTGAGACACCCACTCCATTGCCCATTGAACGGGATGAGTCCACAGGGTTGACGGAAGTTACAATCCAGCCAGTTGCTGAAAATAAAGAAGCAAAGCAGGGAACGGAGAAAGTAGTTGAACAGGTAGAGCAGCAGATTGAAGAGAAAATGATAGAGAAGGAAAAGTCCCAAATCATTGGGAAGAAGATGCCTCCACCACCATTCCCCCAAGGGTTGGCCAAACACCATAAAGAAGAT
The DNA here is from genome assembly GCA_032618575.1 of Nicotiana noctiflora. Lineage (NCBI taxonomy): Eukaryota > Viridiplantae > Streptophyta > Magnoliopsida > Solanales > Solanaceae > Nicotiana > Nicotiana noctiflora. The sequence goes on along the minus strand of JASVEL010002701.1, from coordinate 367 downwards.
CAATACAAAAATTTCTTTGAGATGCTCAAGAAAATCCAGGTAAACATTCCCTTAATTGAAGCTTTAAAAGAAATGCCTGGGTATGCTAAGATGATGAAAGATTTGATGTCGCGAAAATTTGATTTCCAAGACTTGGCCACCGTAACCCTTACCCAGACATATAGTGCAGTGGTCTCCAAACAATAGCTGAGAAGCTATCTGATCCAGGTAGTTTCACCATCCTATGCACTATAGGTAATTATGTCTTTACAAAGGCATTGTGTGATTTGGGGGCAAGCATTAACCTCATGCCCTTAGTTATTTATAAGAGGCTAGGCATTGGGAGAGCCAAGCCTACATCTATGTTATTACAGCTTGCTGACAGGAC